>JACEGR010000104.1:0-425264 GCA_014170235.1 Listronotus bonariensis | reverse complement strand
GTGGCGTCGGTCTGTTTAAAGTGGGGCATAGTCTACTTATGTCTATACAGGGTGTTATAAAAGTAAGTAACCAAACTTTAACATATTTTTAAAATAAATATATTGGGATGAATAAATGATCGATGAAAATATTTTTTTACAAATTTCGATATTTGATTTTTTGCCCAGGTCTATTTTGGAACTTCTTGACATTTTTATGTTAATTTACAATACAACGTTTACAAATAAGATGTTACAAGTTCATATTTATGCATTTAATAAGTGTTGACCATTGTATTTTGAAACGATTTGTCGATATTTCTAAATAAAGCATTGAAATAAGTAGTTAAAAGGTACCTATCCACAGAAAAATAATTATTAAAAAAATACAATATTAAATTTATTAGTCTATTAGATTAAAAAAATATGTATATTTTATATGTTATATTATAATTTATTTTAGTTTTTACAATTTTACTACTACAATACATTTTAGTCAGAAAAATAAAGTTCTTCAATATCAGAGTCGTAATCTGCGGTATTAATAATCTTCAAAAACTACTGTACCTGTTTAAATGCTACCTTTTTTATTTCTGCTAATGGGTAAATACATACGATTTAAACAACGAGCGATAATTCAGTATGTAGGTATATAGGTGTCTTAAAGCACAATTTTTTTTTCTTGTCCCGCCCGGACTAATTCGTAAATGCCTATAAAACAAATGCCGTATAACAATTTAATAAATACTAGAATTCATTTAATTAATTAATTACTTTGACATTTCTTTCTTAAAATTGAGTTTTTAATGTCAATATTCTATAAAATTTAATTTTTAATAAGCTATAATTTAACCCTATTTTACCTCCCAGAATATGTGAATTTTACATATTTAATAATTAATAGTTTAAAAACTAAAAAACACGCTTTTATATGCAACCGAACTAAAAATTAGAAAATAATTTTTCATTAAAAAAATATTGTCATTTCATAGTAAAAAGCGTGGGGTGCATTTTACTATTTTTTCATAACTTTTCCATCATAGATATTTGCAAATATAATAATTATAACATTTAATATATTTATCACCCCACGCTTTTTACTATGAAATGACAATATTTTTTTAATGAAAAATTATTTTCTAATTTTTAGTTCGGTTGCATATAAAAGCGTGTTTTTTAGTTTTTTTAAACTATTAATTATTTTTCATTTTTTAGTTTCTGCTACTCTTGACAAAATGGCGAAAAATTTTTTTAATGAACAAGAGTGGCAAATTTTAAAATTTTTCCAACAGATTGCAACTCACTAAAAAATTTCTTCTTCATTAAGTAGCAAAGTTTGAAATTTTGCCAACAGATGGCAATCCAGGCAATGTTTGGACCGTTGCCAATATATTGCAACCCACTAAAAAATTTCTTCTTCATTTAATAGCAAAGTTTGAAATGTTGCCAACAGGTGGCAACCTAGGTGTTGTTTTTATATTTTTATAATATAAAGGAAAATTTTTTTTCCTGGCGATCCAAAAAAAAAAATGTTAATTTTTATTAATTGCACATTATGTATTATGTATACATTACACATAATGTAATTTTTATTATGGAATCCTTGAAGTAATGGTGCAACTAACCCTATATTTTTATTGTTCATAAAAATTGAACACCCATGGTGCAACTAACCAAATTGTGTAAAAACTAAAAATTTCTTCTTCATTTAATAGCAAAGTTTGAAATGTTGCCAACAGATGGCATCCTAGGTGTTGTTTTTATAATATAATGGAATTTTTTTCCTGGCGATTCAAAAAAAGATAACGGGATACTGTTTTTAAATTATTGCATCTTCATCGGTCCTTGACACGTGTGCAAAGTTTCAAAGAAATCGAATAGCTGGAAGTTGGTTAAAATTAGGCTCAAAGATTCCGTTACATAGATAGATAGATAGATGGATAGTTACAACCCAAGTTAATAAAAGCGTGTTAATAAAAACGTGACGCCGATGGTTTATGGCTGGTCTATGACCTGTTTAGGACGAACGTGACATTTTCTGCTATCACAAAATAAGAAATGGACTTTAGTTATAAGAGTAATTTTTACAACACATATTTTCTTTCTTAATTTGGATACTTGTCCCAGAGTGGGATGTATGTGGTACGGTCTTATTCAATAAAATGCAAGTTTTGCAAAATAAAATTATTAAAATACTAATAACCTTGATCGTATGACCTATACAAATGACCTGTATACTGGGCTGGGTGTCTGTAGGTTGAACAAAGCAGAAAAATTATACAGTGTATATACAGGGTGTTATAAAAGTATGCAACAAAACTTTTACTGGGCATACACACGGTCTGTCAAACAAAAAGGACAAAAAGTTTGTAAAAACAGAAGTCAGCAAATTCTTTGTTTCAAGATACAGGGTTAAACAAAGATAGAGGTTTTAAACTTAAAAACTTAATTACTATTCTAAATATTCTCTTCTCAATTTTATTGTAATTTGGCCTAACTTTTATAAATCTTGTCCAGTCCTGTAACGTTCCAAGCAAATATTTCTCACAAAATATTTACGCCCCTGCCTTTTACTCTAACTTTAGTTTGGGCATATAAAAATACAGGTTTTTTACAATCTAGACATATTTCCTATATTTGCTTAGGTTTCCAAAAAAGTCCGCTTTGAACTACACAAAAAAGAAAGAAACATTTTCTGCTAGATCTTTTTTTTAATTCTAAATTAGATAAAATTTACATCTTACCTAATGGGTCTTTCCAAATTAAGTGTTTTAAAAATGTTCTCTATGTTTTTTTTTGTGGCAAAAAGGTAATAAGAAAAATATACAGGGTGATTCTTAACCTATACGCATAAACTTGGTAATTTATTGCTAAGGACAAACAATAATTAAAAATTAAAAAAAAGGTTAGTAAAATGTTTTTAGCTAGTGAGATAATCAATTATTTAAAATTGAATAATATAACGGGAATTATGAAGACAAAGAATAAAAAGTTAACTATTTTTTGTTTTAGAAATAATTAAGTATAGTTTTTCCACAGCTGTGTAAAACTAATCGGTTGAATTTTGTTTTTTTTTTTTTTTAAATAACCAATAGAAAAGTCATGATGATAATATTTGATATTCCCAATACACACTACAGTGTGTATTATTTTATTTTTTAACCGACTTCAAGAAGAAAAAGGTTCTCAATTCGCCTGTATGGTTTTCTTTGTGTATGTTACACGATTACTTCGGCTTTGACTTGGACCGATGTAATTTTTTTTTGAAAGTGTGAACTTGGATTGCGAGAAAGTAAGGTACTAGACCGTACGTTGTTCGTGCGGCAAAGCTGCCTCTAGATAGGTATATGCTTAATAATGAAGTCGTTTTAAAAAGAAGAGATCAGGGGCGTTTTCAGAATCGACAACCTTGGGGTTGCCGTTTTCACAAAACTTAAGGTGGTATTAGTGGTGTTTTTTAGTGTATGTTTACCGATTTAATATGTTATAATAATTATAAACTTATAACCGAGAAAAAATAAAGCGACTTTAAAAAAATAATAAAACTCACTAAAAACTTAAAAATAATAAAAACATAATATAAAAAGAAGTCGGTTTATAACATATGTGCCTAACTACTCAACGTTAATAACCAAATAAAGAAAAGCTTGTTTTACTTTAATACGATAATGTTATTTAGCCGACTTCTTTTTTAACACACTTTTATTAGCTTGGGTTGTATCTATCTATCTATCTATCTATCTATCTATGTAACGGAATCTTTGAGCCTAATTTTTACCAACTTCCAGCTATTCGATTTCTTTGAAACTTTGCACACGTATCAAGGACCCATGACAATGCAATAATCTGCAAACAGTATTCCGTTATCCTGATTAGGATCGCCAGGATAAATAAATTCCTTTATATTATAAAAACAATATTGAATGGCGAATGCGCTAGATTATTAACACCTGTGTTGCCATCTTTTGCAACATCCCAAACTTTTCTCAGGAACTTTAAAGAAAACTGTGTTTTTATTAACACGTAACATGTAACGGAATCTTTGAGCCTAATTTTTACCAACTTCCAGCTATTCGATTTCTTTGAGAAAATTGTTCGGAGTAGTTGCGTTCTGAAACCCCATGCAACAGTGAAGCTTTAAATGAAATGATTAGATTACGAAATAGTTCGTGAAACATTTCAATATCACATGACCGAAGAAAAATAATTGATATATCGAACTAAAAAATGAAAAATAAATAATAGTTTAAAAAAACTAAAAAACACGCTTTTATATGCAACCGAACTAAAAATTAGAAAATAATTTTTCATTACAAAGAGTTTGTCACTTCAGAATAAAAGCGTGGGGTGCCATATTGCTTTGTATTTCAAAAAAAAAAAAATATTATAACATTTAATATATTAAGCACCCCACGCTTTTATTCTGAAGTGACAAACTCTTTGTAATGAAAAATTATTTTCTAATTTTTAGTTCGGTTGCATATAAAAGCGTGTTTTTTAGTTTTTTAAACTATTATTTATTTATATTTATCCGCGATTGTAATTTTATTAGGGCCTACGGTAACTATACTATATTATTGCTAAAACAAAATACATGTTAGTACTTTATTTTTTATTATTATTCATTATTTCTCCCTCAAATTATACTTTTATTTAATTAATTTTATATAATCACCTATTTTCCTAACTAAAGACTTTTTTAATGTTTAGTCATTGTATCAAACTTTATTGTTAAAAAGATTTTTAAATACTAGCATAAATGTCTAACTTGCAGCTTTACATTATTTTCTATAATTCATTAAAATATATATATTTTTTTAATAAAGTTAACCACATTACTTTATGCATTAATTTGTTAATTGCAGTAAATGGTAATTTTAATCTGCGTTAAAAATCTATTAAACATTTGTATTAATATTTTTAATCTGTAGTCCGATCTCACGGTGCATGTGTCACGGTTGTCTGTTTTATTGTCTAGAAGTGTTAAAATAATTTATTATCATTTTTTTTTAGGTTTACTGTTTTGCAATTACTACTATTTATTCTCTTTACAAGATGAAATTTATTATTTATATAATAAAGACATTTAAATGTTAAGTCACCAAAGAGTATTAAAACTAATTATCTTCAGTATTATCAGTCCCGTTACAACATGGAACGTACTAACGCCCTATGCCTGATGCATTGAAAGTAATGTAACATTTCACATGCTGGCGTGGCGCGTACGCGTTAAGCCGCGTCCGCAGACTTGCAACAATTCGCCATACATCCGTTAAACAAACCAACCTATTTGCGTGCTCCTTTGATGCAAAAAAACCGACAAGGTCTGAATCACCGCGGAATCATATGCCAAGCCCTTTAAACGACGTAAATTCCGTCCACGTCCACGTCCACGTCCGCATCCACGTCCGCGCTATGTAAGACTATGTGGCGCACTATTTGCCTAGGCGAATTATTGCAAGTCTGGATGCAGCATTAGGTTACACTACTTTCAATGCAAAACTTTTTTTCAGGCGTAGGGCATAGAGCGTTCGTACATCTCATGTGTAACGGGACTTAAAGAAAAAAATACTTTTAAAAACAAAAGTGTGTGATGTGAGCAGTCAGCACACAATCAAATTTGTTGGTATATATGTTGGTCAAATATACCATATTTGGCCAAATAACCGCGGACATAGGCGTCCAATCAAGTTTTGTCAAACTTTCGTTCATTTACTAGAATTTTTTTACCTGTTTTAAGGCGTTTTTTCGTACTAATACAGTTCAAAACATTTGAATACCCATCTTTATCTAACTCTTATATTTATATTGCCATTTCAAATGCGGTTTAAACCACTCCGATAAATACCGTTAACCCGAAAAAATGACTTAAGTCTTACATGTTGATGACGTTGATGTTACATTTATTTAAACAATAAAAAATCTTAAGATTTTTGGCCAACACGAATCGGACCCTTAAATATGCTTGTCAAACATTTTATCAATTCAAATTTTCATCAAACATGTCGAGCTATTTTTATATTTGATAAACATATCAAGCAAAACCGCATACGTACAAATTATCGTATTTGACAAAAATTTGATCATTTATTGGGTGGTTTTATGATTTAAGAAGACGGTAAACGTTTAAAACCTTTTGTCATATACGAAAATTTTATCGTGTGCAGTTTTGTTTGTGGAAAATGGATTGATAAAATTTTTGACGACTATATTTTGAGGGTGTGCAATTCGTGTTTGCCAAATATCTTTGGTTTTTTAATGTTTTTATAAAGTAAACATCGACATCTTGGATTGACAGAGTAACTAAAATCCAGGAAATGAACAAAAGTTTGACAAAACCTAATTTGACGCCTGCGGTTGCTGTTTGGCAAAACATGGTATATTTGACAAAAGTTTTTGACAAAAATTTGATTGTTTTCTGTTGTTTTTTAAACAGATTTTACAAATTTTTGTTCTTCAGGGTACATAGAACAGTAATAACACTGGTAGGTTTGATATCTACCTACTGGAGTAGTGAATCAACAGCACCATAACGGAAATGAAACGTAAAGTCAAAGAATATTACTTGTTAAATCTCTACTCTTTAGTAAATTTGAAAACATTGTATTATTTTTAAGGCAATTTAAGTTTCCATTACAGGTGTTTTCAAATATTGATCCGATGGGTTGGGGTAGATCCAATCATCTGTATTTAAGATTAACTGGGAATTTTGTTATTTTTCTAAACACGTAGGTTCCAAATAAATGATTATCCTGACACTAAGCCATAAAACTATTGAGATCAGACTGTAGTTCAATGCAGTCTTTAGTTGTCTCTATTTGTTTATATATTTTAAGGTCATCTCCATAAAATAAATATTTTGTGTCTAGAACAGTATTGTATAAATAATATATATAATATATATATATATAATTAATATAAATTGCAAAAAAGTGGGCTCAGGTGGCTACCCTGGGGCACTCCCGAGGTTGCAATAAAAGCTCTTGACCTACTTCCAGCCACTGAGACCAGCTCTTCTCTATCCGTCTAATACGACTTAAACCAATCCAGGATGATTTCACCCACCCCGACACCAGCCAGCTTATTCAACAATAACAGATGATCTATCTTATCAAACGCCTTATTAAAGTCGGTATAGATAGAGTCAACCTGCATACGGCAATCCATACTGTAATAATAAGATTAGTTTTTTTATCTTTGGACAAACCACGAAGGCTTAAAGCCTAAATACTAACGTACCGTGGGTGTCTTAAGCGAGGTAAGAGGGAGTTTGTTGACACGGGACTTAAATACTTGAAGATTTGGGGGAAAGAAAAGACCTCCGCGGGCAGCAGGTTCCACAATCTAGAAACTCTAGAGATAAAAGAACGAACAAAGTGAGAAGTTCGGGGCCTGTCCAGTTAAACCGTATAGGGATGCATACGCGCGGAACCACGAGTTTCTCTGTTGGGAATCGTGAGTGGAGGAACTATACTGGACAATTTTTCAGAGCAGAAGCCATGGAAGTACCTATAAAAAAGCGATAAATCCCCCACAGCCCGGCGATGGGCAAGAGAGGGCAGCCTTTCTGTAAGTGAAGGATCATTAATGAGACGAATAGCTCTCCTTTGAATAGAATCAAGAATGCTTAGAGTTGTGGGGGACGCCATGCTCCAGATATGAGAACAATATTCCAAGGGAGGTCGGATTTGGGACACATATAAAGTGTATAAATTAGAAGCGGAAAAATACTTTTTGGCTCGAAAGAGAAATCCAAGCTTTTTAAAGCTGCCGTGGCTATAGATACAATGTGTTTATGCCAGTTAAGGTTACTTTCAAATGTGACGCCCACAAGATTGAAGGTGTCTTTGCTCTGTAAAACTTGGCCGCTCATAAATAGAGGATAAGTATTTGATGACTATTTTCGCGTCTTTTCTGATGACTCTTCGCATAGTTTCTATGGAACTATTAGGAATAATTAATGTCTTCAAAATAGTCTAAAACAATAGGCCCTTAGTTATCTAAACCTAAGGTAGCAAATTTTCGGTGTAGATAGATTGGATTTTATTCTTTTTATTTAATTTTTCCGGAAATTACAAGATTTTTAGTAATATTGCCAAAATTTGCATTTTTGTGGAAATGCCTGCGAAATTATTTAAAACGCCGCGTAGTCCGATGACGTAGTTGGAGTGTGCCTACGTCACAAAAGATACAAGCTACGACCTCCCTTTTTATTGCTTGTTCCTTTGTTGGCATATTTATTTAACGTGACGCTTTTCACATAAGCACTGGCAACATTGTGAAGTGGATTAAACTCGCAAATTGTGGAATAAATTTTAAAGCTATAGACACTTTAGTTAACATTTTAATTTTCTCGGGTTGGTGACGTATTTAACTATTCATTAAAATAGTTTTTTACCATTGGAAAATTTGAGTCAAAAGCCTATTGTGTTATAAAATGAATAAGGGAGCCATTATTTGAGAGTATCACAATTTACATAGGATTTTCTATGACCAGCCTGGCGAAGCACCACCCGGTATACACTTTACGATGAGACATAGTAGTAAAACTAAACAACTTCGGGGAAAAAATGCAAAGTAAGTGGCTATTACCATTTTGATTGGAACTACAAGACCTAAATCTGATGGCCTCACATTTTTTCCGAACATACTTATTTGGAATCGACAACAAATATGAGTAAACATAAATAAGAACATCATTACAAATTGTTAATTAATTACATTCTTTTGTTTTTTACGTTAAGTCATGCTCTAATGCATCATTAATATATGTAGTATGTTAAAAGTAATTACGTGTAAATAATGATATTTAAATTATGCAAATGTATATAGTATACATAGTATAATAACAACATACACAGTTTCTTGCCTAATTGTTCACACGCTTCATCCAAAAAAACATAAAGCTGTTAAATTTTTTTCTATTAGCTTAGGGCTTTATTGCCAATAAAGTTCCTTCTAATTGTAATTGGTAATGGGGGCAATTGCATCGCCCCCAGGAGTCCTCAGAATGGGGTTGTGCTGCGGGGTTGGGGGTTGTGTGAGGCCTTATTTTGCCCCCTTCCCCGAAAGTAAAAATTAACTGACCTTATTTTAAATCAATACATTTACTTGCTTCATCTAATGGACAACAAAACTATTAAATTTAATGAAAAGGGTGTGGCTGTGTGCCCGTGGAATTATAGGAAGGAGAAATGAAAATGGTGTATTACGTGCAAAATTTTAATAAATATTAATAAGCGTAGCAGAGCGGGAAAACCATTTTCAGTGCTACTTGTCACAAACAGGAGTCATAGCCCTGGAGTACATAAGTCGGTCAACAAAAGTTTAAAAGTTTAAAAAACAGTTATTTACATTACAAACAAACAGGTCACATATTAAAATTTGTTTAAAACTCATCTCTTACAAAGGGGTGATAATTTTAAAAATAATTTGCTGCTAAGAGCCCAGCATTTTCAACCAAAAAAAATGGTCCGAAACTATTACAAATTAAATAAATTAAATGTGATATTTTTAACGTCTTTCAAGGAGGCCTTTCTATTAGTGATAAAATACACAGGGTGTTCCATTTAAAAAAACAACTTTGTGTTATAAGTTTACAATAAAAATCAATAAAAAAATGTAGTTACGCCACTAAACTCTACGTGAAAATTCCAAAAACTTTCCTTTTACATTTTTCTCTATCTCTAATATCAAACAAGTTACAAGTGCCTGGCCAAATTAACATAATTTAAAAAACACCCTGTATCTCCAAAACGCATCAAGATGGCCATAATTTGCGTATTGTTGCGCAACCACCGTATTTACCTTATTTAGCACCGAGTGACTTCGGGTCATTTCTAAACCGTTGTATGAGAAGGAATCTCATACAACGCCTCAACTTAAGTAATTAATTCATGGGCACCGTTTCTCCTCGATCAAGGATATGAAATCGGTATAAAAAAACTGTTAAAGGAATGGTATATTTTGAGTTATTTTGCTATAAAAATAAAATTACAAATTCTGAGCACACGCATTTTTTTCTATACTGACATACGCATCATGTTTTAATGAAGATGATGCGGTATGTAATGTCAGCCTTGACAAACGAATGGAGCCATGTCACAATACCTTTATAGATATTTGTGTTTACGGTAAGAAATTTGACCTTAAAAGTCCTAATCGGTTAGTATTTTAATCTTATCTTCGGATTGTTTTAGGAAAAGGTTACAAGACTAAATTAGTTTTTTATTTTGTAATTTGTTGAGTTTTACAGCAGGATATTACTAAATTTAGATAGAAATCCTTTAATAGCTGGGAAAAAATAACAATAATTACCTTTTTGTAAAAGCAATTCGAGCAGTTGTTTAATAGTAAAAAATGCATACAGGCTGTTCCAACTTTATTTATACTTAAAATAACTTTTGTGCCCCTGTACAAAAATACAAAAAAAAACTTAAAATAAAATATTCCTGTTAGGACACACTAATTTTATAGACGGTACTGGAAAACATAAGGTTTCTTCAAAACAACATTCCCTTTATCAAGTAAGTTCTTTTATGGAACACTTTGAATAATTTACAAAATGTTGACTTTTTTTTATTTTAAAAATGTATAATACACTAGGCGTTATTTTTTGCTGAATTTCGAGATATCAACAAACTGAATAGTCCCAGAGCTAGTGAACCTTTTTAAGTAACGTTAGACCTGTAAGGCTAGAAATTTGTATAGTGATGAGTCATACCATGCTACGAAAATCATCACCTAACAGGCATTAGCCGTGCACATCATATGTGCCATATATTTTTTAAAGTTAAAAAGAAATTAAAACAAAAAAACTTGTAACCATAAAATTTTTCTAGGATTTAGTTCACTCATAGTAAGGTTAGAAAAAAATTGACAGGCGTTTTTGATAAGCACAAGTACCTGCCAGGCGAACTAAAAGGTTTGGCTGATTTGGATGGCCATATTTTCAAAACTAATAAAGTTAGATGTACCTAATGTGGTATTTTTTTAAAGCTCTTTTTATGATCTTTTTAATGGTAATAAATTAAACAGGTTGACTTATAAAAAAAAATCCACCCTGTATATTATCACCAGTATCACCGTCACAGATCAATAGTATACGTACGTATATATACAGGGTTATTTTTAAGTTGGTACTTTCCTCTTAAAACTGTATAAAGCCAAAAAAAAAAAAAGGAAATTTATTCAAATTAAATTATGTCCAAAGATTAGAGATTAAAGAAAAAAATGTTTTATCATAACTTTTCTACTACTCCAGCATATTTCCACAAAATTTGGTACATTTCTTTGGACCACTACATTACAATCTTTACTGTTAAAGTTCAAAAAAAATACCAGTAGCGCGACAAGATTTGTATTTAATTTTTTGAAGAAAAACATAGTACGCCACTGCTTTTTTTTCGAATCAATATAATTTTTGTAATACTCATTTACTTTGGGGTAAATTCGGTCTTTTGATATTTTTCCGTACGACAGACGGTTTTCGTTTAAAATTATAAGCCATTTTAATGCATGGCAAAATGGCTAAAATCTGACATGGTGTTTTGTAAGTAATATTTGTTTTTTTCAAATTTGGATTAAAGTAGGGTTAAATACTTACATTACTCCAATTTTATTATCATTAAAAAGTTGTTGCTCTTAGAAAGCTATTATATAGTCAAACACCTAACTTAGAAATAAAACACTCTTATCAGATTTTAGCGATTTTGCCATGCATCAAAATGGCCTTTTTATTTTTTTAAACAAAACTGATCGTCGTAAAGAAAAATATCTAGAGACCAAATTAACCTCAATGTAAATGAATATCTTAAAAATAATATTAATTCAAAGACAACGCAGTAGCGTACCATTTTTTTAATCAATACAAATCTTGTTCCAACGTTTTTTAAAAACTTTTACGGAAAAAATGAAGTGTAATAATCAAAAAGGTGTACCAAATTTTGTGAAAATATCTAAAGTGGTAGGGAAGTTCTTATAAAAAGGTATTTTTCTCTTTAATTTTTAACACCCTGCATGTCGGAAAAAAAGCATTTTCGGGCATAATTTTATTTACAAAATTTTCTTTTATTCTGACATTTTTATGCAGTGTTAAAAGGAAAGTACCAATTTAAAAATAACCATGTATATGTTTGACAAAGGATTCAATTAGGACTCAAAATTTCCCAAAATATAAAAGGTGTCCCTTAAAAAAACCTATGTAAAAAATAAAAAATATTTTTGAACCACCTTGTATATTTACCAATACAGTCAATAAAAAACGTAGATCCAAACAAACATGTTTTATTTTAGGTTTCTTTTTCTATCTTGTACAGGGGTCAACTTATTTCGTCTATAAATAGAGATGGGAAACCTTGTATATTATCCGAAAAAAGAATCCCTAATTATGGAGAACTGGAGAAAGAATAATTATTGCAATGCTATATAAAAAAGTAAAAGAATATTTAAATAATACAAAGTATTCTTTGCTGAATCCGTTTTTTATAAATGTAACAAACAATGAAATAGTAAATACTATTTTTCCTAAATCGTGATAGACAATAAAAACATTTTAATAATAAATGGTAGACCTTTGCTTGTAAATAATTCTTTTAGGCGTTTAGCATTCTACGTCACGATTCTGAAATTAAAAACTAAATGAAATCTAGTTTTAAAGCAAGTCAGTTTTGGCTAAATAATATGAGGAATATACAGTTTGTCCAAGATAAGAATCCTAAGCATGGGAATCTCAGTACCTATTGGAGATACAGTTTAGGTTAAATTAGGAAAAAGTTGTGTTTTTAAAGCTTACTTACATGCCGTTTAGAAACTTGAAAAATTTTCATGGCCTGCTGAGATATTTGGCAAAAACGAAAATTTGACTATATCGATTTTATTTTTTCTGACTTTATTTGAAGAGATATAAAAACTAATAACACTTTTTTATTGGCACTTTTTAGCTACTAAATGATGGTATTTTTAGATTTTATACCCGACGTTTCGTTTTCAAGAAACCATCATCAACTTTATTTTCTTATATGGCTCGAAAAAAAAGTACACCCTGTATCTAATCCTATTTTTTATTACAAATTCAATGATGTATTACATGTCATATTTTAATTTTTAGTTAAAAGAAAAATTGAATTTTTTCTATTTTGTTAAAGTTATTTTTAAGTAGGCCTTGCAAACAAATGCTTGGACGTTAATACCGGTTACCGTATCTGCAACATAATTAATTATCATTATAAAATAGTATTTGTCGTTATAACCCTGTTTGTCAAGTTGTTGTTTTTAGAGCAATTGTTCTTATTGTTACCGTTATCTTTATACGCAATACGCATTACTAGGCTCAACAAAATCCGCGTGTTAAGAAAATATCGAAGCATCAAGAACGTTTTGGGTTTAATATGTGGTGTGCAATTTTAGGAACTAAAATACCAGGTCCATGTATTTACCATAATTCATTAACTGCAAAAATGATACCTTCATTTATTTTTGCAGCACAAAATGTAGCAATATAGCATTTCAAACTTATCTTCATGGCTATAATAGCCATCCCGATTATTCGACCGAAATAATACAATAAGATATTAGCTATTCACCAATAAACAATAATAGAGACAACAGTAACATAAGCACAATTGCTCTAAAAACAACAACTCGACAAGCAGGGTAATAAAGACAAATACTATTTTATAATGATATTAAATTATGTTACAGATACGGTAACAGGTATGAGCGTCCAAGCATTTGTTTGCAAGGCCTACTTAAAAATAACTTTAAATAAATAGAAAAATGCAATTTTTCTTTAACTAAAACTTAAAAAATGATATGTGATACATCGTTGAATTTGTAATAAAAATGGGATTAGATACAGGGGTACTTTTTTCGAGCCATATATTAAAAATAAAGTTGATGATGGTTTCTTGAAAACGAAACGTCGGGTATAAAATCTAAAAATACCATCATGTAGTAACTAAAAAGTGCCAATGAAAAGTGTTATTAGTTTTTTTATATCTCTTCAAATAAAGTCAGAAAAAAAAATTGATATAGTTAAATTTTCGTTTTTTGCCAAATATCTCAGCAGGCCATGAAAATTTTTCAAGTTTTTAAACGGCATGTGAATAGGCTTTAAAAACACAAATGTTTCCTAATTTAACCTAAGCTGTATCCCAATAGGTACTGAGACTCCCATGCTTAGGATCCTTATCTTGGACACATTGTATATCATAATAGTCCCAGAGCTAGTAAACCCTTCGAGTAACGTTTTGCCTGTAAGGCTGAAAAAATGTTATAGTGATGAGTCATAGCATGCTAAGTACGATAATCATCACCTGGGAAGTATTAGCCCTGCACATCATCTTCCTGTATATTTCTGAAAGTAAAAAAAAATAAAAAAATACTTGGCTCTGTAAGCTTAAAATTTTTTAAAATTTACTTTATTCATAGTAAGGTTTTAAAAAAATGGACAAGCGTTTTCAATGAGCACAAGTGCCAGGCGAACTGAAAAGTGTGGTATACAGTGCAAATCTTAAAAGTCTTTCCCTTTCGGTTTTTTACGGATCAATTTAAAAAAGTTAAACTTTGGGATATGAAATAGATGCATAAATACTATATTTTAGAGTAAAATTAACAGATGAAAATTTCAAGATGGCGGCTGGACGCCATCTTGGAAAAAAAAGTTAAATGGAAAGGGGGTCTTGTGGCACATCATTTTAAAAACCTTACTATGATAAACTAAATATTAGAAAAATTTAAAGCTTGCAGCGCCAAGTTAGATTTTTCTTTATTTTTTTTACTTTCAGAAATATACAGGGTGATGATGTGCAAGGCTGATGATAATTGTCGTACTTAGCATGCTATGACTCATCACTATACAAATTTCTAGCCCTGCACTTCACTAGCTCTCCCACTATATTAAGATATCTAAGTAACTTTCTTTTTTTTTTAATGAAAAACACATTTATAATTTTAAAGGAACATTTATGCATCTGAAGGAATTAAATACTTTCTTTGTCGCCCATTATACGGTTTTTTGATAATTTAAATGGGACAGATTGAAAAAAGTAATAGATTTTTAACTAGTACCAACGATCTAATAGATCGTTGCTAGTACGATATTTTTAAGGATAAAAAACTGTGTATGATAATTATGAAATTTATATTATAAATTACTTTGCGAATTGGTTTTTTAAAAAAGGTTAATTTTTTGGGTATTTTATATCAGTCATTAAAAAAAGTAAATAAAAAACAATCTGTACTTATTATATTACATGGATATATAAAGCACAGTAAACTAAATCTAATAACATTTAAAACCAATCAATATACTGGATGTTTGTCATAGGTAGTTCCCCCTATAACTTTTTACCTTTTAAGAACCCGCCTATCCAATACCCGAAATAACTGTTTGGGCCTTATGGATTCATAACTGTAACTCTCACGATTTTTGGCACAATGAATAAAAAATGGAATGTAAAACATTGTGGTTAACTTGTTCGACAAAAAAGTGACGCGTTCGCCCAGTCCGACACCCGAAACATTTGACATTGACAGGCTGGGTTAAAGCATCTTTTTCCATATATGGCGGTATGAATATTAATGGTAGACTCGTCAGAAGGAACCCCCAAAAAGGTTTTAAAAGTGTTATTATCATGATGATCTAATCCATCAAATTTAAAACCCCATTAGATGTAATAAAGTAATTAGGAATCAGGAAATAGTTTTTACTTAATTAAGTTTTCCACATATATTAGACGTAAGGTTAACGTATTGATATAAAATTGATTTTAAATGTGTAAAAATTTGATGATGATTCATGATAATTCTCTATAATAATTAGATACTGCTAATGATTATATATATATATATATATATATATATATATATATATATATATATATATATATATATATATCTCGACAGTTCAGTATACTAAAAAATATATTATTAATGGTTGTGGTTATAAAGGGTTTACCAATGAGAGTGTCAGAACTTTAGAATGTTACTGTAGCAACATTGCTTGGAATTATGTCACCAAAGTTTTCTGAATAAATAATAAAACAAACCTAAATAATAGTTATTTTTTAATATTTTTATTTTATTTTATTTTGACAACGGTGTCAGACTTGCACCGAAACGTTGATTCTTAGTTTTCTTGTAAAGAATTTTTAAAGGGTTTTCTTAATTTTATGTTAGAAAAAAGATCCTCATTGGCGATGGGGTTTTTTATCTTTGGATAAACCACGAAGGCTTAAAGCCTAAATACTAACGTACCGTGGGTGTCTTAAGCGAGGTAAGAGGTAGTTTGTTGACAAGGGACTTAAATACTTGAAGATTTAGGGGGAAGGAAAAACTTCCGCGGGCAGCAGGTTCCACAATCTAGAAACTCTAGGGTTAAAAGAACGAACAAAGTGAGAAGTTCAGGGCCTGTCCAGTTGGACCGCCTAGGGATGCATACGCGCGGAACCACAAGTTTCTCTGTTGGGAACCGTGAGTGGAGGAACTATACTGGACAATTCTTCAGAGCAGCATGAAAGTACCTATAAAAAGCGATAAATCCCCCACAGCCCGACGATGGGCAAGAGAGGAAGCCTTTCTGTAATTGAAGGATCATTAATGAGACGAATAGCTCTTCTTTAAATAGAATCAAGAATGCTTAGGGTTGTGGGGACCCCATGCAACAGATATGGGAACAATATTCCAAGGGAGGTCGGATTTGGGACACATATAAAGTGTATAAATTAGAAGAGGAAAAATACTTTTTGGCTCGAAAGAGAAATCCAAGCTTTTTAAAGCTGCCGTGGCTATAGATACAATGTGTTTATGCCAGTTAAGGTTAATTTCAAATGTGACGCCCATTAGATTGAAGGTGTCTTTGCTCTGTATAACTTGGCCGCTCATAAGTAGAGGATGAGTATTTGATGACTCTTTTCGCGACAAGGAACATGATTGTGTTTTGGATGCATTAAAATGGACGAGATTTTGGCGCCCCAATCCAATATTAAATTAAGATCCTGCGAAAGAGATATGAGTGAAGGGTACTATCGTCGGCGAAACTATGAATGGAATTAATTGTGGACGAGAGAAGGTCGTTGATGTGAAGAAGAAACAATGTTGGTGCCAGAACTGAGCCCTGAGGGACTCCAGCATTTACTTGGTGAAAGCTTGAAGAATGGCCGTCCACAATAACTGACCCTGTATATTCTTAATACGAAAATACACACTTTTTTAGTATATGTTTTACATTGTGTTTTGCTTTAGTTGCATAGCCAGTCTAAACATGTAGGTTTATTAATAAAAAGTATCGAAATTTTCCCTTTTAACAAAAATCACTAAATTTTTATTAGATAAGATATTAACACATAGACAAGGACACAAGATTACGCTGCAGGGGTCCATTAAAGCGACTTTTCTTATAAACATAACAAGTTTAGACCACGGAGAAAGGTTAAGGTTAGGAGAGAAGAAAATTATAAATAATAAATTGACTCATCGTTAACTTAAATTTTAAGTTTATTTTAATTAGGAAATTAATTAATTAGAATTTTATATATAGGGTGTTTATTTGAAAACTTTCCACTCAAGTTATCTTCGAAACGAGACAGATTTGAGAAAATCGCCAAAACACGTCAAGATATTTATTGAGTGGGAACATTTTTTACAAAAATTGGACGGCGCCCCTTTAACCCCTTAACCACCAGGGCCACCACCCCAAAATTCTTAAATGAGAAGGCGGGTCGAGTGATACATCATTTTAAAGCTCCTGATGAGTACTTTATAACTCTAGAATATGAAGTCAATATCTTCACCTATTACAAAATGGCGGTACTTTAAAAATTACCCAAATACCTGATTTGGATGGTCATATTTCCGAAACTAATAAAGTTAGTTGTACTTAATGTGGTATTTTCTTAAAGCTTATTTAAAGATCTTTTTAATGGTAAAATAATATACAGGGTTCTTAAATAAAAAATATGTACTTTTTCTTCTACCCTGTATATTACTACCAGTATCACCATTAAAAAGACCTTTAAAAGAGCTTTAAGAAAACACCACATTAGGTACATCTAACTTTATTAGTTTCTGGAAATATCGCCATCCAAATCAGGTATTTAGGTAATTTTTAAAGTACCGCCATTTTGTAATAGGTGAAGATATTGACTTCATATTCTAGGGTTATAAAGTACTCGTCAGGAGCTTTAAAATTATGTATTACTCGACCCGCCTTCTCATTTAAGAATTTTGGGGTGGTGGCCCTGGTGGTTAAGGAGTTAAAGGGGCGCCGTCCAATTTTTTATAAAAACGTTCCCCTTTAATAAATATCTTGACGTGTTTCGGCGATTTTCTTAAATCTGTCTCGTTTCGAAGATAACTTGAGTGGAAAGTTTTCAAATGAACACCCTGTATATATACATTTTTATACTTTGTACTCGTTTTTTTGTGTATAGCTTTACTGCATCAGCAAGTCTCTTTTATACAGTGTGTGCGCTAACTAATGGTACACAGGAACACCTCAGATTTCTTATCCCAACATATGAAGAATAAACCACACATGGCTATATCCAAAAGTTAATAATTAGAAAGATTCAGGGTGTAAAATTCGAAAACTTTTAATAATTTTAAATGATTTATTAAAACTCGGTATCTAAGGGTTTTTTGACATAAGTTCTTCAGATCTGATATTTATTTTTATGTGTAAACCAGAGGGGCTGACTACACTATTTAATTTTTTTAAAACGCCCTAACCGTTTTGTGCTACACTGTATGTACCATCTAAGTAAACCACTTATCCAATGGTTTCTACACAAAAAAGGTATACCTTGTAAGAATGGCTCTAAGTAACTGTTTTCAAGATATTTAAATTTAAGTGGCAACCAAAAATGCCTTTAAAAACAGCGTATTAGTCATTACTACAACTGTCTTATGATAAACAAATGATTTAATGTATTCTTTCATATTCTTTTGGTTGCACAAAACTACTTAAATAAAAATATCTTAAAAACGGTTGCTCGGAACCATTCTTACAAAGTATACTTTTATGGAGAAATTATGACGGAGTTTACTTAGATGGTACATACAGAGTAGTACAACGTTGGGACGTTTTAGAGAAATTTAAATAGTGTAGCTAGCCCCCTTTTATTGATATACATAAAAATTATTATCAAATCTGAATAGCTCATGTCAAATAACCCCTGGATATCGAGTTTTACTAGAATATTTAAAACGAATTAGAAATTATCAAAAATATATATATTTTATTCACTTTGACACCCTGTATATTTTAAAAACGAGTGCCCGCCAATGTTTTCTTTTATTGAAAACTTATGACATTTAATAACTTTCAACAAAAATTAGTAAAAATTAAGATTTACGCAAAAAAATGGTAGCTTACCCCTCTTTTAATATTTGTTTTTTTATGAATGTGACTGTACGTATTTTGTAAAAAATTCTGCGTTCTGCTATAAAATTTAAATAGGTAATAAAATTAAAGATAAAAATGTTTTAAATTGAATACGTGGGTATTAAACACCTCATAAAACAGCCTGCATACATTTTTTTATAAATTAAAAATAAGGTAATTTTCTTTTAATACTAACTTAACACTTCTTAAAAATATATAAAAGTTTTGCCTAAGGGATATTTACCTATGCGTGGTGTATGCGCGCAATGCGTGGCAAGGAGACGGTCTAAAGCGGGCTTTCCACTTTTGCAACTACGCACGCAATATAGACGCATGCCTCGGTTGAACGACAGTGGCCCGTCGACGCAAAGTGGAGAGGCATGCCGAAAATAGTTGCATACGACGCAGTTGCAAGTAAACGCAAGTCGTTCGATCTGGTAGCGGGAGACACGTGCGTCTATATGCCTTTTTAACGTTTTTAGTTAAAATTGTCACTACAGATTGGGTTTATTATAATTTAATTATCGTTTTGGCAATTTTAAAATTTAATATGTGTATGTGTTATAAGTAATATGGAGTGGTCTAATGAAAAATGTATTGCATTTGTCGAGGATTACCGGAGTTTTACTTGCCTTTGAAAGGCATCCGATAATAATTATAAAGACAAATTTAAACGAGGTGATGCGCAACAATATCTGGCGGATAAATATAAACTGTGTATGTATCACCGCTCGCTATATATCTCAAGAATATTGCCAACCTTGTAGCTGCTGGAAGTGCCTTACGAAAATATGTATTTTGTTTGCATATTGCTGGGCCAACCAAAGTCAAAAGTAATTCATAATCAGACGGCGACATCCGCGTAAAGTTTTTAAACAGCGAGTTCTGTGTCAGTCTTTTTTCATCTACAATACTTAAAGTTTCATTTCTCCTTTGCAGAAAAGGGTTTACCCAGAATGAAGGCTTTTTTCGTTTTCTTTTTTCCACCTCAACATCATTAACAATAATTGCTACTGCAGCAGACAATTGCAACAATTTCTATTTCATTCGATATTGGTAAAAAGACGAGCAGCACAACCAACATCAAATGTTTATACAAATGTGGACATAAAGAGAGGCGATATCTTTTGAAATAGAGGCATAAATGGAAACAGCATTTAGGCAAGACGCAAATGGCAAGCACATTATTGCATGCGTTTGTTGTTCTTCCATGCGTAATTGCATGCATAGTTGCATGCGTAGTTGCATAAGTATAAATCCCGCTTTAATTCCAAAACAAGCCTGATTGGTCATTCTATCCGAATGTTTACATGCAGCATGCTTTGTATGCTTTGTATCATTTTGCTAGCGTTTAACACACTGAAAGTCAATTTAAATGTATCGAGCTGGCACGACGTGTATTTAATATTGTTCAAAACATTTTAAAAACATTACATTTTCTTGCTAAACAGTGATATACGTCACATAATTAACCATGTTTGAATACATCTCGGACAATGGTTTAAAAACAATATAGTTATCCTTGTCGGGCGGGCATATGCATTCAACTCATTTAAAACTTTGTTTCGGCCATTTTTTGTAAACTTTTAACATGAATGTCAATGACAAGTAAAAATTTTTCTATCCGGTGTAAACTAAAGTACATATTAACCCTAAAAAATAAAAATCATAATTATAACCTAAAAGCTTATTGGGCTGTGACGCAACGGTTTAAAAACCTACATTTTCTGGATTCTAATATTTATATTGTCATTTTCGAATACGGTTTGAACCACTCCGACGAATGCGTTTAGCAAGAAAATTTAACTTAAGTTAACTAGTTACCAAAACTATATGTACATTATGAATTTAAGAAGTATTGTCTCTTTTATAATATAATTTATTTTTTATTGTAACTAGGAGTATATTTTAAAAAAATAATTAAATTTTTAATTTTGCCCACATTTAATAGCTACGCTAAAGCGTAATAGTCTAAAATCCGAATAGGAAGCGACCTTCACCCATCTTTTTACCGAATAAAAACTATTTTATATTAAAAATAGTATTTAAAAAAGTATTGCTAATGGGATTGCCCTAAAAAATGAGGTTAAGGCTATGACCAATTGAAAAAAAGTAAAATTTAAAATTTTTGAGTGGCCCTGTATAATGACAATTTTTATTTTTTATTGGATATTACAGTACTTTTATATTAGTACATTTTGTTCCTTCGATTTTATAAATAAAGCTGGGGTAAATTATTAAATTTTAAACTTTAAAAATTTTATTTGGTAAATTCTGTATTATTTAAAAATATATATTTTAATAACTAACATACGTATGTATTTAAAAATATATGGGTTGTTATAATACAAGGTGTGTCAAAAATTTTGATGTAATTTTTAAAATTAAATATACCCTATTTTTTAGGCAATCTTATGGCGATACATTTGTTTAAATACTATCTTTAAGATAGAACAGTTTTTATTTGGTAAACAGTGGGTGAAGGTCGCCTCCCATTCGGACCATAAAACGTTTAATATTTTAACGCCTTACAGAATATGACACTCTTTTTTTTATTAATATTAAAAAATATTATAAGTATTTGCTCATGGCTGTAAGGCTAAAACCAAAAACAAAAAAAAAGAAACACATTTACAAGTATGCATGTACATGGGTGATGATGGTGTGATGGGTGAAAATTTTTCTTTTTTTTCGGTTTTCAAGCAAAATTTTAATTTCATGTAGAAAAAAATTCCCACCACGTTTGTGCTCTTAATATAAATTTTAAGTACTTACTATTTAAATTTTTAAAATGTAACAAATTATGCTATTTAAATTTAACTTTTTGTGGATTTCTGTAGTAAATACATTGTTTCGAGTTACACATAAAATACTAAAGCAATTTTTAAGAGCGTGAAATATACCGTAAGGTCCATGGTTCGTTACCTGGGAGTGACCCTTGACAAAAACTCAGCTGGAATGCACACATCCGTGTACAAACAGAGAAGGCTAAAAATAGCCTCTGGGCGTGCCAGCGGATGATAGGTAAAAGTTGGGGACTTAAGCCGAGAGTGGTCAATTGGATCTACTCTGCGATCTAGTCTAGTAGTAGTAGTCTCTCTCCACGAGAGGACATATTTGGAACCTACAAAATTGAATCCGAATCACTAAACCTTGCGGGACTGGAACCAGGACGAATGCTACAGTTGGCACATAGCACCGACCTGGACAAAGTACTGACACTCTAAAGGATATCCCTGTAAATGGGATCTGCGTACAATGGCCAGCGCTGGCTGAGTGCGCAGCAAATATCTTAATTAAAAAAAAGGTCCATCAAATAGATTTACAATATAGTAATAAGTCGATAAGCAGTAAGCATTAGGAATTAAAAAAAAATGGGCATTTTAAATGGAAAAACTTTAAATTTAAATGGTAAATATTTAAAATTATTATTAACGCTTAAACTTGGTGGGTATTTATTTCTACCAAGAATAAAGAAAAACTTTTTCGCAAATGAATCACCCTAATGTACATACATAAAGTCATCACAATGAAATATTCTTAATATTCCTTTAATTCTATAAACAACAATAGAATATTAAGACAAGAATTATTTAAAAAATGTGTGTATTTAAATATTATATTTGTTCGTTGAAAAACTTATAGTTATTTTTACAGCAAAAAGTACATAGGTAAAGTAAAAGGGTGTCAAAACATGAGAAGTAGATATCCCAGGATTTTTAAATCGATTGAAAGAATTTGTTTCAGCTTTGAAAAAGTCTTATAGACATTAATTTTGATATAGTATTTTGACTCAAAATTTCCAGCACATCTAACTCTCGCATAATAGCAAAAGTACAACAAATTTTTAATTATTGTTTTCAAAACGACATTTAATTAAATAGCTCCATATCTTTTGATATGTTACTTAATTTATTGATAATCCAAAATTTTATGGTAAATGTTGTATAAATTAAACTTTAAATATTAATTAAAAATAATCAAAAAATGATTAGAATCAATAACATTTATTTGCGTAAAGAAAACATGTTTTTAAATTGCTTCGTTACGAACACGCGTTACTGTAATTTAGTAAGATTTATAACTTACTTAGTTTTATGTTTTAACAGATGCAGAGATCACATTATTTTTCCAATAATGGTTAAGCATTTTTTTGTGATTTTGCATATTTGCAATAAATCACCATTACATTTATTTTACTTAAGTTGATTTTTATTACTTCTCGTTTATCATAACGTTAGGCTATTGACAATACGCTAACAAAAAACATCGATGTCATTTAAATATAGGTAATAATATTTTATTTAAAGCGTATAAATGTAAAACGCATAAGGCTGCAGTAACGATACAAGCATCAAGCGTGAGCGGAGAGCAGAGAGTGTGAGAGCCCTGCCATTAATCTTTATGTTAGCATAAAAGTGTTTGTATTTTTAACCAGGCGGTTATTTTTGTTTTGACATGATGAAAAGGGCAAACATGAACAGGGCATTTTTAAGAAATATTTGTTTTACTGGTGAGTGCACATTTACGTTAAACAATGAACCCAATCATTAAAATTACCGATACTGGAGCAAAGAAAACCAACACAGATTTGTCGAAACGAGGACGCAATATCCACAGAAAGTAAATGTTTGGGCGGGGATTTTCGGACAACATATTATTAGACCATTTCTTCTTAATCAAAATTTGAATGCAGAATTTTATTTGGAACTACTCAAAGAACTAATTTTACCCACTTTAAATGATGTATCCAGGGAAAATCAGGAAATTTGGTACCAAATGGATGGCTGCCCGGCACATAATACCCTGGCTGTTGGGGAATATTTACAGAATGCTTTTAATGGAAATGTTATTGGCCTACATCACAACATAAATTGGCCAGCCAGGTCTCCTGATATTTCGCCAAATGACTTCTTCCTCTGGGGCCATTTAAAAAGCATGATATACAATGATAAAAATTTCTCTAATCTAGATGAGTTAAAAAATGCTATTTCTGCAGAATGCAATAAAATTTCAATTTACCAGTTAGCCAATGTAGGAAGACAATTTTATGATCGTCTGGGTTATTGTCTAGCAGTCAATACAAGGAATATTTGAAAATTTTCTTAAATCTTAAGTTTATTTCCAACATAATAATTATTGTAATACTAATAATAATTTATTGAAACACGTAAATATTATAAATTTCATAAGTTCTTGAAATTTGTTACTCTAGTTTAGTATAACTTAACTTAATTCGTTCGTATAAATACAACTTTAATCTTTTCACTGTACGATTTTTTGATAATAATAAAGCATTAAATTTCAAAATGACAACGTTATGTCACGCTAACTGGTATTTTTATTGTTGTTCATAAATATGAGGCGATAATAATGTAACAATTTTTAAAAATATATTAGCATCTAACTAGCAAACGAGTTAACCGAAAAATCTAAAGTTTTTACCATGGACATAGATTTGCATGCTCTTCAATAAACTTTAATAGAATTTTTCTCTAAAATAATTAGGAGAGCCAATAATTGACCCCATTAAAAATTACATGGGATTTCCCATGTTCCGCCCGGCGATGCATCACCCGGTATACTAAAAGGTAATTTACCTTAAAAGTCTTCCCAAACCAGCAATTCAATAAAACAAAACCTAAATTCCAAATAAGTTCCTGTTTCTAGAGATAAACAAAACCTTACTTTAGTTCCGCAACCAATGAAATACATAAAAAGAGTATATTAGCAACCATTTATTTGCGCCATTCCCCAAGTCTAGTAGCCATTCTTGTGCAAAGTGAAAGGTAACTGTATCATCTCGTATTCATATTCAATTTTCATAATACGATACATCATCCTGGAGTTATAGTCGATGCACGGATTTTAATTTAATTAAAAGCAATCGGCTTTTATACGACTTACGACTTTGAAAGGAATTCTGTAAATATTATAATTACGAAAAAATTGCACCTTTTAGTTTAAAATGTCATATTTAATTGCAGTAGCTTCACGATAGATGGCTTTTGTACATTTAAAGAGAGTCTAGCAATACAAATAAAATTATATCTTAATGGATCTTATTCAGTTTCATGTCATGGTGTTTGATACAGAGTCATTTGATAAGAAAAACTCTAGTGAGTTATTAAACTGACCTTTGTGGCTTAGAAATAATAAGATAAATATATTTGTTTTTATTCAGTGTGTCCCAGGATAGGTGTTACAAGAGGACAAATGGACTAAACATTTTGAAATTTCTAATCAGCATTTTAGGAAAACTGGTCGCATGGTCCAAAACTAATAAATACAAAATTTTACTCCGATTGGTAATATACATGGCGAGTTATAACCAAATATATGAAAGATGCCCAAGAGTAAAGTGCCTTGTGGCGGCTTCGGTTGTATCGGCGAGCGTCGATCTCCGGAGTTAAGCAGTGGAATGCGCGCCCATAATTTGGATGGGTGTCCGGCGACAGCGGTGTTTTGGGCAACGGCACACGGTGTTGCTGCTCGGGGATGCGGACCGAGCAACAACCATCCAAGTTATGGAATGAATGGTGTGTGAATGAGAAGAAGTAGGGGTCAAGGTACAATAAGCCTTCAGGCTGCAGTGCACCACTTAGGGGGCGGTCGTCGGACCTGGGTGGGATGACCCCGAAAGGGTGAAAAAAAAGTGCCTTTATTTTTAAAAATACGACAAAATTTTATAAGTAAATGTTGTAGAAATTAAATTTTTGTCAAAATTTAAAATTAAAGAATTAAAGTAAAAACTAATTGAGGCCTTGAAATATTAAAAGGGCTAAGTGTATTTTTTTTTAATGGGTTTATATCATAAAAAGGTGCTATGTACCAAGAAAATTAACTTGAGAAAGAGCCATGTGCCTGTAGTTCATCCTAACTGGCGTCAGAATTCATGTGGTGTTTAAATTTTGTTAACCCGTAGCTTTTAAAATGTGAAAAATAAAGTTTTCTCCAAAATAATTCTATTTCTTAATTTTGGCACTTAGCACCTACGATATTTTAACTCTTTAATTTTTGTCAATTTTTTACATTATGCCATAACAATTTTTAAAACCCTTGGATTAAAGCATCAAATTTAAAAAAAAATAAAATTATTAAATTTTATTTTAAATTTTGCTCCCTCTTGCCCAATGTTTATGTTGTGATGCGTAATATAAAATATTGATATTTATATATTTTTTTACTTTCATGCTTTAATTTTAAATTTTGCATAAAATTTAATTATCTACAACATTTACTTATACAGTTTTGATCTATTTCTAAAAATAAAAGTAGTTAGTTTGTTGTTATTTTTCATATTATTAGTTATAACTCGCCCTGTATAATACCAATTAGGGTAAGATTTTGTATTTATTAGTTTTTGACCATGCGACAGTTCTCCCAAAATTTCGTAGTAAAATTCAAAAATTTTTGGTCCATTTGTCCTCTTGTAAAACCTATCCTGAGACATCCTGTATATTTGCTTGCATTTATACAACAGTTAGATATATGTCCCAATAGTTGTTTTTTCAAAACTAAATTTAAATAAATCACTTTTTGGCCCTGACTACATCCATAACGGAGTCTTCAAACATAAGAGAGAATCCATTAAAATAAATAGCATCTAATTTTGAACATTGTACACTTTGAACCTAGCCCCCTTAAATGTCGGCGAGTGCAGCAATCCAAGGAGTAAAATAAATTATAAAAAAACCTGTTACATTCTCATATGACTAACGTTTAAATTGTTTAAAAATATGTGTTTTAAAAACCTAATAAATGCTTTATGCAAAAAGTGAGAATGTCAAAAGTTAAACCTAGTATAACAATACGCTAAAAAGGCACAGAACCACAAAGGACAACACAATTTAAAAATACTTAAATTTTATGTTATTCGGCTTTATTAAATCATAAATAATTTGTCGTCTGGTTTTAAGAAATAATTTAATTTAATGAATTTCATATACCACTATTTGCTTAAATTTTGTTAATTAGCAAAACGTAAAAAATTTACCCAATTAAAATGGCGAAGGTAGAACTAAATAACAAACAGGGATCACAGCAGGTATACTAAAGCGACAAACTGTTTATGAAAGCATAGAGTAAGGAAATTATAAGAGTTATCATGGAATAGCTGATTTAAGGACAGGTCATGCGAAAACTCCCAATATAATTTTATTCGTTTCTCGTTGAAATACCGCCAGTTGGTCATTTCAGTAAGCTTACGTGTCTCCCCACAGCTAATGTTACACGAGGCGAGGCTTCGACCGACGCATTTAAAGTGTAAACTGGAAAAATAACAAGCCTGCCGCAAAAGCGGTACGAAAATTTTAGCATGCCATGGTTTCTCTTATCCGTAGGTAAGTTACTTTGATGAAAGTCTGCACAGAATTTCCACCTTGACATTCGCTGTTTTGTTTTGACATATTTTTTGCTGTATGCCATAATTTAAAACACAAAAAAATCCTAACCATTCTCTTTTTAAAGCAAAACTTATAGTAGTTAAAAAAACTACACAGCAAAAAAAATACATTTATTAAATATTATCTTTTTAATTACAATTTCTTAAAATAAGCACCAAACTAGAACAGACTTAATATAGAGTACGATTCAGCTAAGCCACGAGGTCATCACTTCGGCGTGTCCTGTCTCACTTTTAAATTATTCGCCTTTTTGTTGCTCGTACACTATTTAAACGACGCAATTAGAAAGAAGTAGCTGATTGCCGTCTTTAATTGTATGACGCCTCTGGCTTTTTCTTAGCTTAATTCTACTCTACCTAACCAATAATAATCTATACACAGAGTGTAACATTAGGGTTGGGAATAAACTTAAAAATGATTAACTAAAGATAGGATTTTTTGACGTGACAACGTCTTATAATTCGATGGAGCCGGTTGCACGCAAGAGCGCGGAACGAGCGACAAAGGATCACAATCTCCGCGTCGTTCGACATTTGTTTCTCTCCTACTTGAGTGAGCGTGCAGTGAAAAGTGAATGTGGTGTCAAATGTTTATAGCAACGATAAGTGTGGCAATAAACCGACTTAGCAGACAACCGATTATTTTTTCATATTATTTAGATTGGCTTTTTAGAATATTTGTCTTTAAGCTACTAGGTGTAAAAATTTTTAATAAAAATAATTTTATTATGATTTTCTTATATCTAAAAGATAGTAAAACAAAATTATTATTAATTATTTCTAATTATTATAATTATAATTATAATACTTTTTAAAGTAAAATACAGAAACATGTTTTTTAAAATAGAGCATATAATGGACTGGACAAATTTATAAGGGGTGTGCGAATATCGATCGAATCGAATCGAATCAAATATTAATATTCGATTCGAAATACGAATCGAATAATTCGTATTTTCGAATTATTCAAAATTCGACGAATAATTCGAAAAATTTCGAATCATTCAAAAAATTTCGAATAATTCGAAAATTTTCGAATAAATCAAAAATTTTGAATAATTCACGAATAATGCGAAATATTCACTAATTATCAAAATATGAATGGATTTTTTATTTTATCCAATTAAGATTCCATAACATCGGGCATCAAAATATTATACTGACCCATAATATCCTTTTTGTTTAAAAATTAATTATCTGAAGAAGACAATTTTTTATTTTAATATAAATATATATAAAATAAAATCCTCTTTTTATATATTTTTAGTATAAATTTTTTGAAAGACCCTGTACAAAATGAAAAGATAAATTATTTTTCAAGTTTAGTAACAGATTTATGAAATACCCTGTTTGATGAATATACGAAATACAATAATTTTCAACATTTTAAACACATTATATTAGGGTTTTTTTAAACAGCTCAAAAAAGTGTATAGGTATATGTATACCTTACATTTTAACCTTACTTTTGTTGGCAGGATATACCTAAACATCCTGTAAATAGGAATTAAAAAATTTCAGAATACTCTTTTCTTTTTATTTAAAATACTTAATTAAAAAATATATCGTTCTTAAGAAGAACGTTGTTTTATTTACAAATTTTTGTTACACCCTGTATATTGCACAAAAAACCCGGTCAATTTTAAGTTTTAATAAACCATACTATATATGTATACCAGGAGTTTTTATTTACAATATTCAGATATACAGATTCAGTTTCATATTTATTATTTTTGAACAAGAATTTGTAGTTAATTTTCATAATAATTGTTCTATTTATGTAATTAAATGTTTTGGTTCAAATAAAATGTTATTATTTGTCAAATTTATATTTAAATATCCCGCATAACAAATTCTAAATTCAATATGCTCGAAAATTTGCGATTACTACAATAATTCAATAATAAAAAAAATCGAATTATTCGAAATTTGTCGAATTATTCGAAATTTTTCGAATTATTCGGGAACTTTCAAATAATTCGAATTTACGAATTATTCGCACACCCCTAAAATTTATATTTAAAGGAAAGGAAACCATAATTCAAAGTAAGGTTTTTGTAATTAGACATACTTTATTGTGAAATTTAGTAAGTTTTTATGTCATTTTAATGACGTTAACGCACTTTAAAGTTGATAATTAAAGTTTTAATAGGTTAATCAAGTGATGTTATGTTAATATACGAGAAGTGAGTAAAATTAACTTTAGTATAATAAAAGTAAAAGGAATTTATTTTATTACACAAATTTGTTGATGCATATGCCGAGTATAAAAAAGACAATTACTTCTTTACCTTCATTTGTAAAATAATGCAATCTTATCCACAAAATAAAAAAACGGTCTATTCTATTCTACAACATAAAAATTATTTTTTAAACCCATATTTAAGAAAAAGAGTTTAAACTACCATTAAACTTAATAAAAAATTATTTTATTATATCAAGTACTACAGACAATATTTAAGAATTATTAATTTATTAGTCATGTTATATTACCTCTAAGTTGGTCATTGTCGATATAAAATTCACCAAACTGGTATTATTTGGCTGAAAGATAAATGTAAATAAATCTTAGACTATTCACACTGTAAAGGATAAAAGGTCATTGAAATAAATCCATCATATCTTTCAAGTCTTTTAGACAAAATCTACAGTTATTTTCATAATTATTTATTTCCATTTTTAATCCGCAAATCAAAAAATACAGCTTTTAATATTTCCAATATTTTTCAACAAAATGTTGTTTATATTAGTGACATTTAGGTTAATTTTTTTTGAAGTGTCTCCAATTTAACAAAACGAACCAAAACCAAATTCAACTAAAATTTCGACCAACGTCGACTACCAGAAACAACCGTTTATTTACTTAAATTTCCCTCTGGTAGTTGTCTCCTGAATCATCTAAAGATCATAAAAAAGGTTTCCCTAGTACTGGCCAAAAAAAGGTGTGGCGCCACCGCACTGCCAAAAAAAAAGTCAAGAGGCTGTCATCATAAATTATTTTGAGTTTTTTTAAAAAGTTTTAAACAACAAAAATGGTAGTCAAAGTGTATATAAGTGGCATATCCGGTAACAAAGAGGTAATAACGCAGGTTTTAACTTAACGGCGCGAAATTGGAACTTGCCATATTATTTTTATGTCTTTTATGTGAATCTGGAAGATATCCTGCATATTCTGGCACACCCTGTATAATAGTAGGAAAAAGTATACAGTTTACGATACGGTAGCGTTATAATTTAATTAGATAAAAGTGGAAATTTTTCTTAAAAAAAAAAATAATAAATTTTTAACAGGTATAGAGAAAAATAGAAATTTATGTAACAAGTGCATAAAGTGATATTTTTTTTTACGAATCGGCAATCCCATAAGTAAAAAAAAACTTTATGCATGTGTTACATACTATATTTTTTCCACATAAACTTATTTAATTTTAATTTTTGCAGCACAGCCATTATATTGCAACAAATAATCATTGCCTCCTAATTTTTTAAGAGACAATTATTCTCTTCATAACTATGCATTTATTATTTAATTTTAGAAAATTGCCTGTACTTACTTTTTGTATATTTGTACACTTACCGACTGCTTCCGACCTGGGGGACCGCGACCATTTTTTTTTTAGAAAGATCTCTAATAAAAGTAATTGGTGACCCCTGTCCTACACCCACTATCACAAACGTCAAAAAGATTAAAAGGAAAGAAGGGTTAGGTGATACCTTATTCTAAAGGGTTTTTAATTGTCTTTTTATTAATTTTTTAAATCGGATTAATAGTTTCTGAAAATATTTACCCCAAATCTTAGCGGGTGGCTTACCCTTATTACTTTTTTATTGTTTAAAATATTAAAACAGAATGTTGCATTGTTTTGGATGTTTAATTATTGGCACTTTTAAAAAATTTAGTCAATATGCTTAATTTTTAAATGAAATTAAAAAAAAAGTTATTCTTATAAATTAAAAAGGTTTATTTCTATACTAGAGTTATAGTCGCAAAGATATTAATGCTCGATTAGAGCTCTAGCGTTGGTCGTTAGAAACTTACTTTATAAAGCCAAGTACCCATATTATGCCGCACAGTGCAGCCATGTATTGACAAAAACCTTATTTTTGTAAAAATGATAGTAAATTGACCATATAATTGTATCTTGTATCCCAAAATAATAGATTTGTATGGCCACGTATCATTGAAATTTATTGCAACAAAAATATTCAACCCGACCAGTTTCTAGTTCCACGCCACGTGCCACCGGTTTTATGGCAAGACAGGGGCGAAATAAGAGGATGTTTTTAAGTACGTGACACGTGTTTAAGCAGTGTTTTTTTATTTATCTAAAAAATAGGAAATGAGGCTCTGTCAGCGCTATGTGCCTTCGAAAAGGTTTTTTTACTTTATCATTTTTTGTGTACTTGGTGGTATTGCTTTCAGAATGAAATAAATGTGGACCCATCTATACCTATATTTGGAGCTTACGCTGACGAACTTTTAGCTTTTACAAAATGACGGAGGTCAGCACTTACAGGCTCATGAACTATAAAAACAAATTGCAGGTAGTATAGTTAGACCAATATTTATTTTATTCCGAAAGTGATGTCGCCAAGTACACAAAAATGATAAAGCAAATAAACCCTTTTGTGAACAATGATTTATTGCAGCAAAAAATATTCAATTCGAAGACTACGCCACGCGTTACAGGTTTCATGGTACGCCAGAGACGAAATAAGAGGATGTTTTTTAAGTACGTGATACGTGTTTTCGCAATATTTTTAATTAGTTATCTAAAAATATGTAATCAGGCTCTGTCAGAGGCGATGTGCTTTCGAAAAGGTTTGTTTACTTTATCATTTTTTGTGTACTTGGCGGCATCGCTTTCAGAATAAAGTAAATATGGTATTAACTATATATTAATTGTTTTATTAATTTCAATTTTGCCCAAATTAAACAACAGTATGTTTCTTAATTAATACATCTTAAGGTTCTAATTATTTAATGTCCATCAATTTGTTTTTCTTTTGTTTTTTTATTGCTTGGAAAATTTGCTTAGCTATAAAAGAAAGTATAAAGAAAGTATATCCGTAGTGTTTTATTATTTTGTAGTAAACCTAACTAATGTAGGTGCTTGGATTAAGGCTATCATACCAAGAATTGCAAATGTTCCAAAATTAAATCGATTTCACTCTACAGAACTCACCTTCGGTAACTGTTTTAAAGCTTGGGTTTCGGCAATAAGGCAAGAAAAGTAAAAGGTTGTAAAAATCTTATTATAAATGCTTTCATTCAAAACTTTGATGATCTATCAATACTAGAACTTGGTAATTATACAAATTATTAACTGTCTTTATATATTATGTATCAGGTGTCCAGTTTCAAATTTACACCCTCTGATTTTTTTTATCCCAAAAATATAGGTTCATTGGGTTAATTTTGTAGTTTTCGAATCAGTTAAAAAGATCGTCTAAAGAGCTGCCTTATCTCTGTCCATTTTTAAGTGTAAACTAAATAAATTTTCACCGCTACTAAGTTTATATAGTCTAGTAAATTACATACGTGGACAAAAGCACGGGTTGTTCACAGGGAACCTCATTGAACAAAAAATTAATTTAAAGAAGTTGTCTTTATTAAAAATAACAAACATATTTTTGGTAAGCTACTGTGAAAATACCCAATTTTTGGGTTCTTAAAGCGCACCAATGCTGGCGTCCTAGATGAATAACCTCACGCTTAACTGCGCCCAACTTAGACTGCCCGAAACGTTGTGTGAATAATTAAAAATAAAGACAATGGAAGTACGAAATTCTTTAAGTGTCACGACTACACACTATTGTTAAGAATACCCAAATCCAGCAAGTTATGACAAATTTGTAGCAAAGAGTGGGAAGTATACAAAATAAAAGAATCTTATAATATTTTAGCAATAATACGCATCAAAAATATAAATTTTAATAATCGCAAATCATAATAATTATCTACATTTCCTTTACCGGCATTTTTGATGATTTTTTATTTCAAAGTCGAAATAAAGAATTATTCAAATACCTGTAAAATTAATAGTTTACCTTGACTTTAGTCTATGATGATCCAAGGAAACAAAGATTCCAAATTTTACAAAACACTTTTACTTTACATAACCGTAGAATTAAAGGAAGTCATTATTAATTTAAATATATCAAGAAGATTTAAAGGAAATATATGTTATTTATAATTAAAATATTTATGATGTTTTAATGGGTTTTAAAATGTGTTTATTAAATACCATGGGAAGTTAAGACTACCTTAATTAGGCATTTTTTGTGACTGAAGATGATAAAGATAAATAAAGGCGATGCTAATAAAATTACAATAAATAAAATTTACTTCTTTTATTTATTTATAAATAATTACAAGTCTTCTAATGATATGGTTGTTGGCTTAAACGATCCGGAATGGCATTTAAAAAAAAATATTGTTGGATTTTTTCCGCAATGGAAAAATTACAATAGTTAATACCATAAAACTAAAAAAATAGTCGTCCAGCTTTTTGCCAAAATCTTAAGAAGTATAAGTGGTAGCGTAAATAATTATAAATGTTTCTGAAAAAAAGAGTATTTCAGTAAAAAACTCCCTTATCCCGGAATCCCCCAATATTTTAATTTTTGTTTAACTTTAGCTATTGCATGGATACTAAATTATGGAAGATGAAATTTTATTTTTATTTAGATTTTATAAAGGAAGACGAAAATATAAAAATAATTCCATGCTTTATTATTTTAGCAGCAATAACAAAAAGAGCCCAAATTCCATTTTCTTCGTGGCTCCCTGCAGCGATAGCGGCTCCTACTCCTGTCTCTTCACTAGCCATTAACATTTTAACGTTGAAAATCAGCATTTACGCGGAAGTTTCCGCATGCGCAACCAACCACCGTAGTGGGCATAGGTTTTAACTACACTAGTGCGGGAAACTAGTGCTAAAGAGTGTACTTTTCCGCTCTAGTGGGGAAAGTAATAATTTAAAAAATAAAATGCTATTCTTAATAAATTTTCTCCATGACATTTAGCTTAGTAATAAAAAAAAGGTAGTTTACTTTACAAGAAAAACCATGTTTTTGAGGTTTCGCAAACTCATACACAAAATCAACATTTTTCTTCGTGAGTCATTTTTTTACAAGCAAAACTTTTTATAAGGAATGACTATTTTTCGAAAAATGAAATTTTTGGTCAATGTGTCCTTTTGTAAAAACCATCCCAGTGGTTTTTTAATAATTTATGTTTATTGGGAAATAACTAATCCTTTTTAATTTTAGATGGGACCCCCCGTACCGTCAGTAACAAGTTTATGATTTACCCTTCTATTTTTTTATCATATAAAATAAACATAAATATCAGTTTTTGGTTAATTCAGTAGTTTAAGCATCAGATTTTTATTGTCCATTTAGATATACAGGGTGTTTTATTTAAATAATCTTACTTTTTGTCATGCCTTTTATATCTTAAAAGATAATAAAAATCTGATTTTTTAACTACAGAATTAACCTAACAAATTGATGTCTGTGTTTATTTTGTACGATAAAACATAACTAAGTTAAGGGGGTTTAATTTCATAGTTTTGACACATGTTCTCTTATTTAGATAGGATTTAATGACACCAAAAATCTAATTTTTTAACTGTTCTGCATATGTTTAGTTTTATAAGTTTTAACCTAGAATCGCAATAACTATTTTTTTAAACAAATAGGTAACCTAGGAAGATCTTCATAAAGTCCTACGCCGATTTAATAGATGCCATAACTCTACAAAAAAATGAATAATTTTAACGTTACATAATCCATAATGCACAAACCTGATTTTGTGTCTGATTAGCTTATTCTTAAATGTTAAAATTTAAATGATTTTAAATAATTCACCATTTTGTTTGTTTAAAAATGTTGCAACTTTTGGAGAAAGTTCTATTATTGTAGATAAGCCATTAACATTTTTTTGATAATGTGTTGACAGACAAAATAACCGATTTCTATACTTTTGCTCAAATTGATTTTTTTACTAGAGAATTTTTTTTCAAGAAATTTGCTTAATATGGGTATTATTTAAATTTGATTGAAATTAATTAGTTATACGGTCGAAAGTTCGTGGTGTGTTAAAACAAAAATTATTTAAAACGCGATGTTGCACAAAAGTTACGTAATTTAAAATGCAATCCTAATAAAAACGTTTTTATGCATAAAAATGAATTTTTGGACGGTCTTCTTCTTAACTTTTGACGGCGCACTGTGCAGCGAGCTTATGGTACTGTTGGACAAAATTATTATATATCCAAGACTAATAAAGATAGACATTTAAAATGTGGTACTTTTGTAAAGCTCTTTGAACAATCTTTATTATGGTGATATAATATACAGGGTATTGCATTTAAAAAATATCATATTTCTTGTCCTACCCCGTATATCTTAAAATATATTTAAAATTTGATAACTGCGAATTAACCCCATAAACTTATATTTTTGATAATTTTGTAGGATAAAAAAGAAGAGAGTTGAGCGGGTGTAGTAAGTAGTTTACACGGGCGGGGGTTTGGGGGTTTGAACCTACCTCCTCGTCCCCCCTTAGAACGGCAAAGAAGGAAAATTTGTAGGGAAAAGTCCTTTGTCACTTATGTTTTTATTTGTGTGGACCCCCTCGGTAGTATTTATTCAAAAACTGTAAACAATTCTTATGATTAACGAGTTGTACTAATTACTTTTGGATTATCAGGATCTTGGATATAAAAAGCATTTGTAATTAGCTCTATTATTTTTTTCTTGCCCTATATTTAAAATCCAAGCTTTAAAACAGTTACTCTTGCAGAGTAAAAACGACCTGTGTCTAGAAGTGTTTCAAATAATTGCAATTCTAAGTATGACAGCCTTAATCTGCAGATTGAGACTGTGGACAGCTATGCAAAAACTCAGCTTTCCCAAAAAACTAGTCAACTTGACACGGATGTTTATGGAGGGTCTATACGATGTAAGGTGAAAGTTGAACAACAATACTCGGACAGGCATGAAATAAAAGGAATTCCTGTTTTTTGTGTCATTTAGCTGGACCCTTTCCATTGACTAGTCTCGTCTGCCTTACGAGACTGAGCAAAGTGGCTGTACCGGGTCCAGGTGAAAAACACGAAAAGCAGAGTCTTAAAAGAACAATGTCATTATTCATCGGTAAGATCATCGGCATCAAGTTTTACCGGGAGCCGGCGAGTAAAATATAGAAAATACTGTCATAATAGTAAGGGGTGATTCATTTAGAGGTATTTTTTTAGTAGGTATTTTTGGATAAATGAGAGGGTCCAAATTTCAAACTGTTATGGTATTTGTCTTCAGTATTGTTTGACAATTTATCCTGGAAAGACTTAGCCCCCGGCACAACGTCTTAAAGTTGTTCAACTGTATTATGAAAATCATCATTCTCCGAGAAATGTGTTTTGTGCGCTTTGGGCAACTTATGGTCCACGCATAATCGACTTACTAAGCCAACTATTGGGTGTACCATCACAAAAATTTGAACTCCAATATTCATTATTGGACAATTATTGACCAAATCCATCCAAGTCCATCACGTAGTGCAGAAAATATAGCGGCAGTAGCTGCGAGTGTACGTGATGATTCTAACGAATTGATTTGATGCTCGGAAATTGGAGCTTAAGAACAGATCATGTTAACCGCAGTTAAGGACAACATTTGCAAGCCATAATCTTTAAAAAATAAATGTGAGATATAGTTCTTCCGTATGATAATAAATATTACTTATTAAAAGTATTTTTTCTAATTTTTAAGTTTTTTTATGTACCTCGTGATTCATTACCCCTTATATGAAAAAGAGATCTCCCTTGTTTGACAGTTAAGAGAAATAATTTCTGTTTTTCGTGTCATTCAGCTGGACTCTCTTCATTGACTATATAGTTTCGCGTGCCTTACAGGACTTATCAAACTAGTCAGTGGAGAGAGTTCTGCTAACAGACACAAAGAACAGAAATTCTTTCTCTTAAATGTCGAAAAGGGAGATCTCTTTTATTTTATTATTACGACAGTAGGGATTTATATCCAGGCATTTTTAATACTCGGAGACGTTCAAAATAAACAATGGAAAAAAGTGGGAAACTGGGAGATGCACCACAACTTTTTAACATAGCTTTGGAACACATAATTAAAAATGCAGGAATTGAAACACCAACTTGAACAGTTCATGAGAGACCAAATGTGTCCGCAAATTCTTAAGTTTTTAAGGTACAGTGGTGCTCATCTAACGGACTGATACTGAATGAGGAAAAAACAATACCAGTTCATTTTTATAATAGTACTCTAAGACTCTAAGAGCTAACATCAATGACAGCGCCGCATCAGTGAAATTTTTAGGGACGTATTTACACTCAAGAAACAGCTGGTAACCCTAAATCGACCACATTTGCTCTGGACTTAGCAGAGCATACTATAATTTGCTAAAACTTAAACATGCAGTTCCTATTAATACACTGATGACTGGATACTATGCCCTGGCATACAACTTCCTCTCCTACAATATTATGCTTTGGGACCAAGCTACCACCATCAATAAAGTCTTTGTATCACAGAAACAAATTGTTAGACTTATATTTGAGCTAAAACCATTGGAATCATGCAGGAAACATTAGAAAGCACAAAATTCTCACAGTAACATCTATTTACATCTTAAAATATGCACTCTATGTTTATAAGAATAAGGATGCATTTGAAAAGAAGCTGCACAATCATAACTACAAAACCAGGAATGCATCATCACTAGAAATCCCAAAACACAGAACGACACCATTTGAAAACTCACCCCATTTTTTATGCATTAAAATCTACAATAGAATGCCGTACTACATTAAAGAATCGAGGACCCTTTTAGTTTAGAAAAAGACTGAAAGAATTTTAATTAATGAATGTATTTTACAGTTTCTCGGAGTTTTTGGAAATGAAGTCTTAGTTAAAGTTATTATATTGTGCAAGATGTAATATTTGGTAAGATAGGGGAAATTAAACAATACGCAGGAAAAGAACCTCCCAGCTCAAAATTAAAAGCTTTTTAAATATACAGGGTGGCCCAACTCTCCGACAAAATCCAATATTTCTGTTGTTTAACGAGATATAACAAAAAGTTTTATATACAAGTTGTAGGGTTTAACGTGCATGTCCTAAAAATATTTTTATGTATACAGTGTGCCAAAGGCTTACTCGCCAGAATTTACAAAAGACCTTCTGAATTATAACCGGAAGGCAGTAAGAATAATAGTGGGTCAACTGACAGGTCATTGCAGACTGAATAAACACCTGGAAACTATGGGCCTGGCAGAAGAAAACCTATGTAGGTTCTGCCAGGAGGAGGAAGAAACCGCAGAACACGTATGGTGTTACTGCGAAGCCCTTCGTCGTCTGCGGTTTGCAAGGCTGGGTGAAGAAAAACCTAAAGCGGCAAGATATACCAAGGGGGCAGTTTCAAGCTTGTGGAGTCTGATTAAACAGACCGGCTTGGATAGCGTGCTCTAACCTATGGACGGAGGACACACAATAAACCTGAGCAGGTTGCAGTGTTAGAGGATATGCAATCCACCTCCTAATCTAATCTAATCTAATCTAATACAGTGTGCCAAAAATGTTATGGCTAAAAAGTTAGTTTTTTTTAATTCACTGCATAAAAATTAAGGATATTATTTTACAATAAAAATTTGGTACATCTAACGTGCAAAATGCGTCAACAAAGGTATAGGACAATTTTTTCGCAGGTCGATAAATGTGTTCTTTTGGAAATAACCACAGCTTATGTAACTTTTTTAAAGGAAAAAGATGAAATTTTTAAAAACTTGACAAATATACTGGGTGTATTTTTTTAATACCAAAGTTCATAATCAAAACAATAGTTGTCAAACATTTTTTAAAAACCTTACATTTTTGGTATCAAAAATTTCTGAAGAAACTTACCTTATTTTTATTCCTAAAATCTAAAAATGGCCTAATATACCAATATAAAAAAAAAAATAAGTTTTAGCATTTTAAATATTGAGCTATTGACCATTCTATAACAAACACCCTGTATAAAATGTAGTGGATTTTCTTACAGAAATTTATTTTGTGGTCCTTAGTGTCTTACAAGACCTAACTAAGTATTATTATTCATCACAATTTTATTTCCGTTTTTACCTAATTTACGTGTAACATTTTTTTACGAAAGTTTAATTAAATTATAAATAGCGTTGCAACATCACAACGAGTGCCAGAATAAAATAACGTTTCTAATGCAAAGTTTTATGCTGAATCCGATTCTGTAAACAAAAATAGAGGTAACTATTTAAAAAAACTAACCTCTAAGCCATAACTTTTTTGGGAAACTCTGTATATATTTAAATATTTTTAGAATGCAAGTTTAAAAACCCTTTAACTTTAATAAAAAAACCTTTTGTAATATCTCGTGAAACAAATATTGGACTTTTTGTACAACTTGGCCATCCGCCCATTAGTTGTTTAGCTCCATCTAATAAACTATCAAGGTTGTTGGTTTATCCCAGAGTTTCTTTATGAGAAGGGGTTTAGACATAAGCAAGACCGGTGATAGCTTTTGTCAGGGATGTGAGGGTGTGAGAATTACGATTTCGGTTGGCAGTTCTGTTCAAAGTTGGTAGCATTATCAGCTGATGACAAAGTCGTGCCTTGTCGAAGCTTTGTTTGGTAAAAACTGTGGAAATTTGCCATTTTCATTTTGATTGTATATTTTGCAAGGATTTCCAGCTGTTAATGTTTTTGGTTGGTTTAGAGACTTCACACTTGGTTCGGACTCGTTTTATTTTAGAGATTTTGATAGTGTTTAGTCGAATAGTTTTCAGTCATTCGTGTTTTTATATACATATGATACAGATGAGTGTCCGCTAATTAATGGTACACAGAAAAACCACAGATTTCTTTTGCGAAAATACCCATTTAGGATTTAAACAAACATACCTATATCCAAAAGTTAATGATAAGAAAGATTCTGGGTGTTAAAGAGATATAAATATTTTTTATTCACGCATTTCGATAATTTTTGATATGTTTTAAACATTTTAATAAAACTCGGTATCCAGGAGTTTTTAGATATCAGCTATTTATATCTGCGCAGTTGTAATTATAGCTAATACGATGTTATTGAAGGTACATACATACTTTCGGGTGCACTGAACAACTAAAACGTGAATACCTTAAAAACGGTTGTCAAGACCGATTCTTACCAAGTATACCTTTTTTGTGCAGAAAGCATAGAGAAGCTTACTAGTTTACATACATACAGAGTAGTAACAAAAAATTGGGTAGTTTTAGAGAATTTTAAATAGTGTACCCATCGCCCTCTAGTCTACACACAAAAATTAATATTCTATCTGAAAAGCTAAGGTATAAAAACCCTTAGATACCGTTTTATTAAGATATTTAAAAAGGGGGGAACAATTATCGAAATAAATTTACTTTTTCTTTTTACTATGTATCTTCCTTATTATAAACTTTTGGATATTAGGTATGCTTGGTTAAATCTTAATATTTTGGCATAAGGAATCTGTGGTATTTCTTTGTACCATTCATTAGCGGACACCCTGTATACAAAGTTTTTAAAATGGTTTTTGACTTACGGAACCATGGAAAATGTTTTGCTCTGCCAGGTACCTCATCGTCCTGTAGTCGCTTTGATAATTTTTAATTTTCAATATTTAAACCACATTTATGTTTTTGTTTTAAGTTATGCCTATTAAAATAATCAAATAAATTTTGCTTACAACAAATATTTCTTTTTGTTTTCTCCTTAATTCTACGCCACTGATCTGCCTAAAATCAAACATGGCCGAAAATGGCCCGACTTGACGTCACAGCCGCGCTAGCCAATATGGCGAATGTCGTGACCTTTTCTCATCAATCGACTTTGGGTTTATCCATTAAAAGAAGAATTCTAGCTTTATTTAGATTACGTTTTTTTTCAGTCAAAATTACAAAATTAGTTAAATTTCAGAAAAAAAAGTAAAAGTAGAATAATGTATTCTTTACAATCTATTTTATATGATGTAACATTAAAATCCATTATTAAAATTAGTTATTACTAAATTATGTTCTTTTGTTTTAGATTAAGATATATCATTTGATTAACTAGGAGATCTTATCATCCAATAAAATTACGTGTGCCGATACGTACCTTCTTTGAACAAAAAATGACAGACATTTGAGCAGTTTCTGATATGACATCAAAATTTAAATTAGGTTTATTTAAATAGGCAATCAGTATTAAAGAAAAATAAAAGCATTTTGTAACTTTAGAAATGTTTTTTTATCTGGTTTTAGTTTTTAAACTCTCTAAAGAGAAAGTGACTTAAAATGTATTTTGATTGCAATCTAAGTTTTATTATGTGTTGTTCCAAATAGTCCCTGGGTCAGTAATGAAATGGACTTTTTCTACTAGCGTGTGGATAGCAGCACTTTTCCGCACGCAATTTAGTATGAAAGTGTAACTTTTCCGCACTAATGCGGAAAAGTAAAAAAATTTTAAACCAAATATTAGTGAGTCGCAATGAAGGATTTTCATGCACTTCATATTTAAAAGAAAATTTTGCTTTGGTATAGTAGGATATAAGGTAGCATTGTGTTAAAATAAAAAAAAATAAATAAAATTTTAGTTTTTATGTTGTCATTACGCTCGTAGAAACAATAGCGTTCCTAACACATGCCAAAAGTGCCTTTTCTGCACTTGACCGCTACGCGTCGTTCGGTCAACTGCAGTCGCGTGCGAAAAAGTGACACATTCGGCACTAGTTATGAAATATACTATTATGATAAGAACACTTTAAAAACCTTTTTAGAGGGATTCGTTTTAACGAGTCTACAACAAATATCCATACCACCATATATGGAAACGGCGCTTTAACCCATCCTATTAATGACAAATGTTTCGGGTTTCAGACTGGGCGAACGCATCACTTTTTTGTCATTAACCACAATTTTTTACATGCAATCAGTGGCGTAGCTACTTTGGGAGGTATGCGGGGCAGTGCCCCGTGGCCCCCGTGCTTAGGGAGCTCTCAGTGTGTAATATATACAAAGTATAAATAATAGGAGTAATGAAAATATATCCAACGTACGGGTACGAATTATTTTAATTTATAGAGTTAGTTGGGGGCCCCCTTTTTTGCCTCAGGGTTTTTGCTAACTTACTAAACTTCTTGATGTTTTATTTTAAGAATGTGAAGATAATTTTTACTTTTTTTTTTGGTTGCTTGGGGTACATCGAAATTTTAAATATTTTACTTGGGGCCCTACTTAATTTTTGCCCCAGGGCCCTTGTAGCTACGCCACTGCATGCAATTTTATAACAATGTGCGTAATAGATACAGTCACGTAACCTAGTCCGCTACCCGAACATGTGTTTTAGTTTAAGGGTTTCATGACTGTAAACCTTACGATTTTTGGCAAAATGTTTAAAAATTGCATGTAAAACATTGTGGTCTACTCGTTCGATAAAAAGTGACGCGTTCGCCCAGTCCGATACCAGAAACATTTGACATTACCAGGGAGTTAAAGCGTTCTTATCATGAAATCCATTTCATTGCTGATCCAGGGACTATAATGTGTTTTTTTATAGTACTAAAAAAACATTTAACGTCTAAAAGTAGTAATAAAATTTCCGTTCAAATTAAAAATAATAGAAAACAAGTCCATAGGTTAAATAACTCAATTTATTTATATATTTTTTAAACTCCTGTTAAAAAAAAAACATTTTAAATACCCTAAATACTTAATTAGGAAATGAAACTAGGTTTAACATAGGTATACAGAATGTTTTCTAATTGCGGTTATAGTCGAAAAAAAAAAAAAAACTTTTTAAAGAAACATTAATAGTTGAAAGCATGTAAAATAAAAATAATGCAACCTCCTTTTCATTTTTGCATGCTTTTAACTATCAATGTTTTTTTATTATTTCTTAGAAATTTCTTTCAAGGACTGCTTCTTTGCTTCCTTTCTTTAGGTAAGTTATTTTTACTACTAGCGTGCGGAAAGCAGCACTTTTCCGCATGCAATTCTGTTTGGAAAGTGTTACTTTTCCGCACTAGTGCGGGAAATAATCACTTTTCCGCACTAGTGCGGAAATGTACCCTATGCCTTACTACTTTTCCGCACTAGTGTGGAAAAGTACAAAAATTTTAAACCAAATGTTAGTGAGTCGCAATGAAGGATTTTCAGTTTTTTCTTATTTAAAAGGAAATTTTGCTTTGGTATGGTAGAATTATATGGCATTGAGTTAAAATAAAAAATAGATAAATAAAATTTTAGTTTTTATGTTGTCCTTACGCTCGTAGAAAAAATAGCGTTTTTAACACGTGCCGAAAGTGCCTTTTCCGCACTTGACCGCTTGACCGGTCAACTGCAGCCGCGTGCGGAATAGTGGCACATTCAGCACTAGTTAGGAAATAATTACTAAATAAACATGTTTTTTTCTTTTGCTAATTAATGTTGTGGTTAGGCTGATGATGACCATCTCTAAGGTCGAACAATGTCCATCCCTTAATCATTATATATAATAAAACTAAGTTGATAAAATGTGCGTGCCGATAAAACTTAAAAAGGAGCCCTGATACGATAAAGGGACTTATATAGTGTGATAACCCTTTATTCTCCCTCGAACAAGAAAGTTTCCGTTTTAACTTAAACGGCGTATTTTTAAAGATATAAGAACTTTTCCAACCCTTCAACTTGAAAATTAAGTGTAGTGGCGCCATCTGTTGTCGAGTATTAGTTCGATTGTTTAATTGTAAGGGCTAATTTTCGGAAATACTGAACCGATGATGAAAATTCTTTCACAATTAGAAAGCTAGACTATAAAAGAATACTATAGGCTATATTTTATTATGATTGAAAAAAGTTTCGAGAAAAATATAATTAACGCCCAACGAAGTGGGCACGGTCGGCTAATATATAATAAAACTAAGTTGATAAAATGTGGGTGCCAATAAAGCTTGAAAAGGAGTCCCGATACGATAAAGGGACTTATATAGTGTGTTATCCCTTTATCCCCCTCGAACAAGAAAGTTCCCGTTTTACCCTAAAGAGCGTATTTTTAAAGATATAAGGACTCTTCCAACCCTTCAACTTGGAAATTAAGTGTAGTGGCCCCATCTGTTGTCGAGTACTTGAACTTCATTCAGAACAACGGTTATTTGGGTCTCATATCAACTCCCGAGCGAAGCCGGGAATCATAGGTAGTCTTTAAATAAATTAATAAAATTTAGTGGTGAAAGACAGTGGTTTTATTTGTCTATTAAATAATCCATGTTTACCCAAACACATTTTTAACCTATTTTAGAATACTTTTAAAATTAAACAAGTATTGCTTCGGACGAGCGACGATATTTAGCTCTCTCTGCCATGACCTTTAAAAATTGCATTTAAAACAAATTATACTTCTATTGGTTTTTACTTTCATCTTTACTACACTTCTCGCAGTTTTATGTAATTTATTATACAGTTTGTTGCTAATGTTATTGCATTTTAAACCCTAACAATTTTGTAGTTTTTACATGTTAGTACGATATATTGATAATTATTTTTAAATTATCTATGAATCCATTACAGAGAAAACATTTCTACAATTTAAAGTAAACAAAGAATCATAGACTTCAGACATTGCTTTGAAAAATTATATGAAATATTTAAAAAAGTGTCGAAATTATTGTGTGTCAAATAATGTGAAATGCAATTCCTTTTAAATTTAGTACCCTTAAGCAAATTTTTAATTTTTCAATTAAATTTTCCTTAAGTATCTAAAATGACATTTTTTTCCTAAAACTTCTGAAAAACTTTATTTGGCAATAGTCTCTGCTTGAGCAAAATATCAGTTAACTTTCTTCCAGAATAAAGATATATAGGTAATAAATATTTTTAAAAACTTATACTTTTTATATATCTCATTAATGACTCTTCACTTACAGAAAGGCTTCCCTCTCTTGCCCATCGTCGGGCTGTGGGGGATTTATCGCTTTTATAGGTACTTCCATGGCTTCTGCTCTGAAGAATTGTCCAGTATTGTTCCTCCACTCACGGTTCCCAACAGAGAAACTCGTGGTTCCGCGCGTATGCATCCCTATACGGTCCAACTGGACAGGCCCCGAACTTCCCACTTTGTTCGTTCTTTTATCCCTAGAGTTTCTAGATTGTGGAACCTGCTGCCCGCGGAGGTCTTTCCTTGCCCCTCAAATCTTCAAGTATTTATGTCTTGTGTCAATAAAATTTCTCCTACCTTGCTTAAGACACCCACGGTACGTTAGTATTTAGGCTTTTAGCCTTCGTGGTTTGTCCAAAGATTTTTAAAAAAATATATATATTATGAAGAGCTATTCTGTTCTTGCAATAATATAAAAAAGATTACTTTAAAAAAATACAGTGTGTCTACGTAAGTTGGCGGCATATGGGAAACTTTTCTATTATTAATTTCACCAAAAAAGTTATTTCTTATAAAAAGTTCTGCATGGCCCAAAACCTAAAATGTGCGCATCAGATATCAAATTGTCATGTACGAGGTTTGGCCGCAAGTTCCTCCTCGGTTCTAGGTGGTGGATTGCCATTGTGGATAGCTCTGGAAACAATATCCCACAGATTCCCAATTGAATTCATGTCTGGGAAATTAGCTGGCCACTCTAATTTGTTGATTTCTTCAGCATTAAGAAGAAATTTTACGTCCTGGCATTTTCAGTCAGAACAAATGTAAACTTTGCGTATTTAAAAATGCAAATAAACTAAATAAAAGTAACTAAATAATTTCAAATCTTCGCAAAAACCCCAAAAACTCTTATTACCAAATAAGTATGTGATCTTTTTTATTTCGTAAATAAAACAATATCCTCCTCGGTTCTAGGTGGTTGATTGCGATTGTGGATTGCTCTGGAAACAATATCCCACAGATTCTCAATTGAATTCATGTCTGGGAAATTAGCTGGCCACTCTAATCTGTTGATTTCTTTAGCATTAAGAAGAAATTTTACGTCCTGGTATTTTCAGTTAGAACCAATGTAAACTTTGCGTATTTAAAAATGCAAATAAACTAAACAATTTCAAATCTTCGCAAAAACCCCAAAAACTCTTATTACCAAATAAGTATGTGATCTTTTTTATTTCGTAAATAAAACAATATTTTTATCTGATACTTAAAAACATGTAGGATTCTTTATAACCAAGATATACAGGGGATCCAAGACTTTTAGCGTTGTGTGTAGTAAGGTAGTTCGGAGGTATGTTTTTTAGGTACATACCTATGGTATCGTAATACGGGGAGGTGGCAAAAATAAATAGCTTACGGTCGGCAAATAGGTAAATCCTCCACTCATTGCAAATGAAATTAGTTTAAAATTTGCAATATTATTAATTTATTATCATTAAACCTTAAATAATTATTAGGTGTGTGTGCGTGTGTGTTTTAAGTTCAAGTAAAAATTAAGAAAAGTATGTAGTAAGACAATAATGATGGTTTATATCTTGATTGTAAAATCCTAATATAGCTCGAAGAACAGGGTTACAGGTACGCTTAAAGAACTGGAAACTATAAATTTTCGCATTTTAAATGTGAAAAAATTGGCTGGTTAGTAAACATTACACTTATTATAGAGCAGAAATGTTAAAAAATTGTTAGTTATTTTTTTTTCCAAACAAATATCTATAAATTTGTGGTTAAAATATAAAAATCTTTAATATTTTTTACATTGTTTTTAGGGCACCTGAAAAGCAGATGCTATTGTTAAAAATGTTTTTAATAGTTTAAAGATTTTGTTTTAATTTTCTGTACTTAAATTTTTTATTATTGAATGAAGGGCAAACGATGTTTATGAAAATTAGTTGTTTTAAAATAGGTGTATTAAAAAAAAACAATTATTTTTATTAAATTATCATGATATTTCCATATAGAGACAAAAACAATTTTCTTAACTGCCTTAATCAATTTTAAAATGCAAATACTAATTACTAAAATTAAATTGTTAAAAGCCGTTAAATTCTATAGGTAATTAAATTAAAAACGTGACAAAAATTCAATTGAATTTTCCAAACAAAAAAAAAAGTTTTAGATTTAATTATTATTTAAATAACATAGTAAATATAAATATGATTTATATTATTGTGGTTAAATAATTATAAAAATAAATTAAATAACCTATGTAATCCAAGTTCAAGCTACGGCTGTCGTAAGTTGTGGCCCCCTTTCCCTCCAAAAAAAATCAAAATTACAACAACAAAAACGCAAAGTGGTTAGTTCTGTTATAGAATATACAGAGTGTTACAAATTCAAGGGTCACCATTAGAATCTCGGAGACGGTAGGAGATACAGGGTTTGTTAAATTGCGGCAAAGTTGTGCATTTTTGTGCTTAACAATATTCCGTTTTAAAAATTTAAAACTTTGCAGCCGATCTGGAATTATCCGGAAGAAACTAATGTTTTGCAAAACAGTGTTTTTTTCTCAGTTTATTTAAAGATGTATTTTAAAACCAACGACACATTCTTATTGCCACTTTTTCTGTTTTATAAAATAATGTAATTAAATTTAAGATCCGACGTTTCGTCTTTGAGTCACCATTATTAACTTTGTTTTTTTTAAATAGGCGGCATATTTAATGACTTAGTAAACTTGTGTTTTAATTTTAAATCCAACTATAAAACACACTTTACATTTATGTGACATTTTAAACCGAAAACCCATCATTCACTATTTTGCCAATAAAAATTAAAATTTTATTCCAAACGATTGTGAAAATTTTCACTTGAAGGTAAGTTTTTCCATCACTACTCATTATTATTCTTTTCTAATAGTTTGTTTTTTCGAGTTCAAAACATCGCATAAATAATGTAAAGTTTATCGTTGGATTTAGCGTTAAAATACGAGTGTTCACGTTTAAAATCAAATATCCCGCTCATTTAAAAAACAAGGTTGATATAGTTTGTCCAACGTACCATTTTTTGGGTGGCTAACCTGAAATTGACACAAATGACTGTTCTTGACAAAACCAAAGTCCCTAGAGTCATCTGATTGATATTTGTCATCCAGTAATGGACTTTGAATTTTCTCTTTGTTTTGTGAGTTTTAGAGGTACTAAAAGGTGTTTTTTTAAAGTGTTTAGTGGGTTTAACGACTATAAAATTTTGTGTTGTTTATATACTTTTTTGGTTTGAACTAATTATTGACATTTTTGATAGTTCATAATTTGTTTTATTTCGGGTAAGTATTGGGACTGGTTTTTATTGTTCATAAAACCCTGAATATACATATATGTTTTCTAGAGTATGGATTCCAGTGATTACTGTACCTCCAATTTGGAAATTCAAATTCCATCTCCAAACAGTGATGTATAGTGATGATAACGGAAATGTTTATTAATAAAATAGTCTAATTAAACAAAGTTTATATAAATATAAGCACACCAAGACAAAAATACAGCTAAATTTAGTCACTGGAATCTAAGCATTTATTAAAGATATTAAAATTTTCATAATTCCCTTCAGTATGGTCCTGAACTTCAGGGCAGCCAACTTAAATCTGAAAAACGAAATTTACTGATTGTCGTTTCTCTACAAAAATACGTATTGCCACCCGAAAAATGGTACGTTGGACAAACTATAATGGAGGCTCAAAGACGATCGGATTTTAAATTTAAAGACAGTATTTTAAAGAACAAAAAAACAGGCAATAATAATGTGTCGTTCATTTTAAAATATCTCTTTTAAGAAACTGAGAAAAAAACTGTTTTGCATAATTACGGCTTTTTCGAAATAATTCCAGAACGGCAGCGAATTTCTAAACTTTTAAAACGGATTATTGTTTGCACAAATTTAACAAACCCGGTATCTCCTACCGTTTCCGAATTCTAATGGTGCCCCTCAAGTTTGTAACACTCTGTATATGTATGTAGCTACCGCATTGTTCTGTGGTTCAGCTGTTTGCTGTTTGATAGTATTACCCGCCTTTTAGTCCAAAACTATATTCAAATACGTTAACATTTATAAAAGATCTAAATGTTTTGTTTTTGTTTTTTAAAATGTGACAGCTAAATTTAGCATCTATACTGTTAAATTGTTTTTTAGAAATGTGTGTGGGTTATTACGAATTTATGCTTTAAAGGTATGTACATTAAGACTCATTTTTGTATTTTAATTGTACCTCTTTGTTTCCTTTTTATTATAGACATATTATTCTGATGAAGGCTAATTCGCCGAAACGTCAATATTTAGAACAAACATATGTGACTTTTCAAAAAAACAAAATTTGACAAGGGTTTTTATTTAGGACTTTCATGGCCTAGAATTTTCGAATAAAAAAAAATATTACAGAAATAAAGTCCAAGAAAACAGAAAATAAAAAAAAAACGTTATTATGCCAAGTACGTTTTAAGATAACTAATGCGTTTTCCTTTTAAGATTCATCTTTATTTGACTACAAAAGTTCACAATCTATCCATATATTACTCTTTTAAAGAAATAATTTAGAAGTTTTGTAAGAACCACTTTATCAAATGAAAGTAAAACTGTTGTTGCTTAAGATATACTCCTACACATGTCTTTTATTGGGTATGGTTATGTTTTTTATTATGGCATCTACTAAACATTTGCATAGTTAAGTTATTAAGGCTGAATAAGGATATTAGAAAACATATAATAGGAAATTATGTGTAAGATGTAGCAGAAAAAAATCTAGCTGTATTTTCACATTACGCATACTCACTTGCTACTAGATTTTTAATGCCCGGACCAGTAATAAAATAAACTTCATTACAAGAACCCTTTTAAAATCTTTTAGGGGGTTTCTCTTAACGAGTCTATCACGAATATTTATACCGCCATATATGGAAGCGGCGGTTTACCCCGCCTGTCAATGTCAATTGTTTCGGGTGCCGGGCTGGGCGAACGCGTCGCTTTTTTGTCGTACAAGTTTACCACAATATTTTATATGCAATTTTTAAACATAAAAAAACATAAAAGGGTGGCCCCAAAAATTCGTCCCCAAAATATTTGTAGTGAATTTAAAAACACACTCTATTAAACAATCAGAAATATTCCAAAGAACAAAGATTTTATTTATAAAGATACATGTTAAAGACCTTAAAATGAGATTTTCATATGAATTATTTCATGTTCAAGATAAATTACTTGTTATAACTATTTTCTTTCTACCTTTTATAATTCTTTTTACTAGCTGACATGCCTAGGGCAAGTTTAATTTCTTATAGATTAATGATCTTAAAATATTGCTATTGTATAAATAAATAACGTAAAAATAGACTCAGTATGTTAATAGAAATTCTTGGTAAAAATCTACTATTTTTAGAATTGTATAACGTAGTATTGTTTGAGCCTGAGATAATTCATTCTGAAAGCGATGCCGCAAAGTGGACAAAAATAATAATGTAAACAAACCCTTTTGTGAATAATGATTTATAGCAGCAAAAAATATAAAACCCGACGAGTTTCTGGTTCTTCACGGCACACTTCAAGTTTTATGGTACGACAGAGACGATATAAGAGGATTTTTTAAGCTCGTGATACGAGTTTTAGCAATGTTTTTTTTCATCATCAGGCTCTGTCAGAGGCTATGTGCTTTCGAAAAAGTTTGTTAACTTTATTATTTTTTGTATACTTTGCGGCATTGTTTTCATAATGAATTACCTCTGAACCCAACTATACCGTGATGTTTTTAGTAAATTAGGAAAGTAAAATTTCCCGGATAGATTTGTCATTTTTTTGATTCTTTTTAATAAAAACTTAAACAAGTTACTATATTTATGTAACAAAGTGGCATTAATTTCTTACTTGTCAATTGAAAAAAGTCAAAAGGACTTTTTGTTAAACTATTTAACTCTGGCACCCTTTATTTTAGTTATTATCAACATTTGTTATAAGTTATTTTTATTTTGCATTATTTTAATATCACAATTTTATAAATAAATGTTGGCCTATTACCTACATATCACCCTGTATATATTTATAACGCTAAGCCAAATTTTTTTGTAAATTCGTTAGAATCACAGAGTACTGCACCAATTTGCATGATCTTTATTTAATTAAAAATAATTCTTTGGTGTAGTTACTATTAACACCATTTTAATTGCCTATTTTTTTTTGTGAAAACAAAATATAGATTAGAAAAATCCGAATTTTTGAAAAATAGGTTTGTTCCAGCAGGCTGTCAGAAATGTTTGCAACCGTTCGGATTCTGCGCACGTCAAATTTGTCGTTCCAGCAGTGCCATGTTTCTAACATTATACAATTGTTTGTTGTTCCAGCAGTAGTTTTAACATGTTGGAAACATGTTGGAAACTGTTTGAAAAGTTTACAAACTTTCTTCAAACATTGCTGACAATTTTTAACATAACCTTTCTTGTATTGACGTATACGCAGTATGCACGCCTTTTTTATTTTTCGTTCCAGCACAAAACTATTGCCAACATTTCTGACTAGTGTTTGTTACAATTTCTGCAGTTTACGATTGTTGCTAACATGTTTCCAATATTCTGCTGGAACAAACCTAATACATACACTGAGATCATTCTTATTTAAGTTTTATTATTTTATAATTTTATTTTTATTTTCTATTATCATTAGATAAGAATTCTAACGTAAATAGATTTTATATTACCACATACCAAATTATTTTTGCGGTTTTGCTATGTTAACAATGTCCAAAGTTTTGGAATATTATTATCTAAGAACATTGCATTATTTTTATGATATAAATATAGCACTGATTAATTTAACAAATATATTCTTTTGTATGTTTATTATAACCCAAATTTATTTAAGTATATATTTTTCTTTTATTTTTTAGGTGCTTAAGCTTTAAAATGACTTTATAACAAAAAGATAATGATGTATTTAGCAGGTGCCGCTAAAAATGCTAATGGACTTGTTATACAGTGTGTCCCAGGATAGGTCTTACAAAAGGGAAATGGGCCAATTTTTTTTTTTTAAATTTCAGACGGTACTTTGGGAAAACTGGTCGCATGGTTCAAAACATAGAAATACAAAATTTTAGTCCGATTGGTATTAAACAGGGCGAGTTATAAGTAAAATATAAAAATGCCTAAACGTAAAGTACTTTAATTTGTTAAAATACAAAAAAATTATAAAAGCAAATATTGTAGATACCTAAATTTAATGTGAAAATTTAAAGTTAAAGCAAAAGGTTAAAGAAAGTTTTTATCTTTTTCATTTGTGACAAACAAAGGAGCATAGAACATTACTCTTAAATGTTAAAAGTATCTTGACGGAACTTTGAAATAGTAGGGAAAAGGGCAATTTTCACTATGCGTCCCGATTACCTTCCGTAGCCGTCACATACACGTCGCGTTGCTTTAAGCTTTCCTCTTACTAGTCGTCGAGTTTACGGAACGAATAGTGAGCATATAGTATACTATTCGTGTCTAATAGTATTTTATGCCAATGGAACGTGACGGATATGAAAGGTAAACAGGACGTATAGTGAGAATCAACCTTAAGCCCCTTGTGGTCCTTGGAAGTTTAAAACTGTTGTACAAGGTATTATTTATTTAACTTAAGGTATTTTTATTTTTATATGCATACATTTATGGAAACGTCAACATTGGATTAGACAAGAAACCTTTTATACTATAATTGAAGAGTCAGTGTAAAGAAATCTGAATATCCAGTTTTTGCCGAAAACAAAGTAATAAAAAAATAGCGTTATATCTATATTATATTGTATCCTAAGGACACAGGCAAAAAAATCTAAAAATTAAATGTTAAAATAGCTTAAAAATAAAAAAGCCCAGTTGAGAAAAATGGCTGAATTTCTGTTCAGATATAACTTAGTTTTTTCCCAAAAACATTAATAATAATGATGTTTTTATTATATTAAAATAAAGAAACAATATGTACCATTGTGTGTGATTCAGATTTCACAAAAATGGATGGATGATATATCCCCGAATAAATAAATCTAGTAAATTACTACCATGCTGACTAAGGAGGGAATTTCATTTCTGCATCTTTAAAAATTTAAAAAAAATGGTTTCACTGCTAAATTACTTATTAAACTTAGTGTTTAGGCTTTATCCAGGCTTTAGACTATCCGAAAAATAAAATATTACCATTACCATCTATATACAGAGTGTCCACGGATGGAGTTACTATAGCTGTAAAAATTTGTATTTTTAATATTTTAAAAAAGTTATTTATTTAAAAAAAAATTGCTTCGTCTGAATGCTAAAAGTCACAATAAAATTGGTCGTAGAATATACAGGGTGGTTTAAAATAGCGAAAATCTTGTTTAAAAAAAATAAAAAATCAGAAAACCATATTTTTGAGACTACTTAATTAAAAAGCGTAAAAAAGCAATCACAAGGGTAATTTTTTTTTGATATTGATTATGGTTTTTTGAAAAAAATATATTTTTTTAATTTAATTAAAAACTTTTTCTAAATTATGAGCGTTAAAAATAATTACCCCTATAATATACAGGTAGATTTAAAATTACAAAAATGATATTTTAAGAAAAAATCTTGTATGAATATTTTTTTAAGAACCTATTTAAATACCGTGAAAAGGTAAGCACCCTATATATCTTAGGGCAATTTATATTATAGCTTTAAGCATTTCAAACAAAGCAAACATTTTTATGAAGTATAACTTTTTATTTAAATAATAAAAATATTAAAAAATCCAGGTATAGTTAATGTCATCCGTAGACACACTGTATAACGCTTCTCGCTATTTTTTAATGTAACCTAGACACAGATTTGTAAAAATAGATATTAAAACAAGAATTAGAAAAGTATATTGATGCCCTAACCTTTGAATCTTTAAAATTAAAGTACTTAAATGGTGATTATAGTGTATTAATTTTTAGTATTAACTTAGAAAACCTGTCTTCTAAAAACATTTATTAAAATTTAAAAGCAGCATTAAAAAATCTAAAAGAAACCTAGACATTCCTTATTTTGAATACCGCAAAATTATTTACACTCCAAAGATATTTAAAGAACAAATAAATTAAATTTTAAATTATATGTCATTTTATTTTTTTTTTTTTTTTTTTAATGTAAAATCTTGTTACAAAAATGATTTTTAATGCTTACCCATAGTAAAAAGCACAGTAATATGCTTTACACTTAATATTTATTTATTTTTCTATTACTTAAAGCTGATTATTTTCATTAAAAAAAAAACAGCTGATTGAAAAATTTCCCTAGTTGGTTTAAAAAATCAATAATTAAAAAGGGTTAGACAACAAAAAATGTATTGCCTTGGTTTACCAGGTTAGTAACCATGGTAACTAGATATTTTTCGTTTCAAAAAAATTATTTGATCTTATAAAACTTTTTTTTAAGTTTTATGCTTACCGATTGGGCAAATGTTCCTAATATCACACATATGGCAAAAAGCACAAATTTCCAAGACGGCACAAACAACATCTCGAAAATTGTCCACCTACGGCCACGATCACTAGGTACACGAACTACAATTGACTCTCTCGGAAGGATGGATGCTGCGAACTGCCCTCGAAGACGCTCCAAGACGCTGCCGCGGATTCCACCGCGGGTGGGTCAGCGGGTCACGAGGACTGGAGCGGTAATTGCGTGGGGAGCCCCAATATAGTACGGCGCCTACAAGGTGGCGTTGGAAGGTCGTCGTTCGCCTGTTGACACCTTAATTTTTTTTAATGTTATGTTGCTCTGCTTAATAGAATATTGTTATTAAAGCAAAACAATTGATATTGATTTTATTACTGGGGGTCAACTTACAATGGTAATGTTGCTAATATTAATCTGTGCATAAAGTGACTACGGACACATATAAATTATTATTTAGAAACATTAGGTTTTTTTTTTCTATATGCTACTCAAAATTTCAAAATCATGCTTTCTGTAAAGCAATGTCTATTACCTATCAACCTATCTTTCCTTTAAAAAGCTTCCGAAAAAAATCTAAAAATCTTTTTTTTCGTTTTGTTGCATTTATACCGGGTGCCCACAAGATCATTAGCAAGCTTGTCATTTTCTTGAAAAGTGTTACGATTTTTAAATTTTGGTTGGATGTATAATGGTTAGTTGCAGGTTTCTGATGTTTCAGATTTTATGTTGCACATCCAATTTGATTTATGATAGTTATTTGGGTACACGCCAAAAAAAGTTGACATTTAATGTCAAACGTTTTTTCAGATTCTCCCAAAAACAAACAAAATTTAAAAATTTTAAACCTAAATAATAGTTTTTTCTTTTTTAATTTTTATTTTCACTCAACTTTATCTTGACAACGGTGACAGGCTTGCCACCAAAACGTCGATTTTGAGTTCTCTAGTTTCTTTTTTTTGCGGTTTTTCTTTAATTTTTGGCGTGTACCCAAATAACTACCATTAATTAAATGAACCCACAGAACCAATACAGAACATATCTTCAATACATCCGGTTTAACCGAAAGAGCTTCCAACTTACTATTTTAAATGGAACACCATATAGATCTTTCTATAAATCAATTCTACAGGCAATTTCAAGAAAATACATGTACCACATGTTATAACTATCCTAATTAGTTTTTGACAAAATAACGTTTGAAAATCTCATGTTTACCGCCATTTTTATCTATTTGTTAAAAATCAAATAAGGGTAAAAAAGGGCTGATCTGATTTTTTACACATATTTACTTAGTCTTATATTCTATCCGGCGGTGGTAAACGGGGCGCAAGGCCTTCACTAAAGTTTTATTGAACAGGTAAATGGGGCGCAGGGATCTTGGGGTCAATAAAATCGTATAGGTAAACGGGGCGCAAATGTTTTCTTTAAAGTAAAGTTATCGAAATAAAATGTTGGTCTATTTTTAAAAATTTTATTAATTACGAAACATTTATTGCATCAAAAAATATTTACATTCTTTTGTTTATTGTCTTTGGAAAATGTAAAATTTTTGTAGGCTATTAAATCTTTTCCACTCACACTTTCAATTACTGATACCGACATTTTCTCACCATTAAAATCTTGAGCGGAAATCTTTTCGCACATCTATTCACTATTACAATGAGAACTGAACTGATTAAGTAGTATACAAATTATTAGTGTCAATTATAGGAATTCTTACCTGCCCTGACCCACACCCCTCTCGGGAAGGGCTGGCGCCCCATTTACCTATGATATAAACGTAACCCTACAGGTGTGCAGGAAAAAGAGATATTTTCGCGCTCCGTTTACCTCCGTCCATTCTATCATTGTAAAAATAAAATTTTCGAGTTTACCGGATGTGCCACAGAAATTAACTTTTAGCAACAAAGAACTTCAATAATTTAAAAGAAAACTACCACCTCAAGCTTTGTATTTAAACTTAACAACTGTTTTTATTCTTTTTTGTTAAACTATATCCTATTTTTTATATAAAATTATTAAAATAAAAATTAGTTTTTAAGTTAATAATAGTTAAACGTTAAAAAATATATTTTCCTTGCTATTTTAAATGCAGCCTAGCGTTTTATTATTATTATCTTAAAAACTGTTGGGTTTAGAGATAGGATATAATTAACAAGAAAGATTGAAAAATAAGTGTTAAGTTTAAATTTAAAGCCTGATGTAATGGTTTGCATTTGAAAATTTGTAAATTTGTGGATACCATAGTAGGTACCTGTTGTGTCCACTTGACCAGAAATAAATAAATTGTGTTCTTTACTTTATGAAGAAAGTCAATTTTTGTGCACTTGTTCAGTGGACAGCACTTTTGGTTAAACCGGATGTGCCTCATATAATCTAAAACATCCTATTCAACCATACATTCGAACAAAATTTCAAAATCGTGTAACACTTCTCAAGAAAATGACAGACTTGCTAGTAATTTCGTGGACACCATAACTAAAAAAACATTGTGTGTTATTTTGGTAAAATTTTATTTTTAGTAAAAACCTCTGAATATACAGGGTGTCCGTAAACGATAATACTAAAAGGTCTGATAGGACAACTTATAAGCATCTAAAAAACATAAAATGGCATCTAAAAAACATAAAATGGCATCAGTATAAAATCGTTAGTTTTCGAGATATTCACACTTAAAATTCGTCAAAATCGGTTAAACCAGTTATAAAGAAGCCATATGCGTTATACAAATAGAGAAGGGAATCAACTGTTTCTTCTAAACCTTAGACTGTAAATATAGATACAGACCCGGCCAGTCATTCATAAATCATTCTAAACGTTGTAGCATACATTGTTTGGCTATTACGATATAAGAGCAAAAGAGATAGAGGTAATGGTGGGGATGAACAAGTTAGAATAGGTGTATTGGTAAAACTCTCCGCTGCTACTCCCAATGGCGTCCCATACGACCAGGAACAAACCCGAGTTGCCAGATTTATACCTACGAATTCCCTCTCAAAATTGGGCTGTCGCGATATTTTGATACGTTCGTCGCACACTATATTTGTAATTTTGCCGTGATATTTATAAGATTACGCTAATTATCACCAGGTGCCCGATCGTAGATGGGAAGACGCGATTTTCTTTCAATTTGGCGGTAAAGGAGAACTACAAAGATAAACAATTTTAACGTTTTTTAGAGGTGATAAGATTAATTTTGCTCTTTAATTTAAAGTGTTTATTTGTGATTATTGCAAAGAATTATTAGTTATTATACTTTGGGATATTTTGTAATTTCATTTTCATTGTCCTGTGTTTACTTTCGCCGTAAAAATTAAATATGGAATGGAGGTGCACAGACAAAAATAATTTACTGTGCAACTCATGTGAAAAATATTTGTATTGGTTTATTTTATTTAAATAATGATATATAGTTATATATCATATAGTTTAAATTTTATATAATTAAAGAGACTCCAATATTATTGGTCCCCACAAAGTTTTCCATAAAATTTTCATTCCGAATAATTACGTTTGGCAACGTTGGTCATTCTGTTACTATGTTGCCGGCATCTGTGCCGTTTACACGTCCAGTGCGCTGTTGCCAAATATTTAATGAGGTAAAACATTTGAACGGAATGTGATGTATTGTGTACTGAAGATTTGAATGTAAATAAACGCGTCTGTATCTCTTTGTTCGTCTGAGTTCTAAACGCATCGTTTAAATAGTGTGCGAGCAACAAAAAGGGGAATAATTTGAAAGAGAGACAGAAATGATGGCTGCGTGTCTTTTTTACTACTGATGTTTACTCTATTAGTATGGATGGTGGAGGGGAGGATAACCATCTGAATGTTTTAAAAAGTGTCCGTCGAAAGGTGCAACTTAAGGTGGCGCCACAGTAGCCAGAGGAGATTTTTTTAACCAATGAGCATGAATTATTAGAGTGAGATACAAAATGAAAAAGGACCGATAGATACAAAATAAAAAAGGAAAAAAATACCAACATCTCTCCACTGCCTACTGTGGCGCCATCCCAATTTGCTACATTCCGATTGCCACTTTTTCAACTTGTCCGCCATAAAAGATGGTTATCCTCCCTCCACAATCCATATCTATTAGTTAATACAATATTTAATAAAACAGTGACTAAAACACCAAAAATTAATTATTTATGCATTGATTAATGGCAAATGTGCTTAGTCACTGATTAAACATGCAAATCTCAAACATGTTTGACAATACATATTTTAGGTGTTTAAAGTAAGTAAAAGTGTTTTTTTATTGCTTTATATTTTGCAAATATCTTGTGTTAGACCTATCTCTCAATGCGAGTTTATTTTTAGGTTTGCCCCCAATTCTACAGGAAAAATCATAATAAAAGAGCTTTGTAAGACGGAAATATCAAATACCACATTAAAGAAAACGACTTGCTACCATTTTTTGGAAAGATAAAATAGTATATAACGGGGTCACCAACTACTTTCATTAGAGGTCCTTTTTTTAAATATCATGACCGTCGCGGTCCGGAAAGAAAAAAGCCACTCTCCTCTGACGATAGGCTTAACATTTGAAATAATTAACTGAATAATTTCTTTGTCTGTAGATATAATATTAATAAATAAAGGGTTTTAAAAATTTTATTTAACAGAATAACAGTGACAGCGCGAAAGAAATTAAATTGCGTACTCAACAAGGACCGCTCAAAATAGGTTGGCGGTCCGGATCCGATCTGCCAGTTGGTGACCCCTGGTTATTATATACCTTGGGTGAGTTGAGTAAAGGCATTGGCTTAGCATTTGTTCACCTGACCCATTTTATTAATTTTTTTTCTAAATAGGCACCTGCTAAAGTTTTTTCAATATAGTATCACATCGAATTTATTATACAGATTATCCACGGATCCACAGATTTTCGAAAAAGTGATTCTTTAAAAACATTTTTGCTTGTAAAAAAATAAGATTTACGAAGAGAAAATGTTGATTTGGTATACAGGGTTTGCAAAAACTTTAAAAACATGATCATCCAAAAGTAAACCACCTTTATTTTTCATTTTTATAAAGAATGATTTTTTTTCGAAAAATGAAATTTTTGGTCCATTTGTCATTTTGTTAACCCCACCCGTAGACAGTCTGTATAAGAATTAGTTTTAAAATCAAATTTTAGCCAGACAGATATAAGGTCTGTTTGTAGAGAAAACATAAACTAGTCAGCGGCAATCGGGTATTACTATTTAGTCAGGTGACCGGTTGCCAACTGGTCACCAGACATATTTGTAAAATGTTATTGCTGATTAGTTTGTGATTTCTCTACGAACAGACCTTATAACTGCCTAGCTAAAATTTGATTTTAAAAATAATTCTTATATATTAAATTCCATGTGATACTATATCGAAAAAATTTAACAGGTGTCTTTTTAAAATAATATTTATATTCAAAATTTGAATATTTATTAGTTGTCGACCTTTAAAAATGAAGGTGCAGTTGTGATCTATGGTATCAAATACAATCCAGTGTAGGAAAGAAGAGACGTATCTATCCTTCTGAATCATTATAGCTTTGTTTGGCATAACATAAAGTTATAACTAGTTTTAACTCTTTCTGTCAAAAATCCGTTTGGCATCATCAGTTAAGTTCAGGACTAGGTCTTTGGCATTCCGTCCTTGTTATAACTAGTTATAACTCAACTACTATTTTAGAGGTCGTGAAGTTAGGTACATTTTATTAAAACGATAATATTGTCGAAGAAGTTTTTGAGCCACTCGTACGAACAAGTATAGAGAACAAAACCCAAATATGTGAAAATTAAATTTAGTTGTTATTAAATAAAAGCATAAAAGATTTTTGAATTTTTTAACATTTGTGACATAAGTCAGCTAAACGCGTTTGGCATCAAAACTTTTTTAACCCACTTCCACTTTTTAGTCCTCCACCACAATAAACTACACAACACTATCGCTCTTCTATAGATACTTTTACGGCTTCTGTTCCGCCGAATTATCCCTCCTTTTGCAGCTCCCAACAGAGAAACTCGTAGTGCTGCGCGTATGCATCCCTATACGGTTCAATTGGACAGGCCCCGAACTTCCCATTTCGTTCGTTCTTTTATTCCTAGAGTTTCTAGACTGTGGAACCTACTGCCAGCGGAGGTCTTTCCTTCCCCCAAATCTTCAAGTTTTTAAGTCCCGTGTTAATAAACTTCCTCTTACCCTGCTTAAGACACCCACGGTACGTTAGTATTTAGGCTTTAAACCTTCGTGGATTGTCCAAAGATAAAAAAACACTTTACCCTTTGACCAACAAAACCTTTATATGAAGCAGAACTCCACTAATTTCGAAAAAAAAAACATATTCCGAAACAAACCCAAAAACCTTTAAAAAAGCTGCTTGCGGGCACATTTCTTTTTGGGCAATTTTAAAGGTATATTTAGAAATTAATAAAATTATCCATTTACCTATATAGGGTGTCCAGTAACTCAACCGACAAACTTTAATGGGTGATTTTACAATGAAAAATAAGAAAAAAATCTTATATGAACAAATGTTCTAAACGGCTTAGTTGTAAACTACGGGTGTTAAAAATTGTATCTATAAAAACTTTTATACCAATTCAGATATTTTTAAAAAGTTTGAATGATATCTATTATACACCAAAAGGTTTTTTGCATACAAGACAAAAACAATTCCATCAGTGTCGACCATGAGGGGTAAATATTTTTTAAGAAAATAATGGCTACTGGCTTTTTATAAAATAAAAATGTTTTTAAAATTCCCATTTAGTTTGTAACAAATCTAGCTTTTTTATTTGATTTACGGTTTTTGCGTAAATAAATAGAAACCTTTTTTCGGCATGGTCAAATTCCTATCTAATTAAAGAATAAATAAAGGTGATTTTTTACTGTACATGTTGATATTTTTAATACATAATATCGAGAAATTGTTTTTATTTATTTACGCGAAAACCGTATATCAAATAAAAAACTGTCAAGAGATCAAATTTCTTCCAAACTTAATGGAAATTTTAAAAAGTATTTTTATGTTAGAAAAATGCTGTGGCCTACTGTTTTTTTACCCTAAACTACTTATGGACGACACTGGTGGAAATTTGTTTTTCCTTGTATGAGAAAATTTTTTTGATGCGTAGAAAACATATTTAAAAATTTTTACAAGCATTTAAATTTGCTTTTATAAAAATCGACATTTTTTAATTTTTTTATCACGCTGTATTTTAAAAACTAAGACAGTAGATACTAGAACATATGTTCATATAAAGTTTTTCCTTATTTTTTTTGTGAAGGATCATCCCTAAAAGTGTTTGGGTAAAATTACTGGACACCCTGTGTATTCCGTAGTCAAAGCTAGTGTTACCTTTTATTTTGTAAGAAAAGTGTCATTACTAAGACAAAAAACAACTGTTTTAATAAATGATTGACTTAATACGTGCATTTGTTAACATTTATGATGAATTCACATAAAATATGCAAAGTATGACAAAGGAAACGAGCTATGATCCGAGTGATCTGAGCGATCTGAGCTTTTTATAAAATTAGTAATTTTGTGCATAAAGAAATTCTTTATTATTTAGTTTTACAGTTTCAAAACCTTTTGGACGTATCCAGAGTTGTGTCGAATACTGAAAATTGGTATTCTAATGCGAATACGAATATCAGAACAAAAAGTATTTAATACCGCAAATTTGAATACTTAAAGAAAAAAGTATTCGAATACTCAGTATTCATAATACCCGGATTTGGTATACAAATACTGAAGAAAAACGGTGCTTTAAAATTTTGGAAAGCAAAAAAAAGGGGACCTCATCTGATTTTTGTTCCACGCGTCTTAAAAATAAAAAACAACCTCAACTACTTTTTATCAATCTTTAAAAATTTTGAAGTAGTGAGTTTCCATTAAACTTTAATTAAATTAATAATGCAAAAATATTTTTTTTTGCAAAAAATAAACCTAAAAAGCGGACGTTGCACGCTAAAACTCGCGCTATAAATAACTCGATCTCGTAATGAGATTGCTACTTGGCTCACCCACGTTCCACATTCTTATTAAAAGGCAAAATGTGTCGTATTTTCCCTTCTAGTCGTTTGTAACACCCACTAAGAATTACATGCCATGTCTTGAGTAGAAAAATAACTAAATTTTCTTTCTAAAGGTAATTTATACAGGCTTTTAGAAATTTAAAGGGCACCATAGGATCTAGGAGACGATAAGTACAGCTTTGGTTAAATTGAGTCAAAGTTAACAATATTCCGATTTAAAAATTTGCAGTCATTCCGAAAATGGGTATATCCCATCTCGGCACACTTTATTAGGGTCAATTTTATGACACCTTGTCGGACCATTTATAATGACCCAACTCGGCACACAGAACACACCGGTATAAGAAGGAACAGTTTAAAAATGTAAATTCGGTGCTCTTTGATAAGAAAAAAAAGGTTAAAGCAAATAAATCGGCATGCTTGACTTCTGCGGCCGCCTTTACTATATTTCTTTATGATATGCCGGTTGATGCAGGTGGTCATTGGACTATGGGATAGAACTTAATTTTTTGGTCAAAATTCTGAAACTTACCAATCTAACTTAAAATAAGGTGCTTTTTACTGGAAAAATATTATAAATTATTACAAATGCTTTTTGGAAACCTAAAACTTATTATATGTTATTATACATTTACACCCCACTTAACATTATTATTTTTTATTGTACAAAATAAACTAAAATGTCAGATTGTTTGGGTTAATTCGGTAGTATTCTAATCAGTAATCCGATGATTATTATCTCATATGATATACAGGGTACGACAATAGGTATGATTTTTTAAATGAAATACCCTAAATATTATATCACCACCAAAAAATATTTTAAAATGCTTTAGAAAAATACTACATTTGAAGTGTCTATCTCAATTAGTTTCGGAAATATGACCATCCAAATCTGAAAAATAATTTTAAATTATTCTTAGAAGCGTAATAGAGATACATCTTCCCAACTTTTTTATTTTTTAACGTATAAAATAAATAATAACACTGTTTTGTTGGGTAGATTCTGTAGAATCCATATCTTTCATCAGAATGCTTTTATCTTTTAGAATATACAGTGTAGGACAAAACATATTAAATTTTAAAATGGAAAACCTTGTAAATTATAAAAAAATCTTGTATCTGTCCTTATTCTCAGAAGTAGCAAAAAGTAGGAAGGCAATTGTAAGTACAAAAGCTGATAAAGAAAAAGGTAAAAAAATCTTTGACAAAAGCAGCGAGACTGCATCGGAAACACAACAATAGGTCTTATTATTTAAACTCTTTTACTTTTTTTAGTAATCAAGGGTAATAATAAACTAAGAGATTAAATGTTCTATATTTATGTTTACTTAAAATACATTTTCAAGTTTCTTATTACCCCAATAGAAGTCGTCATATCCTTTTATAATTTTGCGTACATGTAGTTTGGAGTATCTACTTTGAAATACACAGCATGAGCCATTAAAATTTCAAAGTTGCTTTTTGGCCAAAATAATGGATTGCTATCCCATAGTGTATTGGCGCGTGGCTGTAAAGGGTAGCGGCGCCTTTGTATAAAATATTCCGATTGCAGGCGGCCTTTTTTATGTTTTTTGTATTATTTTCAAAGGGTACCGAATTTGCGCTTTTAAAATGTTCTTACAATAAAAGACGTATATGCATAAAAAGTGTGTATTAGCGTTGTATGAGTCTCATACAACGGTATTAGTCTTGGATTTAATTAGGAAGTTACAAAAAAGGCGTTGCTTACCAGAACTAACCATTTAAAAATGTGTATTAGTCTTGGGTTTAATTAAAGAATTAAAAAAACGTTGCCTACCAGAACTAACCATTCGTAAGTGTAAATTAGTCTTGGGTTTAATTAAGGAATTTAAAAAATATAACAACTGTTTTATTAGACATACCTAGAAACAAATAATTTCTGTGTCGAGTTAGGCTATGTAGAACAGAGAACTTGCCTACGTATGTGCCGACTTGGACTATAATTATTCTATTTACCTGGTTGGTGTGCCGAGTTGGGCATCGCCCCCGAAAATATCCAGCAAAACCGAAATTTTGCGAAACAGTTTTATTTTTATATGAAAAGATATTTTAAAACAAATGACATATTATTGCTTCCATTTTTTTAGGTTCTAAAAAGATGTTAATAAATTTAAGATCAGACGTTTTGCGTTTGAGCCACATCAACTTTGTTTTTTAAATGGGCGGAATATTCGTTTGGTTTTAGTCTTAATACACTCGTATTTTAATTCCTAATCTAACAATATATCACATTTTAAATGTATGCGACGTTTCGAACCGAAACACCATCATTCACTATTTCGCCATTACAAATAACGATTTTTTTATTTTATGAGCGTTATGATGCCGTCTGTTACTTTAATTTCTTGCCCCAGCAGGATTTTATAGGGAATCATGTTCAATGTGGCCGAAATTCTGTAAAGAGACCTTTATAACGGGGCGCGAAAATATCTCTTTTACCTGCACGCCTGTAAGGTTACGTTTATATCATAGGTAAATGGGGCGCCAGCCCTTCCCGAGAGGGGGTGTGGGTCAGGGCAGGTAAGAATTCCTATAATTGACACTAATAATTTGTATACCACTCAACGCATCCGTCTATATATGTCTTTCTTGAAAAGCCTAAGGAATGTCAGATTGATACATACATCAAAATTTACATTTGACTAAGAAACTTAAAGATAAAAATGTTAGAGCTAAACTAGAATCACTGGAAAAACTTGTGAATAAATATAGGTTAAAAGAAATAAGTAGACTACATTTTGTAAAATGTACTTCGTATTTGTCAAGTGTATAATATGTAAATATTTTTTGATGCAATAAATGTTTCGTAATTAATAAAATTTTTAAAAATAGACCAACATTTTATTTCGATACCTTTACTTTAAAGAAAACATTTGCGCCCCGTTTACCTTTACGATTTTATTGACCCCAAGATCCCTGCGCCCCATTTACCTGTTCAATAAAACTTTTGCGAAGGCCTTGCGCCCCGTTTACCACCGCCGCTCCTCGTTGATGTTTCAGGACTTTCTTCCACGCTCTCCCATACACGTTCATTATTTTCCGGTGCGCGCTATACGTGTTTTCCTTAACCAGAAAGGTTCCTTGATAAACCTTTTTGGTGAAAATTAGCAACCAAGCGATTCGCGCTAAAGTTCGTATATTAAAATGTCGGCGATACATTCGCTACATCAGAATAACTTTCCATTTAAAAAATAAAATCTGATAATTTTGTTGCTTTGTGCTATGGTGTATTGTTTCATTTTAAATTTTCCAAGCCTTCTTTACAAATTTTCACCACAAAAGAGAAAATAAAGTTATATACAGGGTGTCCCAACTCTATTTATACACGAAATAAAGTCGCCCTGTACAAGATACAAAAATAAACTTAAAATAAGAGATGCTTATTTGGATACACTCTTTTATTGACAGTACCAGTTAATATTCAAGGTGACTTATTATTCTCAAGTAGGTTTTTTAATTAATCGAACACCCTCTATATTTTAACAAATTTTGACTCTATTAAATTTTACATTAAACATGTATAACAGACTATACGACAATTATTGCTGGTTTTTGAAGTATACGCAGTATGCTGTTATACTGATTAAAAATTATTAAAAATGAGGAAAAAAATAATTTGGTTTAATTACTTTTAAATGGTTTTGTCACTGTCAGAGTAACAAATAATATAATACCATGTAATTAATTATTACCTTCCATTGTAAAAACTACTAATAGGTAAGTCAGCTAGTTGCTTTATTTTAGAGACATATTTACTTACTTAACCCAAAACCCAGTTATAATTGACGTATTGCTGTATTTTTAGTGCAATTAAGTAAGTTAGTGTCTAAGATAAACTAAATTGCTGACATACCTATAAGCATCGGCGTAACTACAGAGGGCCTGGGGGCCCCCATCTGTTGCCAACCTCCTCCAGGAAAAAATGTACTTATATGGTATATGTGTACATATAACGTTTTAGCAGTGTCCGGGTCCCTCCCAGGGTGTTGCTAGGTCCCCCTAGGCCCCCTCCAGGTCGAATGGCTAGGTACGCCTTTGCCTATAAGTAACTTTTACAATGACAGGTTATTAGTAACAAGGTAATATATTTTTGTCTCTCCCACAGTGATAGAACTAATTAAAAATAATTAGGACCAAAACATGATTTTCTTTGTTCACTTTTAATCGTTAAGGGGTATATCAGCATACTGCTGATATCTTAAAAACCAGCAATAATTGACGTATGTATAGTGCGTTATACGTTTTTGATGTGGAATTTAATACAGAATTAAAATTTGTTAAAATGTACAGGGTGTTCTTTTTAAAAAATCAACTTGACAATAAAAATTATGTTTTAAAGACCCCTTGTATAATACCCAGTCCTGTGTGTGTGTGTATCCAAATAAACATTTTTTATTATAGGTTTATTTTTGTATGTTGTTGCAGGGCGAGAAGGTATAAATAGAGTAAGGATACCCTGTATACATATATTGTAAAATATTTACATTATAACCTTTATTTTGCGCTACCCTGTACATTGGGATTTACACCATTTTCGATGGTATGTAAATGGTATCAAACAATTACCAACAAAATTATTATCAACCAACTAATACAAACAAAAAACAATTATTTGTTGTGTGAAAAATCAAAATAAAGTTGATGCAAATTAAACAATTTCACGATTTTTGTAACAATCGGTATTTAATTGAGCAACCTTAATGACTATGAATACTATTTAAGTTTGTGTTAAATTATGGATTTAAACATTCCATCTTACCACAGTCGTAACCCTGCTTTAAAATGCAAATAAACTCTAATATCAATTAAAACAAAACCGTAAATAGTAAGTAGGTATACAAAAACTCTTAAGAATGCTTTTGTTTAGTTAACTGATAAATTCCTACAGTTTTTAATCCCATTACCCAATTTATGGCTATTATTTTATTAAGTTTTTTGTTGTGTTTGTTTACATAACATGATTATATAACAGATTTTCTATTGTTTCGTTAATAGTTGTATTTACACCTCTCTGTAATATCTCTGACTTTAGCTAAATGAACAAATTGGCTATCTCAGGGATATTGTTAGCATCATGAGCTGGCATAATTGTTTTAATTGCGATTTTCTCTAATTATCAAACTTTAATCCTTTGCACGCCAAGGTATCAAAACAAATTAAATATTCACCTATTGTGTAAAAAAATGTGTCACTGTCTTAAAGCTGAGTAATTCAAATATGTGTTTATGAAAACAGATAGAGGATAATACAAATTTAAATATTCATAATGGACCCATGTGAACCTTTATACAGGGTATTTCCTAACTTTAGTACGAAACTTTAAAGGGTAATTTGGTATGTTATTTTATGAAAACAATTATTGTACCAAATTTTAACTAAATAGTTTGAAGAATATTTAAAATATTTTTAAAATACCGATTTTTTAGTTTAACGCCCTGTATTTTAAAAATTAAGCTATTTTGGACATATATTCATATCTGTACAGGGTTATCATTTTTAAGTCGGCACTATTGCTAACTTTCTTATTATTGGAGATACGAAGTCGGTTAATCTAGTAAAGCAGGTTTAACACGGCAAGTTTTACCCCAATTTATTGTTACAATTTTCAGGATGGGGTTTTCGATTTGTGCAAAAATGTATTTGACACCCTGACGAAAGATCTATCAAAGAGCTTTAAAAAAGAGTCCACACGTAATATATCCAATTTTAATAGTTTCGTAATAATGGCCATTCTCGGAATTTAATAGTAAACCGGCATTATTTTAATAAAACACTCTGTATGTATTGCATCACCATTATATAGATTTTTTAAAGTGCTTTAAGAAAATAACATTTGATATGACTATCTCTTATAGTTTTGAAAATATAGCCATCCAAATGTAAAATTGAGTAGAAATAGAGTCTGTTCTGTTTTATCTTCAACACTAAACTTAGTGCTTATAGCTTAGAGCTGAAGATATAATAAAAAATTTAAAAATACTTATAATTAGTTACAAAGTTGTAAGCAGAACCCTGTCAAGTCATGAAATTTAGAAAAAATACAAAAAATTCGTTTTTAACCGACATAAAGAAAGAAGTTTTTCAATTTGACTGTATGGTTTTGTATTACCACGTTGGTCCCATAAAAACCAAGTCAGGATCGAGAGAAAAAGGTACAAGATTTATTTTTTCTCTCTGCCGTACGTTGTTCGTGCGGCAAAGCTGCCTCTAGGTATAGGTACCGACAACCCTGGGCTAAAATTTACTTTTTTACCGAACTAAAAGAGGTACTAGTTTTTTGTTCAATTAAACCAACTTAAAAAATTAACAAAACTGTCTATAAACGTAAAAATAAGAAAAAAAGAACCCAAGCAGCAAGCTGACGTCATTTTTAAGTTATTTTGGTCATAGGACATCATCAGACCCAAATTATGACGTAATTTTAACGTTATTTTAATGACGTGTTTTTGACGTCGTTAAAGTGACATCTTTTCGACGTCATTTTTTCGTCATACTAGCTCATAACAATCTAATGACGTCATGGTTAGAAAATCCGCCAGAAAAATTTTCTGACATTATAGGATTCGTGTCAAAAATCCAACCAAAATATTTTTATGACAGAAAAATAAAACTAATAATTTCCCAAAACTGAAATAGGAAAAAACTCTACCAATACCCAGCAAACACTATTTGCCGGCAATGTACATTTTTCATATTGGCATTGATGGTAAAGCATTGGCAATTGGTGGCAATATTATGCCAACATCTTATACGCATTATAAAGTCAACCCTAAATAAACACTCAATTGCCAATAAATTTTACATACAGGCGAATTGCCGGCAAGCATACAAAAATGGCGGCATACCAATCCTAATTAAATAAAGCACGCGTTTTTCAACGCATATTCGTACTTTTAAACCATTTTATTAACATTGGTATTTAACTAACATTAAAGCAATTTTTTTGATCTGTTTTATTTATAATGGCAGCTAAACAACATTATTTTATGTTTTTTTACATAATTTAAAGGAAATGGCCTTTTCATAACATTTTATTGTTAAAAATCATGCAAATTAAAATTAGGTCAAACAAAATGTTTATTATGTATTTTGGAGCGAATAAAAATAAAATGATGGTAAAATTAGCTACGTTAATTTCGACCGAAGGTGACCGCTTTGTGCATTTGTTTTCTACGTGGTTTTCTAGCTTTTTAGTTTCTTTTTAAAGAAAAGAGTTTTTTAATAGACATCATTAAATGTATTCATTACCTAATAAGTGTGTGTTGTGTGATTAATTGGTGATGGCTAGTCGAGAAGGCAAGATATTCAAGTAGACTGTTAGGAGCTGTAAACATTTTGTTTAAAACTTTATTAAAAGTTTTAACACAAAGCAGAAAGTGTCTGAGTTTTAAAGACGTGTTAATAAAAATATTATATATATTTAATAGTTTTTTTGACATACCGATAGATGACGTAATGGACAAGAAACTACTACGTTTCTGTAATATCTTCGCTTTTTATCGCCTCAACCGTACCCATTAAACAAAAATAATTCGAGAGCGGTCTGCGGTAGGTAATCTCACTTAGCTTTGAAAGAAATATCTTCGGCTAGTGTAAAAATCTGCATCTCCAAGTTGGACAGTGTTCCGAGAGATGGTACTTTGCATTGCAAGGAAATTGCATGCAGTAAGGAGTATTTTCCTATTTTAATTTTCAAATAAAATATCGCATCATTTTAGCTTTTAAAAAAAGTATATGCGACAATTTTCGTCAATAAGACGTCAGCTTGCTGCTTGGGAGTATCTGCATTTGCCCACTTTCGTGTCTTTTTGTTATCTTTTGCCAATAACTTATTAATGGTGGATGCCATCATCTTAAATGCATTTTTTGCCAATAACTTATTAATGACGGATGCCATCACTTTATCTGCAACACGTGGCCTAATAACGGCCAATTGCCCACTTTCGCGTCTTTTTGATACCTTTTTGCCAATGCCTTGCCATTAAAGAGTGTTGGCAATGCCAGTAAATTAAATGTACAAAGCCGGCACAAAATGTTATATGGGTAGATGGCGTAATGGACAATAAACTACTACGTTTATTCAACATCTTCGATTTTTATCGCCTACACCGTACCGATGAGGCCAAAATTGTTCGAGACCGGTCTGCGGTTGGTGATATCAGTTAGCTTTGAGAGAAATATCTTCGGCTAGTGTAAAAATCTGCATCTCCACGTAAGTAAGAAATATTACTAAAAACTAAATGTAGAATCAAAAAACGTTCCTATTCAAAATGATTAAGAAGATTAACAACCAAACAAATTTTTGAAGATATTATATGATTTCTTGCGGTAAAATATATTAAGGAAGATAATCCAGTTAAATATTGGATTCGACGTCGTACATGTCTGACATGGTGCCATGAGAAATGCTCCGCTTTCAAAGGCAATAAAGACTATATCTATCTGTGATAACTGCCATTCTTAATTTTTAAGATATATTACCTTTAAATTTAAGTTTTTTACTGTTTTAAGTTTTGTTACAAAATATATTTTTTAGTAATTAGAAGGTGGTTATTTACTTTACCCGGGCACCATATCCACTTTACCCGGGAGTCTGGTCAAAGTGAATAATATGACACGACTTTGAATTTCATTTTTAGTTACTTATTGTTTTACTTCTGAACTTAAATGAGTACAAAATATGTAAACGCAAATAATAAAGACTGATTTGTAGTATTTATTTTTTTGCTATCTCTTATACCTTTCTTGATAAAGTCCCAAACATCTTAAGGTATTCGCTTTGCCCGGACTTCCCTACATATAAGCTAAACTACTCAAATTTTGTTAAATCTTGTTTTTAAAAATTATTTATATTGGTATATTATTATGTAAGTATACTATTTAAAGCTATGTCAAATAAGAGACATTTTTTACTTTTTTATCAAAAAACTTAAAGGCTGGTATTGTTGATATTATGATGGTTTTTAAACCTCGTTTTAAGAAAAATCGCCTATATGTAAGTATAACATCTGTTTTAAGTAAATAATCTCAACAATAACAAAGATCATTTTTGGTTTAGTTACATAAAAATACTTATGTAACATAATTATTGCTATTTCGTTCTGAATTTCAATTGATGGGAATGTAACCTTTTGACATCCGACCCCTTGCATCGATTGATTTCAATCGAATGGTTAAGAAATATAATTTCTAACTGGAAAAAAGTAAACTAATGTAAACATCACGAGAAAAAAATCAATTGTTATTTGTTGTTGGTATTTCCTGATTTGCTATTGACGCGATAATTTAGTTGCAAAAGCCATCTACCATCTAAGTACGTTTGCGTGATTCTAACATGGTATTTTTATTCCTAGAAATTCGTCTTAGGTACTAGTTATGTACAGGGTGTTCGGTTATATTTTAAACGGGGTCTACACGCTTTATTGTTTGATATAGAAAAATATTTTAAATACAAAAGTTGCAGGGTTTTATAAGAACAACCAGAATTTACTAAAAAAATAAACAAGTAACAATTGCAAAGTGAACAAATGAGCATCCACTTAGTTATTTTAAATGGAACACCATGAATATTTGAAGTTTATTAGAAATGAGTATGTTTTCCTGTTTTCCAAAATATATACTTTGTCTATGTTTAAACCACCAGTTATCGCAAAAATGACTCTAAATCCTGGCAAAATTAGCCGCTTTGAGTCATAGACAATTTAATATAGGCGGCTTTGGTTTCATTTGTTTCTCTAAATATGGCCTTTCTGTTAATTGTTTTGGTTGAAATAAAGACATTGTCTAAAATAATAAATACTTTAATGTAAAGAGTTGGAGCTTCATGTTTTTTGTCATTATTTGTTTACTTAAACAATTGGAAGTAGTTCTATTACACTTTCTTAACAATAAATTAAACCAAGTTATTTAATAATAAACTGAAATAATCTATTTATTTAAATTACAAGTGTGCATTAGAAATAAACGTGGCTGGACAGATTAAATAAAAATAAATTCTCAGTTTATAATTAAATAATTTAGTTTATTTATTGCTAATAAAGTTTTGTAGAACTACTTTAAGTTGTTTAAGTAAAAAATAATGACAAAAAGCATGTAGCTCCATTTTTTATATTAAAGTATTTATTATTTTAGACAATGTCTTCATTTCATTCAAAACAAATAACAGAAAGGCCATATTTAGAGAAACAAATAAAACCAAAGCCGCCCATGTTAAATTGTCTATGAATCAAGAGCGGCTAATTTTGCCAGGATTCAGAGTCATTTTATGCGATTACTAGTGGTCCAAACATTGCACAAAGTATATATTTTTGAAAACAGGAAGATATATCCTTTCGAATAAACCTAAAATTTACATGGTGTTTCATTTAAAATAACAAAGTCGATGCTCATTTGTTTACTTTGCGATTGTCATATCTGTTTATTTTTTTTTTAGCAAATTCTTGCGGTTCTTATAAGACCCTAAAACTTTGTATTTAGAATATTTTTTATCTTAAAACAATAAAGCGTGTAGACCCCGTTTAAAATATAACTCAAACACCCTGTACATACAGGTATATTCATAAAAAAGCGTAGAAGTTATATAAAAGAATGGTAACCTTACCTTCCCTTATTTGTAGTGTGAAGCCCTTGGACACTTGGAAATGTCTCACGACGCCCTTACCTTCACCTTATTGAAGAGCAAAAAAAGTCTTTAGGTTGCTCTCCGTCTTGATGTACCATTATGATTAGGATAACAATTATTTAAAACCCCTACAGATCTTTTTAAAAGAGTTGAAAAGCAAAAATAAGGTGTTTAGGTTAAAAGTTTTAACAATATTTTAAAACCTCTAAACATCTTCAACAAAAAGGTATAGAGCAAGAAAAGGGCCTTCAAATCTTAAAAACTTTTTGTCCTTTTAACACGCGTCGCCCCTGGATGGACACTGTGATGCCCAAAGGCACTGCCATCGTGATCGTATGTTTCAAGATGCCAGTGCCAAAGGCGTCGCGACGCACAGTTTGGAAAGCCCTGCTAGAAGTTTTTAATAACAAAAAACATTGGCGTACGGCTTCAAAAAGTATCTGGTACCTAAATGTTTAACAACTTTTGAATTTGTCAGTAAAAAATACCACGTCAATTATCTGAAATTGAATAGGTTTCAGTCGTCTACAGAATAAAGAAAGGATGAACTGAACTTAAAGTTTTTATTTATTTTAATTTTAATTATTTAAACCTATGTTCAAGCCCGACGCCATCGCCAGTGCTTTAAAGTTTTTAATACCTATTATATGTGATAACCTCCTTTAGACTGTTGTTTTTAGAAGGGAGTTTTACATAAATATAGAAAAAAGGTAATTCTGTTTCTAATCCTTGTGCGCCTATTTTTTAAATATAACTATACAATACCGTGTGACCCATATATTGATGTCATTTAACCTTCTTTTAAAATTAAGTATTTTTTTAAAATAGAATCGTATTCCATCTGTATGCATTGGGTTACAAAACATTGTTTAAAACACTTAAAAGGAGATTTTACATCTAAAGGTATGAACAGAGGTTTATATACACGTCATGTCATTCATTCTACTTATGACCATGTCAGAAAAGTGTATCACACTGTTTAAGGGTTCCCTAATTCATGTTTCATCGTTTGAACAAAATACCTACCTTATATCGTTAAAAGATGTTTTGCCAATGTTTGGAAAAATATGTTCTTAAGCAATGGCACAAAATAACTTTGTATAAGCTTATAATATTCTTTGGCAACCGCAAAGCAATACCGATAAGCCATCCTATCAGAAAGATGTTCACATGCAGGCGTTTTTTGTTTTATCTCTACATGCTATTGTTTAATTCACAAAAACTTAGTTGAACGCATTAATCTTGCTTTAATAGGAGTTTTTAAATAGCATAAAAAAATATCACATTTATTTATCTTTATTAGTTTTGGAAGTATGGCCATTTATCTGAAAAATAATTTTTATTTTTTATTGGAAAAGTTATAAATTTCAATCCTTCTCACTTTTTTAACGTGTAATATAAACTTAAAAAAATATATATTTTGTTGGGTTGGTTTAGTAGTGTCCGTATTTGTCATCAGGATGGTAGTATCTCTTAAAATATACAGCGTGCGACAAAAAAATATATTTTTTTAATGAAACACGCTGTATATTGATTCGGCATAAAAAGATATTTTAAAGAGCTTCACAAAAACACCACATTTAATTTGTCTTTCTTTAATAGTTTTGGAAATATGGTTATTGGTCATACAAATAACTTTTATTAATTAAACCGCTTGCATTATTATTGCCTTGATATGGCTATTGAACATTACATTATTCTTTTGGACCGCCAAATTTTCGAAACTAGTAAAAATGGATATATCACATGTGATATTTTTAAAAAATATTTGCAAGGATCTTAGGACATGATAAATATTCGATTAATTTTTCAAAAACTACATAATTATTTTGTACAATAAAAAAATAAATAATTTAATGGGGGTATTTTATAACTTGACACCCGGTTCATGGATACGAAAATACTCCGTTTTTATGATACGGAGTATAGTCGACTTAATAAATGTAATTAAGTCAAATGACCCCTTTAATGCCAAATTTAAAAAAATTGGGTAATAGATATTTGGGATATTAAGAAAAACGTTTTTTTTTTGCAATTTTAACATCCTGTATCTCAAGAACTAGGAATTTGTTGATCCATATTTATATGGACTTTTTATCTAATTTTTATTAGTAGAATCTGTCCTTATTTTTTTAAACCTTTTGTAAAGCACTGTATGTTAACACCATGTTATAATATATGTTAAACAAGAATTTATGCTAAAAAATACTTTTCTATTTTTTTTGTAGGCAATAAGTCATGGTTTTAATATTTTAAAACAAGATAAATAATTACACAAAATATAAAATTTGCATGTACATGCTAATTTCTCTTAAATTATTATTTTATTGTTTAATTTAATAAAAGTAAACTTGAATTTTTTTATGAGTTTGTTGATAATGCATGTACGTCTGCCTAATTAAAATTTTACGTCGTTAATTTATGTCTTTTGCATTGTTTTTTTCACATTTACCAATAAAATTCAGTTTTTTCCAGCTCAAGGTTTTAATTTTAAAAGATGTATATAGTTATCAATCGAGGACTAGTCTTTTGACTTTCTGTATTTGTATAAAAATAAAAAGTGAAATAGTAACTTATGTAAAAAGTGCATAAAGTGATACATTTTATGAATGGGTAGTTGGACAGCATGAGCAGTCAAGTAAGTGCGGCAATCCCATGAGTGAAAACAGGCACTTTATGTATGTATTGCATACGATATTTTTTCTACGATTTTTTTATTCTTATTACTTAAATTTAATGTTTTATATTGCTACAAAAATCATGACCTACTCTTTTTTAGGATACAACTATTCTATTCATAACTTAGTCAAGGCAATAAAGCACTAAAAAGGCCAAACAGGACAGATCGGAATGCGGTTTTTGCATTCGCTTTTAAATACTATTTGTAAAATGTCTACATTATTTTTACCTTATACAAACCGGATATTGCATTTTTGCAGCAAAAACGCATTTTTGAATCGCCTTTTGGAAAATTTAATACTTTTGTAAATATGTATCAAAACTGGCTCAATTTGGGTTACCTGAAGGTTTTTGAGGTCGCTGAACATATCACAATGATGATGTTTAAATTGACCCCGAACACCTGGAGGTCAGAAACGCCGACAAACGTCATCTCTGTGGGATATCTACCAAAATTCATGCAAGGAAGGTTTTTTGTTCGCTGAATTCAAATATGGCATCGGCGAACATACTACGAATACCTGGTGCATCGGAACCTAGACTTGGACGTCATCTTCCTAGCTTTTCCTGACAGAATCAAAAATCGACTAACGCATTTCAAATATTTTTTTATAAAGATTTTTCTTTTAAAATGTTGCTTTTCTTAAGCTCGTCTTAAAATATCTTTATACCCCAGTCATCTTAGTCAAATTAAAGAATCAATCTCGGAATCTCACGGAATAAGCTGAATATCTGTACATACTTTCATTTTGGTACAAAAATACTCTCCCAAAATCCCCTATGATATCATGTAAGGAACTCAAAATATGACAAGTTAAATGTCAAAAAAAAACAGTTTTTGCGAATATCTCGTTTCCTTTACTATAAATTGCATTTATATTTATTATAAAAGTGGTAAAACACAAAATTCTTTACAAAATCGATTCTAAGCATTTTTTGTCAGACCAACGGATCCGATAATAGAGGGCGCAGTGTGTAAAGCACCTTACTGTATGTACATACCTTAGCACGCAATCAATCGTGATTTTTAGTCTAATATGTCATCTTTTTACTTAAGTATTTGCTAATGCTAATATGTCATCTTTTACTTAAGTATTTGCTAAATATCACGATTGATTGCGTGCTAAGATATGTACATACACTAAAGTGCTTTACACTCTGCGTCCTCTATTATCGAATCCGTTGGTATGACAAAAAAGTTTTTTAAAGAATTTTGTGTTCTACAACTTTAATAAAAATTAAATGCAATTAAAAGTAAAGGAAACAAGATATTCGCAAAAACTGATTTTTGACATTTGACCTGTTATATTTCGAGTTCCTTACACGATATCATGGGGATTTTTAGGAGATTATTCTTTCTACCAAAATAACGTAAATACATATATAAGAGAATTATTGCAAGTTTCCTTATTAAGCTCGGGAATTATTAATACCGGCCTTATTTAAATAGTGCTTGTACCCATAATTTAGAGTTATTGCAAATCATGTTGACAGTACCAATAACCTTAAAAAGGGGAAAAATTTTAGTAGATTTTCTTTATTGTTATGTGTTGTAGGGTTTTGTTTAACACAATTACAGAAATATATTTGAAAAGGCAAGGTTTTTAAGTATTTTTACTTCTAAAAACTTTTCAATTTTGTGATCGGCAGCCGTTCGGTTATACGAACATTTCCGAACTTAAAATAAGACCAAAATAAGACCAAAGGCACGACCTAAAACCGGCATAAATAAAGCCAGGCACTATTCTTATTAAGGGAGTCCTTATCCTACCATGCATCTGCGCAAGCTCAGATGTCAAAATAAGGCCGGTATTATTAGTGCCCGGCCTTATTTCACTGTGCAATAATTTTCTATTCAGCCTATTCCGTGAGATTTCGAGGTGAAAGTCTAAGTTAATTGGGCTATTTAAAAACTATGGTTTCCTGACCTATTTTCTATTACTTATACCATTTTAAATGTTTCAAGAAAAGTGGGTTGGTAATTTACACCTATTGTATGTCGATAAAGGACATTTCTTTAAATGATTGTTTGGTAGTCATCTTTATCTAACTACCTACTATCAAGGATATCGCTCGACCCTAACATATGTAATTAACAACCTTTACAAAAGTAAACGTAATTAGAATAAGTCAAAAGGTTAGACTAAAAGATGCTGTAAAGATTATTAGATCAAGAACGAGGTCGTTTTTGGAGTACAATAATCTTATTTACTATAGGAAAGAGATATGGCAATAAATGTTTAATAAACATTAAAAAAATACACTGATGAAAGAGACCTACTAAAGAGCTAGAAATATGAATTAATAATAAAAATAAAGTCGAATAATAACATCTGTTATTAAAGTAGAAAATATTGTATTTATTTTAGCCCAATTAACTTAGACATTTACCTCGGAATCTCACGGAATTAGCTGAATATCTGTATATACCTTTATTTTGGTACAAAAATACTCTCCTAAAATTCCGTATGATATCGTGTAAGACACTTGAAATATGACAGGTCAAATGTCAAAAGAACAGTTTTTGCAAATATCTCGTTTTCTTTACTTTTAATTGCATTGATATTTATTATCAAAGTTGTAAAACACAACATTTTTACAAATTTGATTCTAAGCATTTTTTGTCATACCGACGGATCCGATAATAGAGGGCGCAGAGTGTAAAGCATTTTAGTGTATGTACATACCTTAGCACGCAATCAAACGTGATATTTAGCAAATACTAAAAAGATGACATATTAGACTAAAAATCACGATCGATTGCGTGCCAAGGTATGTACATACAGTAATGAGCTTTACTCTCTGCGCCCTCTATTACCGGATCCGTTGGTATGACAAAAAAATGCTTAAAATCAAATTTGCAAAAATTTTTGTGTTCTACAACTTTGATATTAAATATAAATGCAACTAAAAAGTAAAGAAAACAAGATATTTACAAAAACTGAATTTTCTGTTCTGTTCCTTACATGATATCATAGAGGATTTTTAGGAGAGTATTTTTTTACCAAAATAAAGCTATGTACAGATATTCAGCTTATTCCGTGAGATTCCGAGATTGATATTTTAATTTAACTAAGTTAACTGGGGTAATTTAGTATGCACCTATGTTATTAACCGAATTTTTTTATTTTTTATTTTATTTATTATATATTTTTTATTTGCGACCGAATATAGAGAACAGAGCACATGATGCTTATGAATTATGTGAGCATACATTTCGTTTTTAAGAAAATACATGAATATGATTGTGCGAGTTTTGTGTTCTGAAAAGTTTTCCAGGTTTTTCAGATGGTTGCATGAATGCTTGGTGTGGGATCCATTAGTAAAAAAATTTGTTCCAAAATTAGCATACAATAATTTGGTAATTATTCGTTGATATATGATAAGAGGTATAGTAGCGGATCAAAGTAATTTTTTAGTGAAGCGAACTTACAATTTTGCGCCCCTTAACATGTGGATATATGAGACGGAAAATATATTTTGAAATTTTTGTCCCCAATAAAATTAAAGAGCCAAAAAAGCCCCTGATTTTTAAAATCGTGCCCTGTTTTCCCTTAATTTACGGTGTTTGCGCATCTCGTATTTATAATTAAAACGAAAAGTTTAAAGTAAACACCAAAATCTTTACCTTAAAAATTGCTCCCTCCTTCGCCCTCCTCTCCATTTATCCACTGCACAAAAATATACAAGAAGAACCATACTTGTACCCGAGAAGAAACATGACGAGAAGCGACAGCTAGGCCTCCCGCCAAAATCGTTTATCTATAGAGCATGCGCGAACCAAGGTGTGTTTCCGTCAAACATATCAGCTGTTTCCCTTTCCACTTTAGTTAGCGAGCTTATGTCCTTCGGATTTGTTGATCGAGTTTAAATCCGTTGTTGTGTAGTGTGCTAATTTTGAAAATAAGTTTGAGAACGTAGTTGTGAAGAAATTTTGAGATTTGTATACCTATCCTGAATATTATATATTTTCTAAACTATTTTTCATGTCAGGATATCATTGTGCTTACCGCAGTTGCCCATCTAAAATAAAAGGAATAAGTCTTTTTTCTTTTTCCGGGGACCATTTTTGCTATGTATAAACATGATCGTCTAATACTCATATACAAGAGAATACCACATTATGTCTGAAATGAAATCAAGAAACTTTGTTGTTATTGATTTGCATAAAGGAATAGATGACTAAAAAAGCAAAAAAAAGCTTGGTTTATGCAGGAAAAATTAAATTTGGTTTTAGCTATTAGTTTAAACTTTAGCCTCAATATTTTCATGGGTTTATGCAGGTGGATCGTAATTTAATTTTAATCTAGAAAAATGATCTTCGGAAATTGAAGCTTTTTGGAAATTTGATACTGTCCTTAAAACTTAGCTTCAATAATAAATAAATGTCGAAAATTGGAATGAGTTCTTCAAAGCGTCAAAACTTGAAAACCACATAACATTTTTCTCAAATTGAAGCTTGGTTTATTCAGAAGAACTTAAATTTAGTATTAGTATTAGCTTTAACTTTAGCCTGAAATTTGTTCATGAGTTTATGCATATAGGTCATAATTTAATTTTAACCTAGAAAAATATTCTTCCAAAATTTAAGCCTTTTGGAAATTTATTTCTGTGTTCGACACTGTTCTTCAAATTTAGCTTCAAAAATGCATAAATGTTAAAAATTAAATGTTTTTCTTTAAAGCGTTAAGATTGAAAAACCACATAACCTCACAATTTTCTTTAACTTTATTCTATAGAAAATTTTAAATTTACAGAAATTCTAGGTCATTTTTTAATACCAATGATAATGTTAAGCTTTTGCGCACCCTGCACAAAAACTCAAAGTTTTCTCTTCGTGAGTCGTATTTCTTTTATGAGCAATTTTTTTTTATCAAAAATGACTTTTTGCCAAAATATTTTTTTTTCTGTGCATTTGTGCTCCTGTTAACCCTATATCCATGAAGTCTGTAGTCAATTTTTAGGCTTCCTCTTAGCCTATCCTATTGCACTTGCTTTAAGAAAAATACATTTTGCGTTATCTATGATGCATCCACTTGGACTCCTATACCATGAAGCACAATATTTCGTAGCAAATAGAAAAAAGAAATCATAAATAATTAAGTAATATGTAGAGATTAGGCCTCGGACTAAACAACTTCGCCGAACAATTTCATTAGTTTTCTCAGTGTAGAGACTGTTTGTTCACAACTTGTAGTTATTTTTCTCGAAAATAAGGTGTGTTTACGTTAACAGTGTTAAACGGGAGGTTATGAAAATCAGACCCCAAAACTTCAAAGGAGCCGACATTAATGTCGCTTCTCGTTATTGCTTTTTCTCGGCTTGTACTTTCTTGCCACCTTGATTTTGCGCCCCGAAATTCTGGCGCTGAAACGGTCGCTTCACACTTGATCCGGCATTGAATAGGCACTGTAACATTAATTGATATTTATTAAGTCTTGTTCCAAATGTTAATAAGTAAGATTGTGTCTTTGATCATTCTAAATATTTTTATAACTTAAAAACGATTGCTCCACATGCACTGAGGTAACTAGGCAAAATATGAACTTGAGTGCTATGTTGGCGATTAAAGTTTTGGGCTAAAGTTCTGCCGTCCCATTAATAAAACTAACAATTTGACACAAGATTTATGCAGGGTGTTTACTAATGGCGATTTTAAGGTCATATTCCTAAACCAATTTTATGAAAAAAGTTTATATAAACATAGGTCCAGAAATGTTTTTTTAGATACACGGTGTTAAACTTTAAAAAGAAAATCGGGGATTTATTAATATCTTAAAAATGCCTTATCTGATTTTAGTAAAATTATTGTTCAGAAATATAAGAAAAGACGTAGTGATGGGGATAAATAATATGTACTATTTTTTTGCTTGTACATCAAAAACTAATAATTTTACAAAAACATTGTAAATGTTGTAGAAAATTTTCTCTAATTTAATTTTGTAAATAACGCCTATTTTATAGTTTCAGTAACGTAAGCCGTAAAACTTAAGACTTAAGCGTTAAGACGTAAAAAGTAAGCAGTAATAACAGATCAATTTATAGTTCCTTAATTTAAAGAATCTCCTTAAGGTTTTTAAGGTTATGGATATTGTTGTTGTCATTTCTATAAATGTATTTTATAAAATGTAATTAAGGTAGATTGGCTTTTTGCTGTTTACAAAAGACATCAACGACAATAAAAATAAAATTTGATGTAAAATGAACCATAAATAACCAAAAATGTAAACATGACGCTGCCTATTATCAGCGAAAACGACCGATGGCAACCGAGCCGTAAGACTTAAGACTTAAGAAATGAAAATAAACCATTTCTTACTACTTACGTCTTACGTCTTAATTCTTATTGCTCAAGTTTTTCGCACTATAAATTATCAGGTTACTTGTAGAATGTTAGTTTGTTTTACGGCTTATCGTTAAGTCTTAAGTCTTACGTTACATAAACTATAGGTCAGACTTAAATGTTTTTCTCTTAAAATGTGTCGGAAAGGACATATTATAAAGAAACTGTTATTAGGCGCTATTTGTCTCATATGGCGTTGCGAGATATGAGGTGGCAAAGTTGAAATTCAAAAGAGCAGCCCCAAATCTATAAAATTACCAATTTTTAAAACTCCCGGAAAACTCTCTAGGTAACTTTTTATTTTATCAAATGACTGGGCTAATATAAATCATAACTTAACTACATTTGAAAGGAATGCTACGAGGTCTGGCTAATAAATAACGAGAATGGTTACAAAAAAGGGTTTTATTATAAAAATTATTATACTTTAGAATACTCTCCTTCACTATACTCCCCTCCCCTCGCCACACACCTTTCCATACGTTTTTCCAATGATTGAAGCAGTGCCGGAAGTCTTCTTTGGTATGGGCCTTTAGGAGCTCTGCCGTTTTTTGCTTTACCGCTTCCATCAACTCAAAACGGGTCCCTTTTAAAGCAAATTTAATCTTCGGAAATACAAAAAAGTCGCACGGTGCCAAAGCTGGCAAGTACGGCGCGTGTTCAAGCACTGGAGTGCGTTTATTGGCCAAATACTGTTTCACGTTGTTCTGGTGCAAAATCCACGAGTTGTTCTTCGACAACTCGGGCCGTTTCTTACAAACTCGTTCTCGCAGTGACCCTCTGGAACCCATTCAGTCATCACGATACCAATAATGTCTAAAAAACGATCAACATTGCTTTGAATTCTGATTTGGACATCCTTGCTTTTTGATTCTAGGCGAATCAGGCGTCTTCCAGTGCATCGATTGCCGCTTTGTTTCAACATCGTATTGAAAAATCAACGTTTCGTCGCAAGTAATAATGTTTTTCATCAGTCCGGGATCTTCTTCTAACCTTTCAAGGAAATCTGAGCAGACCTGTTGACGCACGAGCTTTTGGTCAGCTATCAGGTTTTTTGGCACCAACTTCGCACAGACTTTTGTCATGTGTAATTCCTCGTGTAAAATTTTTCTTACCGTTTCTTTATCGGCGTTTACATCCTTAGCAATCATCTGGATGCTCATTCGACGATCTGCACGCACAATTTGGTTGATTTTGGTCACTGTTTCCGGAGTTGAAACAGTGACAGGGCGACCTGGGTGCTGGTCATCTTTAGTGCTCTCTCGGCCCTCACTAAAGCGCTTACACCACTCAAAAACACGCGCACAAGATAGAGAATTGTCCCTATAGGCCTCTTGCAACAATTTATAGCAGTCAGTTAAAGTTTTATTCAATTTAACGAAAAATTTAAGATTGATACGTTGCTCCTGTTTTTCGTCACACATGGTTTTCGGCACAAGAAAAAAACACGTTCCTTTCAAACCGCTACTGCACAAATACTATAATAGTGACGAAAACGTGGTTTGGTACGTGCATAGACAAGATTTCTTGATACCCAACGCACTACTTATTTTTTCCCCACTCCTTTAGGGCGCCCTCTAGGCGCGCAGTCTCGTTATTTAATCGCCAGACCTCGTATTATAGCGATAAGAATGGCTTAAATATGCAAATGCATATAATTCGGTTTCTACTCATGACCATGTCAAAAAGTGTTTGACACTGTTTAAAAGTTCCTAATTTATGTTTCATCGTTAGAACAAAATACCTACCTTATATTGTTAAAAGGAATGTAAGCTTGTCAATTTGACTAATTAAAATAACTTTAACGCCCATTTTGTAACATCCTTAATTGCTGTTGCTTCCCATGCATTACCTTTTCAAGGCAGTACCGCAACCACTGGCGTGATTTTAAAGGTTAAACCTATTTATTAGTTAATTTTATTATAGATGCACGAAACTGAAACAGCCAAAGGCAAGGCAGAATTACCACAGACAATGTATCAATAAAGTATTAACAATTAAAATCTTATTACGCTTTTTATTTGAAGATATACGAGGGCAATCTCATAAGTACTTAGCCTTACTGCCGGAATGCGCCACTATCAAAAGAGTAATTTACTATCGTCTAGACGTCTAGAATATTCCCGTATACGTTACTGTCAAAATTTTAGTCGAATCAGACTTATATTTTTGTTTTAACCGCGTGTAAAAACGGACGTGTCTACGAATTTTAGAAAAATAGAGAAGACCAATATCAATCGGTAATTCGATTCTTGGTTTTAAAAGGGAAGTCGCGCAGTGAAATCCAAGAACTCTTGAATGCTATGTACGATGACTCTTCTTCCCCTTTGATGGCGATCGTCAAAAATTGGTTTAACGAGTTTCAACGTGGTAGCACATTAGTTTTTGATGAGCCACGCCCAGCAGCTCGAAAAACGGCTACCGCAGAGGACAGCATAACAAAAATCCACGATCTCGTATTGGCAGATAGTAGATAGTCGATTGAAAAAGCGCGATATTGCCGAGACAGTAGAGCGCGTGGGTCATATCCTACATAAAATTTTGAGCAAAAAAAAAAAAATTCTTTCCGCGGTCTTCCAGTTGTGCGATGTACCCTTGAAGATTGAGAAAAGATTTACGCTAAATTGATGGATTCTTTCTTCTGGGGCTAAGCGCTGTGAGTGAAGATTTCTAACGCCTGATGTTTTTTACGTTTTGGTGTTGATCACATGGCGTCTTCGTATGGTCGAGGAGGTGCGCGCGCCTTGCGTCAAAACGTCAATGGTGAAAGTGAAGGTTATGCATAATACCAGTAGCAGTCCTTAGTTTGTCTGCTGTCAATTTATGCCTCGCATCGATATTGATTATTTTGAATAGTAAAAAAGAAAATAGAAAAAGTTATCGAATTTTTGGGAGCTACGAGCTCTATTACTCAGATTTGCCACCGACGAAGCCCTGGAAATCATAGTCCGAAAGGGAGAGAGCTGGTTAATTGGACCGAAACGGACCAGAGCCAATAAAATATATTTAAATACAGGGTGTAAAACTTTCCTTCTTTGTTAATATCTTAAAAATCCCTCATTCGATTTTGATAAAATTTGGTAGTGTTATTTGTAGATTTAAAATCTTATTCTATTGTTAAGATGCGTTTGCTTTCCAAGTCTGAAACTAAAGTAAAGGGTACTATCGTCAGCAAAGCTACCAATAGAATTGGTTGTGGAAAAGAGAAGGTCGTTGATGTGAAGAAACAAAGTTGGTGCTGTTGGTACTGAACCCCGAAACACTCCAACAATAACTTGATGAAAGCTTAAAGAGTGGCCATTTAAAACTACAATGATATACGCTAACTATACAACCGTTTTTGAAATATTTCAGATTTAACATTTTATTTCATACCAAAATTCATTAACGCTTTACCTAGACCACCTGGTAGGTAGTGTCCAAAAGGTCTGTACAAAATGCTACCACAAATTCTTTGGACTCATCTAGAAACCTAAGAGACTTAATCCAGTTGCGTGATAGGAAGGAAAGAAGACTTGCTGTAGATCTTTTGTAACAAAATCCGTACTGGCTATCATGAAAAATTTTCAGTTTTTCCAAGTACATACCTAAGAATTTTCGACTTGATGAATTTCTTCATTACTTTTCAAAGCACTAAAAAGAGTGAAATAGGTTTATAAATTGAATAGATGAAATTTAGATCCTTTCTTAGGGATAGGTTAGAACACGTGCAGCTTTTCAGCTGTCTAGAAAAATACCTGTGTCGTAAGAAATTCAAAAGAGCCGAGTTAAAATTGGTGCAATTCCTGGAGCACATTTTTTAAAAACGGTTGCTAATATGCCATCTAGTCCAGACGATGTCTTGGTATTAAGAGATACGCTTGCTTAATGTGTTTTACCCTAAAAATAATATAGCGCATTTTATGAGGAGCTGGTTAAATAGCTGTCTGCTTTGAACCAATTAGCCGCTAATAAGTAAGAAATGAGTATTGGAAGATTTTTGCGACAAGGAACATTATTATGTTTTAGATGCATTAAATTTAACAATATTTTTGGCGCCCCAATCTAATATGTTAAGATTCTGGTAAAAAGATGCTTGCATCGCCCAATGTTCCCCTATTTGGCCAGATTAAAATAGGATCTCAATATAGTCCGGTCAATTTGGACATTTAAATCTACTAAAATTCCTATTCAGCTGTAAATAAATAAAATTGTCTTAAACATAGCAAAACTCCTCATCATTCTAACCGGTGAAAAAAAATTCTCAAGGTCCAAGGTAAAAAAATGAGTTTTTGCGAATTTCTTAAAAATGGTAAGTTTTATCGCAAAATTACTTTCAACTAGAAATGGTAGTTCATACAATTATCTACAAAAAGTATGTATATCAATAATTTTTTTCCTAATTACGACCGTTTCTGAGATATAACGAGACAAAGAGTTGCAAGCGTTAAAATACGCACACGGTTCAACGCCACCTCGAAGGTAGTGTACTTAACGAGTTTTACAAACTTACCCTTATTTTAATTGCTATGTTAACAGAGGCGCATTTGGGGGCTGGGGGATGGGGACTTAACCCCCAAGATGTCAATTAGCTCCCCCAAAATTATTCGGCATTTATAATGTATTGGTGTTTTCCTGCAAATGTAGTCTTTAAATTGGGGTTTAAGCCCCCAAAAACCAGTGGCTAGTTGCGACACTATATACAGGCTGTCCAAGTAATTCTTTATAAAAATAGGAAACACGAAGAGAAAAAGTTGATTTTCGGTACAGGGTTCACAAAAACCTAAAAACATGATTTTTCTCCAAGAGTAAACTACCTGTATTTTTCATTTTTAAACAAAATATCATGTCTATAATTTATTTAGAATAGAATTTTAAATAATATTACAGCAGTATTAAAAAGTTTCATAAAACTGAGTTTGACCAAAGACAATTGTAGTTTCACTATAGACTCCCAGAACAATGCTAAATTTTTGGTCATCAGTTTGAACGCTGGCTTGGCTGAATTTATGAAGCGGCAAATTAAAAAATTATACGTACTGTGTACTCGATGGATACCCGCTTCATAAATTTCATGAAGCAAGCGTCCAAGCTGATGACCAAAAATTTAGCATTTTTCTGGGTGTCTATAGTAAAACTACAATTGTCTTTGGTTTGACGGTATCAAAAACTATTATTTTATATTTTTATAATACCTAAAATAACCTAAAGAACTCTTTTTATTTGCTTTTTAAACACCTGCTTTCTCCAAATTCCTAGACAACAAAATCATTTAACTGTAAACTAATGTGATCAAGACGTTTTCGTCAAATCAGTAAAATTTTGTATTATTCTGTTTATCGATTACAAACATTATTCTAAATAATTTTTTTAAGTTTTTGCGCACCTTGTATACAATAGCAACATTTTCTCTTCGTAAATCCTATTTTTTTTTACAAGCAAGTTTCTATTTTAAAGAATGACTTTTTTTATGAAATTTTTAGTTTATTCGTCCTCTTGTTAACCCCATCTGTGGACAGTCTGTTTAAGATAAAAATATAAAATGTGGGGGTTTTTATTTGAAAAATATATATATATATTTATGGCTATTTCCTGAACTTCATTTTTAATCTTATTTTTTAAACACCCTGTATTAACATATTTTTAATTTTTATATAAACTTAGTTAAGTTAGGTTCTGCTAAACAGAACATTAAGAGAATTTTATACTAAATTTAATAATAAGGGATTTAAAAAAAATAAATAATTACTTTTGGTTCTGAACACATAATTTTTTGACAAATAAATAAATATGTCAAAACCGCTTAAACTTAGGTATAGGACATGATACAAAAAATATGCTTAAAATCTGGTGCAGAATCCGAAAATGTAATAACATATGGGGTGTTCTATTTAAAATAAGCAAGTTGATACACTTTCGGTATAACAGGAAATTCTAAAAAGATAATAGGGAATTATTGGAATGGGCAAATAGTGCTAGCAGTATTAAGGAAAAACCATATTTTATTACTGCTAAACCTTAACGCGCCTACGTGAAGAAGTGTTATCGGTCAACATGACATGTTTGTATTATTTTTAACTTAAAACTGGAATATTATTTCTTTTTATTTATAGTCTATTTTATTTATTTGTTTTATATAGTTAATAATGGAGAATTTTTAACTTTTTTAGTATATTTTAAAGACAAAATTTAAGAATAAACAAAAATTACTTTAACCCTTAACCTCATTTTGTTTTCATATGTCAAAATAAGGAAAGGAAATGAACGTACCCTCACACCAAGAAAACCATCAAACCCTCTAATCACAATCCTTGGTTCACTAAAACATGTGAAAAAGCTAGAATCTTAAAAGTTCAGGCTCACAAGAAGTTTCTACAGGATCCTAGTCCAGAAAACCGACAGGCCAGTATTGAAGCAAGAAACCACTACCACCAAACAATCTTAGAAGCCAAAGACTCCTTTGATAACCGTATAAAAAACAAAGTACTTTCTTGCTCAAATGGCAGCAAATCCTTCTGGCCCTTGCTGCCAATTCAACCCTTCATCCACCTGTCAACCATTCAATTCCAACTATTCGCCCAGTTCCTCACAAAATGCCCAATATTATTTTTAAGGTAAAACACATTAAGCATATCCTTTCTTCTCTTAACACCAAGAAATCGTCTGGGCTAGATGGAATACCAGCAATCGTTTTAAAAAAATGTGCTCCTGAACTTGCACCTATTTTAACCAGGCTCTTTCGAATTTCTTATGACACGGGTATTTTTCCAGACAGCTGGAGAGTTGCACGTGTCCAGCCTATTCCCAAGAAAGGATCTAAATCTCTTCCATCCAACTATAGACCCATTTCACTCCTCTCAATGCTTTGTAAAGTAATGGAGACATCCATTAACTCGCAAATTCTTAGGTATTTAGAAAAACATAAAATTTTACATGACAGGCAATACGGATTTCATCACAAGAGATCTACATCAGATCTTCTTTGCTTCGTTTCACACAATTGGAACAAGTCTCTTGAATTTCTAGGTGAGTCTCAGATCGTTGCTCTTGATATATCTAAAGCTTTCGACCAAGTCTGGCATGACGCACTTCTTAATAAACTTCCCTCCTACGGTCTTCCAACTAAACTCTGCTCTTGACTCTCCAGTTATCTTTCTAATCGACGTATATCAGTCATTGTTAATGGCCACTCTTCAAGCTTTCACGAAATTAATGCTGGAGTGCCTCAGGGTTCAGTACTAGCACCAACTTTGTTTCTTCTTCACATCAACGACCTTCTTTCTTCCACAACCAATCCCATTCATAGTTATGCTGACGATAGTACTCTTCACTCCATTTTTCAGGTTCCCAAACCAATCTGTCAACCCGACTTGGAAAACAAACGCAGGGCGATGCAGATATCTCTTTCACAGGATTGTCGCGAAAAAAATCATCAAATACACATCCTTTGCTTATGAGTGGCCAGGTTTTGCAGAGCGGGAACACAATTAACCTTGTGGGCGTCACATTTGAGAATAACCTTAACTGGCATAAACACATTGTATCTATAGCCATCGCGGCTTCAAAAAAGCTTGGATTTGTTTTCCGAGCCAAAAAGTATTTTTCTCCTTCCAATTTATACACTTTGTATGTGTACCAAATTCGACCCTCTCTGGAATATTGTTCTCATATCTGGGGCATGGCGTCCCCACAACCCTAAGCATTCTTGATTCATCCCAAAGAAGAGCTATTCGTCTCATTAATGATCCCTTACTTACAGAAAGGCTTCCCTCTCTTGCCCATCGTCGGGCTGTGGGGGATTTATCGTTTTTTTATAGGTACTTTCATGGCTGAAGAATTGTCCAGAATAGTTCCTCCACTTACGGTTCCCACTAGAGAAACTCGTGGTGTCCGCGGGTATGCATCCTATACGGTCCAACTGAACAGGCCCTGAACTTCCCACTTTGTTCGTTCTTTTATCCCTAGAGTTTCTACGATTGTGGAACCTGCTGCCCGCGGAGGTCTTTCCTTCCCCCCAAATCTTCAAGTATTTAAGTCCCGTGTCAACAAACTCCCTCTTACCTCGCTTAAGACATCCACGGTACATTATTATTTAGGCTTTTAGCCTTCATGGTTTGATCAAAGAAAAAATTTTTTTATTGATTTTTGACCTCGATTCAATGTTTTTCCACCGGTCGAGAATGATGAGGAGTTTAGAAATTTTGTTTTTAGATATGTTTTGAACAATTTCATTAATTTTCAGCTAGACAGGAATTTAAGTAACTTCACCCTTATGTTAAAGTCTAATTTGACCAAACTAATAAAGAAAGAAAAAAAACAAAAAATGAAGAGTTAAATCCTTAAGATTAAATATTTTCCGTCATTTTAATATATCAGTATAAAATATTTAAAAGAAAGGAGAAGCTGCACTGATCCACGCTAAACAAACATGGCTACCTTGACATTTTTACCACTAATATTAATAAACTAGATTCCTGAACGAAAATGTCGTTTTGTGTGATATATTTTTTTTTATCTTAATGGGATGGGTAAACGATTATCAGATTAACATTTTCACAAGAACTTGTCTTGTCATCACCCTTGAAAGGTTTTAATTATTAAAATAATTTGCGTTCAAAGTTTCATAATAATTTTAATTATATTTTATACAGGGTGTTACAAAATGTTGTTGGGACAATTTAAGCTCAAATTTTACTATTGAAAATATAAAAAAAGTTCATATAACCATGGGTCTGCATATTCCTCGTTCGGAAGGTAGAGGGGAAAACTTGTAAAAATCGTTTTTTTAATATTGTAAATATCCTTTACCCAATATTATTTATGACGTTAGGAGGATAATTTGTCAACTGAAGAAATATTTCTAAAAAAGAAACGGTACGCCACTGACTGTATAAATTTGTGTAAAATTTTAACGATAAAGCAAATAAAAATACAAATACCTCCAAAAACTTCCCTACAAGTTTCAGCCCTAGATATAAATATTAAGATTTTAAAAAGTGTAAGGCAATAAACGTAAAAATTTCATAGTAAAATTAATTTTTTTTTTTAATCTTCCGACAAACCACGAAGGCTAAAAGCCTAAATACTAACGTACCGTGGGTGTCTCTAAGCGAGGTAAGAGGGAGTTTGTTGACACGGGACTTAAATACTTGAAGATTTGGGGGGAAGGAAAGACCTCCGCGGGCAGCAGGTTCCACAGCCTAGAAACTCTAGGGATAAAAGAACGAACAAAGTGGGAAGTTTGGGGCCTGTCCAGTTGGACCGTATAGGGATGCATACGCGCGGAACCACGAGTTTCTCTGTTGGGAACCGTAAGTGGAGGAACCATACTGGACAATTCTTCAGAGCAGAAGCCATGGAAGTACCTTTAAAAAAGCGATAAATCCCCCACAGCCCGACGATGTGCAAGAGAGGGAAGCCTTTCTGTAAGTGAAGGATCATTAATGAGACGAATAGCTCTTCTTTGAATAGAATCAAGAATGCTTAGGGTTGTCGGGGACGCCATGCCCCAGATATGAGAACAATATTCCAAGGGAGGTCGGATTTGGGACACATATAAAGTGTATAAATTAGAAGGGGAAAAATACTTTTTGGCTCGAAAGAGAAATCCAAGCTTTTTGAAGCTGCCGTGGCTATAGATACATTGTGTTTATGCCAGTTAAGGTTACTTTCAAATGTGACGCCAACAAGATTAAAGGTGTCTTTGCTCTGTAAAACTTGGCCGCTCATAAGTAGAGGATGAGTATTTGATGACTCTTTTCGCGACAAGGAACATGATTGTGTTTTAGATGCATTAAAATGGACGAGATTTTTAGCGCCCCAATCCAATATTAAATTAAGATCCTGCGAAAAAGATATCTGCATCGCTCTGCGTTTGTTTTCCAAGTCAGGTTTAGTAATGGGTTTAGGAACCTGAAAACTGGAGTGAAGGGTACTATCGTCGGCGAAACTATGAATGGAATTAGTTGTGGACGAGAGAAGGTCGTTGATGTGAAGAAGAAACAATGTTGGTGCCAGAACTGAGCCCTGAGGCCAAATATCTTGAGAACTGGTGGTCTTAGCGATTCGATTCTTTTGGTAAAAAAATTAAATGTTCAGAGACAATGACAGAAAAACGAGAATTTTATCAAATAAATTAAGTTTAGTGACCCGTACTACTCGCCAGTGTAAGTTACGATTTTTCCGCAATGGACCCTTTTTAGAGCACTTAATTCTCAAAAAAAACATGTTTGGGTGAGAGGATAGCATAAAATGCTACTAAACTATAAAATTTTTAAAAAGATCAAAATTTACGTGTTTTAAATGGAAAATCTTCACATGCTTTGTGCGAGTACTTAATATTAATATTAGAGGCTGAATTTTTTAGGGAATTTTTTGAAGGTATTTTCAACAAAATTTTATAATGCAACGAAAAAAGAAATAGTTGCAAAAAGATCACCGTAGGTAATGTTGATAGTAACTTTTTTTTTATTTTCCAATGTAAAATACGAACTTAAATTTTCTTTTTTCGAAAAAAAGTAATAAATACCATGTCTACATTTTTCGATATTTTACATTTATTGCCGAAAAGGTGAGAAGTTTCAAACAGTAATTTGTACATCGTGTACATTAACTTAACCGACAAACGTAGGAGGCTAATTTTACCAAAACTACATATGAACATATGTCCTAAACGTTTTACTTTTTAACTAAAAAAAAACCATGTATATATTTTTTTATTAAGTTTCATAATAAACAGTAGTACGCCACTGCATTTTTTTAAATATATTTTTTTAATTTTAGTTTGGATTAAATTTGCTGCTTTTTTAATGATTTTTAAAAATATTTTTGGCTTACGTGTAATTTCCTATTCCTTCTTAATCATAATATAATGGCGCTGTTATAGAATATTTTGGATTTTTTGTAAAAAACAAATGTTTTTCGAAAGTTCTTTACTTTTAATTTGAACATTTGGCAACATCGGCAACTTTGCGCATCCGAGTTCTATATGTAGAAGATTTTTTAAATAAAATTTAACGTGCCCGAAGTGACGGTCCGGTTAGTTCTTGTTAGTCAAGTCTCTTTTTTAATTGGTGTTTTTAGGGAATTAAAAAATAATATCTCTTTGACATATTTTTGATGTTGCCAAATGCTCTTCATATTTGACTTGTAATAAATGACGTTTCTTTAACCTTGTTTGCTATCTTGAGGTTATAAAACATAAATTTTAATTTTCTTCTAAATTTCCCCATTTTTTTAAGAAAAATAATGATAAAAAAAAGTTTTTACTTAATTGTGGATGTGATTTCGACGAATATTAACTCATTTTACTTATTTCACATCCCGGTCCCGGAAGTTTGTTAAGTTATAATTATCTAAAAACTGGATATTTTGGATCAGCGCCACTGGTGTTTTACTAAGAAGAGGGTCTAAAATTAGCGGGAATCATTTATTTTAAGACGAAAATTAAAAATTAATATTTTTATTAAACAGAAAAACAGTCACATACTATTTTGTTTCAAAAAATATTTACCATAAACCCCTTAAGGACGACACTGGTAAATTATTTTTTCTATTCCAAAAATGTTTTCTAATGCCTAGGAGACGTCTCTCAAAACTATACGAATTAGTATAAAATTATTATTTAAAAAAACAATACTTTTTCCCATTTTTCTTTGTAGAATCACCCCTTAAAGTTGGTCAGTAAAAGTACTGGACACCCTGCATTTTTTTAGAGAAATAGCAGTGCCTATCATATTTTTGTATAAATTTAGTTTAACGTCACTGAAATAAATAATAAAAAAGTAGTGGCTTTTTGCCAAATTTTATCAAAATATTTAGGGTGGTATCACAAAAAGATAATTCTATAAATATTTTACCACCCTGTATCTTTCAAACGCTAAGAAATTTAGGGGATAGCCCAACATGAACATTTTTTTAAACATTTAAAGAAAAACACTCCTAAGGTTCATCATCCTTTGCTTTCTGTATAATGTTACTGCCATTTTTGACTCCTAAAGATCATGTATTTTATAAGTTGGCTGTGCAAGTAAACAATTGCCTGGTTTCCTTGCTTACAACCACTATAGTGTTGACAGTTTGTTAGGCTTTATTGCAAATTGTATGCTTATAGTTAAGTATTGAAAATTAAAAGAAATATTGGTAATGTTAAATTATTTAAATTAGATAGATATCTATGTCGAGTGTGTTTAATTAAAGAACGTAAGCACAAACAAAGGTAAGTAGAATTGTTAAAAATCTAAGACTCTATTTACATAAATGCATATTGTAAAATAACATTTTATCTGAAAGGATATTATATCAACCCAATTTATTCAATTGGACAATCATTTATTAAATGTAAGCAAAACCTATTTGTTAAAGAAACAGATTAATTGCAAAAATTTGATTACGAAATTTATAAAAGAAAATAGGATATATTAACAACTGTCAAAATAAAATAAGGTATTTTTTTTTGTTTTTATGGCCTACTAGGAAAACATATGAAATTTTTTAAAGCGGAAGGTAACGCCGTACCTACTTGGTTTTCCTAAAACTGTTTTTACAGTTTGAAAGATTTCTTGCATGAAAGTTTTCTTGCTGCAATTTTTCGATCTGCACACACGCATATTTTGCTTTTTAAAAATTGCTGCAAGAAATAATTACATGCAAGAAAACTTTCAAACTGTAAAAACAGCTTAAGAGGTAATCCTTGGCCGCCATTTTGAAATAAATACTATGTTTCATATTATTAAAAAAGATTCTTCTAAGAGATTTAAATATACAGGGTATTTCATTAAGGGTAAAAAATGTAACCTAAGCTATGTTTTTTTAAGTAATAGATTTATTGGTCTGTATGTAAGAGTATTTCAAGCAGAAATTTTTGCGATTTTACAATGTGCCAGGATTAACAACCAAAGGCCCCGCACAAATTGTACAATCAACATTCTTACGGATAGTCAAGCAGCCCTTGGTGCACTAATTTATCCCAAGGTATCGTCTTGGCTGGTACTAGAATGCCTCGAGGAACTCAGGGAACTGGCGGAACGTAACAACACGAGGTTGATGTGGGTGCCAGGGCATTGCGGAATTCGAGGCAATGAAAACTGCAGACGAACTGGCTAAAGGGGTCAGCCACGACATACGTCGGGCCAGAACCAGTCCTTGGAGTGCCAAAGAGTACATTCCGGAGTGCGGTACAAAACTGGGTAAAGGACCAGCAAAGACTGCACTGGGAAAGGCTTCCTCAACACATGCATGGGAAAATATACATCAGTGGACCATGCACAAAAAGAGCTAAAGAACTACTCAAAATGTGTAGGAATCAGCTAAGAACGATCACAGGTTTCCTCACCGGACATGCTCCAGTGAAAGAACACCTAAATAAAATGGGATTATACAACGGAGATCTGGACTGCAGATTATGTGGAGCAGAGACCGAAACAGTATCCCACATACTGTCAGAGTGTGAGTCACTGGATCACAAAAGACAGGCAATCTTCGGGGATATTAGAGTGCCCCCGGAAACATATGGTATGCACCCAGCAGACCTATACCGCCTTCTTCAAGGAACTAGGGTACTGGAATGGGTACAATAAAACGGGAGTTTGGTACAATAAGCATTCAGGCTGCAGTGCCACCGGACATGCAGACGGCTCCCTGGGAAAAAAAGAGTATTATTTGACAATGAAAATTTGATACATACGAGGTTACAGAAAAAAAAAGCATTAAAGCTATAGGTACTTTATTTACAAAATAATAGTTGCAGTAAAGCTACTGTAAAAAAACTTTTGTTAATATTGTAAATAACCTTAAGCTTTAAAGATATGTTCTGTATTGGTTTGGCGGATTCATTTAATAGATGTTATTTGTTTGAGTACACGCCATAACCGATAAAAACATTAGAAAGTCCAAAAAATTTTTAAAATAAGTAAGTAAAAACTAAAAATCGACGTTTCGGTGGCAAGTTCGCCACCGTTGCCAATATAAAATAAAAAAATTGTCACCGTGGTTTTTTTCTGTAATCTGACAAGACCCTTTTTGTCTGGTTTGGTCACCTTGACAAAAATGCTTAATTAATTCTTCTTGTTTGGTACCCTAAAGGTGGGCAAAGAATGCTTAAAAGTGTATTTTAAAGTGTGTATTAGCAACGATTTATAAAAAATATGTATCTAACCATAACTTACCATGACCCCCTTAACTTTGTAATAATAACAGAACTATTATTCAAATTCGCATTTGGCTTATGCGCATTACAGCGCTCGTGTAAACTTAGAATAAATATCTCTGTCTATATTCTTAAATTAAATGCACACCTTTAGAGTACCAAATAAGAATAAATAATTATGCATTTTGTTCAGGACACGAAACCAAAATAAAACGGGATCAAAAAGAGGGAAAAATTTTATTAGGCCCCCAAACAAGAAGTTTCCAACCACGAAAACACCAATTTCAGAGATCAATCAATCAAATATTTTTTAAATGACCATAGTTTATGTTATATTTTGTTAAAGAAAAAAGATTGAATTTTAGGATTGTAGAAAAATATACATTGTGTTCCATTTAAAATAACAAAGTTGCCCTATATCGGCAAATCGGTCATTTTTTTGTCTTAACTAAATTTTTTAACCGAATGGCGAGGATATGATAAAAACTTAAAAAATTTAAGACTTTTTGCAAAAACCGCCGTTTGATAGCTTCATTTTTATAAAGATATTCGCAGTTAAAATGGGTCTAATTATGGTTGGACACCCTATATTTATTTTTAAATATGCAACAACACTAATCAATACTAGGTTAAATACAATAACATCTATAGTCTCGGCACTTTATGTTAAAAACAGAAAAATGTATTACATTGGTGAGTCAATCAGTAAGCATAGTTACTTTAAAAAGTTCTAAGGGGAAAAGAAATATTACATCTGGAAAGCGCGGTTGCAAATGGCCGAAAAAAGTATGAACAACGAACCCGAACGGCGATTCGAGTCATGCGCAATTGTTGCTTCGTGGTGGTTACATTATTCATACATTAGGATAATTAGCATGTTTTGATGAATGCGCTCGGCAAAGGACCCCTTATTTTAAAAAAGTAACCTACATTGCCGCAAGATCGTTTGACTAGGTAAGGTTGCCTCATTACGTCACATATGTACCGCACTGCTGGTTCCTTGGCGCCACATAGCAAACAAGGATGTCTAAACGGATAATACTGTGAGGGCGAAAGAGCGCTATATACAATATTTAAAAATCAGCTAGATTAATCATTGGTCAATAATTTATTAATAGGAAAAAAGAAGTTACGGTAACAACTGGAATTGACAGTATTAAAAGTATTTCTTTAATATTGACAAAATATTTTTGGTTTAAAGTTCTACACTCTGTTAAAAACTTTATTAAATAATGAGCAAAATACATATGTGACGTCATGCTGACGTATGGTCCGCCATGTTGCAAGGCTTACGAGGCAACCTTACCTAGTGAAACGATCTTGACAATGCCCCAGATTTCCTCGAGATAGGCAAGGCGCACACTGAAATGGTAAGCAAGTGATGTAGCGGCCAGTAGGTGAGTCAATGTCAAAAGCAAGCTTTAAAAGCTGCGTAAATAAATACAGAAGCACGCATCAAAGTAAAGTGATGGTGGAATGGTAATTGGCAAGGGTGTGGCGTCATTTGAGAACTACCCGTTCCCAAAATGTTTATTTTCCGAGAGCTTTGGAGGCTATACTTGCCACAAGCTCACCATCTCGCTGCCATGTCGCTCGCTTGCCACTTCAGTGCGCGCCTTGCCTTAGGCTGTGTTTATGTCGGATCAATTTTTTTTTGTTCTTGGCACTGGTCCCTTGTGATCCAATTTGCCAGCCCTCCCCCTTCCGGATTATGCTTTCCAGGGCTTCGTCAGTAAAAAATCTGAATAGTTGAGATCGTAACTCCCAGAAGTTTCAAAACTTTTTCCTATTTTCTTTTTTTATTATTCAAAATAATCAATAATTAAACGGATTTTGATGCGGTTTATTTTTTTAATGAATACAGTGATTCAAGAGGAAGGTTTTTACTATTATGTATAATTATATCAAAAAAGATATACAGAGTGTTTAAAAAATAGTTTACATTGAAAATTTGATATTGAGGTTACTATCCTCAACGGATTTTGATAAGGTTTTTTAATAGATAGAGTGAGTCAAGAGGAAGGTTTATATTTATAATAATATTTAAAAAATATATACAGACTGTTTAAAAAATAATTTACATTTAAAATTTGATATTGAGGTTACTATTCTTAACGGATTTTATTGCGGTTTTTTAATAGATTAACTGATTCAAGGGAAAGGTTTATCTGTATAATAGTATTAAAAAAAAAACATATACAGAGTGTTTAAAAAATAGTTTACAGTTAAAATTCGATATTGACGTTACTAATGCAATTAAAAAATGTTTATTAAAAAACCCCTTAAAACTAAAAAGCATTTTAACTATGTTATTATACCATCTAGAGATTTACATAATTGCTTAAATATAAAGATTTGCAAAAAAATTATTAGTATTTAAGAAAATATACAGGTAGTACCAAAAATGTGTTACTAAGTTTCTTATCACTTTTCAACGGATTTTAATGAGTTTTTTTATTGGATGGAGGAATTCAAAAGGAAGGTTCATATGTATATATTAATATCCAAAATCCTTACGGTATAATGAAAGGAAATTGTTTTACTCCGAATTTAATGCGTGCGAAGCCGCAGGCAAAAGCTAGTAAAGAATATAAAGCTAACGTACGCCTTGACCGACTACGAAATTTGGTCAAAATACACGGAATTCCCTTTTGCACTTCTGAAATTGTCTATAGATGATGAATATAGAGATAGAGACTCGGTTTTCGCGAACTGTTGCTATTGTTTTATGAAACGAAAAATTCATGGCCCTCTTAATTTTTGACTTACAAAGCGATTCTTTTCCCATTTTCGAACCCTAACCTTTTTTCAGTTGTCTTATAACTTATAACAAAAGTAAAACTGATATTGGTTGATATTTTTACGTAGATTCCGGTGGTGTAGTTAGACTTTTATAAAATTTTATATTTTTTAAGATATGAACCAAACATATGATTTTTCTTATGAAACACGCTGTATATTTCTTATTTATAAAATTATAGAGAATGAGATCTTTTTAAAAATATAGAACACCTTATAGTTATTTAATAATTTTAGACCCTAAATTGATGTTTAAAATTTTAAATTTAAATTTCGTATAGTGGGCCACGATATAGACTTAATAGCCAAAAATGAAGTTAGCCCTAAGTTTCTAATTTGTTTATATTTAACAGCAAAATTTAGTTTTAATTTTTATTTTATATTTGGCCCCGTCCAGCACCCCCTTTTTCTTCCCGGTTCGGCAAGTTTGTTTACTTATTAATTAATTAAAAACTGATTTTTTGGATGAGCGCCACCTATTTATACTCCAAACAGTGTCAAAAATTAGTATGTATCCATAATTTTTAAAAAACATTTGTTTTAAAATAAAATATGTACTAGAAAACCACGTATGGAATTGATACCTTTAAAATTTAAATTTCAATAATAATTTTGGTAACAATTTTATACAAGGTTTTCTCAGGGCCGTATTAAGGGTATGAGGCGCCCTAGGCTAGAATTCCCAGAGCACCTATTTTCGTACAAAAAAAAGGTCATTCTCTCCTTTTCGCCTTTATTTTATTTATATCCCCTCAGAAAGATTAGTTCTAATCCCCACCCGACCTAAACTTTTTTAGAAACTTCCCTGTGTAGCGCCTATTACTCCCCTATCTGGCGCCTATTTTTTTATGGCGCCCTAGGCTGTAGCCCAGTCAGCCTAATGGATAATACGGCACTATTTTTTCCTCATATAGTACTTTTAAAAAGCAAAAAAAAACAAGTCCCCACCTCATTTTTTGAAAATCACAATCATTTGTAACAACCACCCGCCCTTTCTGGCCTTCTCCGACTTTCCGCCTTTCATTTTCACATGCGTTGCGCCCTGGTGCCTTGCACAACCTGGTAGGCACGGCCCTGGTTCAGGTATTTATATTTTTGACCTTGCTACGATCGACTTGACTAATAGTCGCGATCGGCCAGTCGATCGCGATCGACCGGTTGGCCACTCCTGGCCTATAGTCTTCTTTCATAGTGTAGCTTTCTAATTGTGAAAGAATTTTTATCATCGGTTCAGTATTTCCGAAAATTAGCCCCTACTTAACCAATAAACAATCGAACTAACTCTGGCGGGCGACACCGAGCTTTTATATATTCAGAGAGCTAGCTGGCTTTAGGATATTCGGGAAAGTTTGAGAATATTTTCGTTTTCACACCCTATAAAGTTTAAATACTCGACAACAGATGGCGCCACAACACTTTTCTGAATGAAGTTCATATACTTGAAAAGAGATGGCGCCAATACACTTAATTTTCAAGTTGAAGGGTTGGAAAAGCCCTTATATCTTTAAAAATACGCCCTTTAGGTTAAAACGGAAACTTTCTTGTTCGAGAGGGGATAAAGGGCTATCACACTATATAAGTCCCTTTATCGTATCGGGACTCCTTTTCAAGTTTTTGTCGGCACGCACATTTTATCAACTTAGTTTTATTATATATAATGATTTTTTTGTCCGGTGTAAGATGTCTAACCACTGTGTCAACCAACTAAATTACCATGGCACGTGATGTGGATATGTCATTCAACACAAAAGCTCCCAAAAACGAAACATTCACAATGGTTCGTTTTATGATTTTGCTAATTACAAATCAATCTACTTAAACAGGGGGTTGGTGTCGGAGTTTCTCGTTTTAACACTTTTTTTTATGGACATGTGACTTGTGCCCGGTTTATTCATAGAATCGACTAATAGTTATTTTCCTAAACAAGTGCGCAAAGTTATACTTTTTCTCACGCAAAAACATTTTGATGAAGAACGCAAAGCGAATTACATATATTTATTTTTATTCTAATCAAAAAAATGCCAAAAACAATGTTTAAATCTTTGTTGGGCAGTACGATGGTTGTAGCCCGAATGGGCAATAATTTAGGACATACATACATGGTAATTGTCTAGAAAGTGGGGGCAACTCCGATTTTGACGAAATTTGGCATATGTTCCTTTTTTGGAGCGCTGATCACGAATCTAAAAGAATTTTTTTCGAAAACGTTTCATGCCCGAGATAATCATCATCAGAGTGGAAAAATCAAACTAATCCTATTTTTACTATATTCCCCCTTCTTTTCGCACACAATTCTTGATTTTAAGGAAAAGCGGCACACAATAATTGACTTTTACTTTTTAAAACCCCATTTTCTACGTATTTTAACACTTTTGTTAAATTGAATTGCATAGCTTCACTTCAATAATTTTGTAATTATGGTGAATGCGCCGGGACAGTTTAATTAATAACTTGCTGCGTTTTTAAGGAAACATTCGCAATTTATTTGATAATTAGTGCAAAATACATAGAAAACGGGGTTTTAAAAGGTAAAAATCAAATATTGTGTACCGTTTTTGCTTTAAATCAAGAATTATGTGCAATAGAAGGGAATATAGTAAAAATGAGATTAGTTAGATTTTCCACTTTGATGATGGATATCCTGGGAACGAAACGTTTCCGAAAAAAATTCTTTAGGATTCGTGATCAGCGTCACAAAAACCCCATATGTCAAATTTCTTCAAAATCGGAGTTGCTCCCACTTTCTAGACAATTACCACATACATTTATAATTTATACCGAAAAAAAAACGCCTATTGTGACCTTAAAAAGCGTCTTCAAATTATTTTTACTAAATTTAAAACGCGCTGTATATATTTCAACAACAACTTTATTTTTAAGAAGTCTGTAGTTCTTCAACAAACTGGCACAATCTATTAATTTCGTAAGGGTTATTTTATAGGTAATATATTGCAATACGCTTATGAAGGGGGAAAGATGGGATATATTTGCTAACCAATGGTCCTTTTGCAGAGTATTCACTTCTGGATAGCCTAGAGTGTCTATTAAGAAGATCTGGTTTTGAAATTTCAATTTTTTGCTCTTTGGTAACACTTTAAAATAAAAAACGCGATTTTTGAGAAAAAAATGGCTTATTTGTTTTTATAAAGATATGAAAATAACTCTTATTTTGACCTTAAAACTGCGTCTTTAAAATAATTGTACTAAATTTCAAAATACCCTGTATATATTTAAACAACATCCTCCTTTTCAAGAAGTCCATAGTTCAGGGGTAATATAAGACGTAGATATATATATATATATATATATATATATATATATATATATATATATATATATATATATATATATATATATATATATATATAGTTTAAATTTTTATTACTCATAAAAAGCAAAAAGTACCAGAAAATGTCCAAATAAATTAATTTAAAAAAAATTATAAAATAAAATAATACTTTCTGTAGAGCTAACCTTCCCCTATAAGAAGTTCGGGTTAGTTTTCTTTCTGAATTTTGCCAAGAAATAAAAGTAATAGCAACTGGTCTTTGTGGTTGTTGAGAGCTTATGCAACAGAACCAGAACTTTTTATATAAAAAATATAAATCGAATAATAACATATGCGCTAAACTACCAAATGTTATTAACTTAATACCTCAGCAGAAGCTTTTTATTCTTAAATACCATATGTAATAACCTTCTTTTTGATCTTTGGACAATTCACGAAGGCTCAAAGGCTAAATACTAACGTACCGTGGGTATCTTAAGCGAAAGTAAGAGGGAGTTTGTTGACACAGGACTTAAATACTTGAACATTTGTGGGGGAAGGAAACACCTTTGCTGGCAGTAGGTTCCACAGTCTAGAAACTCTAGGGGTAAAAGAACGAAAGAATTGGGAAGTTTGGGGCCTGTCCAATTGGACCGTATAGGGATGCATACGTGCGGCACCACGAGTTTCTCTGTTGGTATCTGCAACAGGAGGGACTATACTGGATAATTCGTCGGAGCATAAGCCGTATCTATAAAAGAGAGATAGATCTCCCACAGCTCGATGATAGGCAAAGAAGAAAGTCTTTGAGTAAGTAAAGGATCATTAATAAGACGAATAGCTCTTCTTTGAATGGCATCAAGAATGCCGAGGGTTGTAGGGGATGCCATTCCCCAGACATGAGAACAATGTTCAAGAGAGGGTCGAATTTGGGACACATACAAAGTGTATAAATTAGAGGGAGAAAAATACTTTTTGGCTCGGAAAAGAAATCCAAGCTTTTTGAAGCTGCGGTGGCTATAGATACAATGTGTTTATGCCAGTTAAGGCTATTCTCAAATGTGACGCCCACAAGATTGAATGTGCCCCCGCTCTGCAAAACCTGGCCACGCATAAGTAAAGGGTGAGTGCTTGATAATAATTTTTTTTCGCGACAAGGAACATAATTATGTTTTGAATACATTAAATTGAACGAAATTTTTGGCGCCCCAATCCAGTATCAAATTGAGAGCTGACTTCATTTTGTTTTTAATTTTTTTATTTATTATTTTTAGTTTTTTAGTGAGTTTTTTTAAGGTGGTTTAATTTGTGTTTATTCTTCCTAGTTTCTTCGAAAATAATATCCCAAAGGTAGCTGTCCACAATAAAATAAATGTTGCATAAAACATTTATTTCATACGACATTTGTTTCATGGTGGGTTTTTACAATATTGTGTCATGCCATTTTTTATAATATTTCACGAATATTGAGAGTGCTTCCACAGTAAAAATTGAAATTTTTGACTTACGACACAACAATTTCATGAATAACTTTCATGGTGGATCCTTACCTTAAGAAAGAAGATTTTATTGGCAAAATATTTCGATTGTATGAAAGTTTCTTGCTTAGCAATTTCGTAAACGACATTTACAACAAAATCATGAGCCATCAGGCGTCCAACTAACAATAGTTTTTATTATAAAGACTATTAATAATTGAGAAATCTTGGTTTGGATCGCGTTAAGTTACAATAATTTACTGACGTTTCGCCATCGATTGCACCAGGCATCTTTTCTCTGCGAGATTCGAACACTTAATGTGTTGTCAGTTGTCCAATGCCGTAAAAGCTTTCGTTCTATACTATTATTTGTTAATTTTCTTTCCACATTTTAGAATATTTTTTTTTGGTGGTACCTTGTAAACCTTGAAATATAATAAAAAATTTGGTTACTAATCTAAAAACAACCAAATTCATTTAATAAACTGGCATTTTAATTAATTTTTCACAATAAAAAATAAAACTAAAAACCTTAAGCCGGGTGCATATTTATTAGGCACATCCAATACATAACAAATAAAAAGAAATTACATTTCAAACTTTGTGTCTTAGATATTTATTTGTTATCTTTTCATTCTGATTGGTTATACCTTAACCAATGACCGCTGGTCCTATTTTGGGAATGACGAGAACATTGTCATTACATAAATCTTCCGTACATACATTACATGTTAAATTTACAACATCGGGATTGGCTTCCTGTAGTGATGGGCATCCTCCGTCATGGCAACTGCGATAGAAAATAGGCCTTCCATCTGAAATAATAAATAATAATAGATAATTATAAGCACCGTACAAATAACTCATAGTATTAATATTAAAAGAAGAGTGTTGGACTTCCATTGTCATTATTACATTTATTCACACAACGTTTTGAGCAGTACAATCCATTCCTCATAAAATGACCGATTTTATTTTTAAGGTAAAACACATTAAGCGTATCCTTTCTTCCCTTAACACCAAGAAATCGTCTGGGCTGGATGGCATACAAGCGATCGTTTTAAAAAATGTGCTCAGAACTTGCACCAATCTTAACTCGGCGCTTTCGAATTTCTTACGACACAGGTATCTTTCCGGAAAGCTGGAAAGCTGTACGTGTTCAACCTATTCCCAAGAAAGGATCTAAATCTCTTTCATCTAACTATAGACCAATTTCAATTCTCTCAGTTCTTTGTAAAGTAATGGAAAAATTCATTAACTCACAAATTCTTAAGTACTTAAAAATACAAAATTTTGCATGACAGGCAGTATGGATTTCGCCACAAAAGATCCACAGCAGATCTTCTTTGCTTCGTATCACACTGTTGGAATAAGTCTCTTGAGTTTCTAGGTGAGTCCCAGATCGTTGCTCTTAATATATCCAAAGCTTTTGACCCGGTCTGGCATGCCGCACTTCTTAATAAACTTCCCTCTATGGTCTTTCAACTAAACCAAGCAACACTTGTACTTGGCTCTCTAGTTATCTATCTGATCGACGTATATCAGTTATTGTGGACGGCCATTCTTCCAGCTTTTACCAAGTAAATGCTGGAGTTCCTCAGGGCTCAGTTCTGGCACCAACATTGTTTCTTTTTCACATCAACGACCTTCACTCGTCCACACAACTAATTTCATTCATAGTTTCGCCGACGATAGAACCCTTCACTCCAGTTTTCAGGTTCCTAAACCCATCACTAAACCTGACTTGGAGAAACAAACGCAGTGCGATGCAGATATCTCTTTCTCGCAGGATCTTAATTTAATATTGAATTGGGGCGCCAAAAATCTCGTCCATTTTAATGCATCCAAAACACAATCATGTTCCTTATTGCGAAAAGAGTCATCAAATACTCATCCTCTACTTATAAGCGGCCAAGTTTTACAGAGCAAAGACACCTTCAATTTTGTAGGCGTCACATTTGAAAGTAACCTTAACTGGCATAAACACATTGTATATATAGCCACGGCAGCTTCAAAAAGCTTGGATTTCTCTTACGAGCCAAAAAGGATTTTTCCGCTTCTAATTTATACACTTTATATGTGTCCACAAATCCGTCCTCTCTGGAATATTATTCTCATATCTGGAGTATGAGCGTCCCCACAACCCTAAGCATTCTTGATTCTATTCAAAGAAGGGCTATTCGCCTCATTAATGATCCTTCGCTTACAGAAGGCTTTCCCTCTTGCCCATCGTCGGGCTGTGGGGGATTATCGCTTTTTATAGGTACTTCCATGGCTTCTGCTCTGAAGAATTGTCCTGTATAGTTCATCCATTCACGGTTCCCAACAGAGAAACTCGTGGTTCCGAGCGTATGCATCCCTTTACGGTCCAACTGGACAGGGCCCCGAACTTCTCACTTTGTTCGTTCTTTTATCCCAGAGTTTATAGATTGTGGAACTGCTGCCCGCGGAGGTGTCTCCTTTCCCCCAAATCTTCAAGTATTTAAGTCCCGTGTCAACAAACTCCCTCTTTCCTCGCTTAAGACACCCACGGTACGTTAGTATTTAGCCTTCGTGGTTTGTCCAAAGATAGAAAAATCTCTTTCCCGTTTTCGAGTGTTTTTATGTTTAAACTCATAGCAGTTTCACAGTCTCGCAACTCATGCAATTGATAACATCAAAGCGTTTCCGACATATCGCCTTCGGGTGTGTAGCTTTCGCCGGTAAGCTACGTCCGTTTGATTTGATCCACCTGGTTCAACACGCATTGAAAAAGAAACTAAGTAACACACGCCGCTTAAATAAATCCTTTCCGCGGACCAAATGCAAGGGGCATCCATGTCGGTATCCTCGAACCGTTAAAAAAAGTTGCAGTTTTAACACTTTATGTAGTGAACTAAATTATTTGTTATCTTTTTGATAATGTTAAAAATCATAGTTTTAACGGTGGTAAAGAAAAATATTTATTAGGATGCAACACTTCTATTCTATTGCTATATTTTTTTTTTTTTTGGTTTTGATCACCTTCAGGTTCAATCCACCAACTCTCCCCCCGTCGGACTATGCTTTCCAGGGCTTCGCCGGTGGAAAATCTGGATAATCGGAGCTCAGTAGCTCCCAGAAATTCAAAAGAAAACAAAATAATTCTACAATCGATGCAATGCATAAATTGTCGGCTGTCAAACCAAGACCTGCAACTGGTGTTACGTATAACCTTCACTTCCACTACTGACAGTTCCCATGGCACGCCCATCTATTTCCCGCCATTTGAGAAATACCTCGTGTTCACCACCAAACAGGATATCATCAGCTTATAGGAATCTTCGCTCACAGCGCCTAGTGATCCAGCCGAAAGATGCCGCCTAATTTAGCGTGGAATCTTTCCTCGATCCCCGAAGGCAACGTCGTCACGGTACCGTACCAACTCCGCACACTCAGGAAAAGAACTCCTGTGGTTCTCACGTATTCGGCTCCGCACTGTCCGAGAGCGTCAGCGCCAAAGAAGCGCTGGCCGGATATCAACACTTACCTTTTAGAAGTCCGCTGGCTTCCAACACATTCGGCACCCGGCCTCGGGGACAACCTCCTGTAACTACTTCTGATTTCCAACAAGACACTTTTTTCAGGGAGTTACGCGAAAACTTTGACGAGAATATAAACATCTGGAGAGATTCTTAAAAATAAAAGTATAACTGAGGAATAAAATACATGCCCACGTTAACCAGGTGTCCAGACAGGGTGTCCGGCAAGTGAGGTCAAAAGCGATAGAGGCGATAGAGTGCTGCGACAATAATGTTAGTACTTCATATACGGAAAAAGTTCCCATCGCGCCTCTGTTAGGGGAGAGAGATTATTGACCCCTGAAGCTGGTACTGCTAAAAAAAACTTGTTTCAATTATAACTTTTGAATTGTTACCATCGCAGTATCAGTGATATTTGGGTTACTAAATATCATTATAACAATACTTCTTCTTCGTATAGTGTAAATGGCTATTCACAGTAAGCTCAGGAATTATACACAGGGTGCGACGATTTTTTGTAAAATTTGATAATGTGTGCATTTTTAACACTGGCGAGAAATTCGACATTTTGCTTCGACCATTTAATTTCTCATTTTTGTACAAAAGGTATACCTGATTTGAATCGATATCTTGGACCCTTTTTCATAAAAACTGCAGGCATTTTAAGCCAGACATACCAGCACATTTGTATGTAATAAAAAATCCATTCTTATGATGAAATACAATATTAAAATGTGGTAAATTCATATATTAATTATATCGTATGTAACATTTGTGAGAGCTCCTTAATGTTAGTAATACAGTGAAAAAACTCTTTTTATAGAATTTCCACCATATTTTTTGACAATTTTCACTGAAAAAAATGTATTTTTTTAATCACAAAATGCTGGTATGTACTGGACCTAAAACACGATTTTACAGTAATGACTTGGTCCGAGATACTGATTTAAATGCACAAACCTATTTTGAACAAAAAATGATGAAGAAATTAGGGCAAGGTCAAAGCAAAATGTCATGAGTTGGTCACCAGTATTAAAGCACATACATTTTACCTATACTAAAGAAGCAGCTTACTGTTAGTAATGTGCTGTTAGTTAGCCCAACATACTCATCTACCACAGTGGTACAAACAGTTCAAAAGTTATAATTAGAATAGGTTTTTTTATATACCAACTTTGAAGGTCAATATCTCCTAACGAAGCGAGAGAGCTAGATCTGCGTATATGCAGTACCAACATTATTTTGGCTCATCACTCTATCACATTTTACTCATTTTTACCCTTAGCTTTTTCCGGACACCCTGTATAAACTTTTTTCTTAGAACTAAGCTCTCAAAAAGTAAGCCCATTTTTTTTTACTGCAGTACTTGGGGGTGGAAACACACTCTATAGTATTATTTTGCTAATGCCGAATCAAGACTCTTCTTTTCTAGTTGAATCAAAAACTTAATGTTGTGCCTAGGCCTGAATTCTGCCCTTTGTCCCGGGGAGAAAAGGTCTTTGGAAAGAAAAATATCAGCAGGAAAAAAAATTAGGTACATTTAAGTTTTAATTTCTTCTTTTCTTAAATTCGCGTCCTATATCGGAAAAATCGTCCAACTTTTTAAAAAATCTCATGAGCTTTGTGTGAAAACCGCATCTCTTGATAATCCTTCCTGAAATTTATTCTAAAGTTATTCAGAAAGTAAAACGAGTTAAAATAGATATCGAATCCAAATAAAATTTCCAGTGTAATTTCTAGGATCCTAACACCAAGAAGTTGGGTAGCTGAAGAAAATTTTCCTGTTTTAGCTTTCTTTAATTGGTTAAAACAATGGTGTGCACTTCACTGAATTTTTTTGTCCTTCAGAATTTCCTTGAGTGACTTAGTAAATTTTAAACTTAAATATGTTTTAAAATTTGTTAGACTAACAGAAGCAAAGTTAAGTGGCGGCAAAGGATTATTTCCATTATTTTGGAAATAGATAATGTAGACAATGAAAAACTATTTAACAAACGTTTACTACAACCTCCTTTATATATATCACATACATTTAAAAAAAAAAAAAAACTTATTATATAATAATTAGTTTTAAAAACAAGTAGTTATCAAAACTTCAAATAATTGTAGGACAAAATAATAGTCGCTCCTCGATCCACTTTTTTATTTAACGAGTTTTTTCATCGTCTAACGAAATTTATATTTGACATGTCTGCTCTATTTATTATTATTGTATTTTTTAACTATTATTTGTATTTCTTATTTAAACCAATCATATCAATAAATTCCTTTATAAGAATTTTTATTCATTTTGTGGTTTTATGTGCCGTTTTGCATAGGTTAAAATTTTGGTCCTAACTACAACAAGATTTTTTGAGGTACGAACTTGTGTGCAAGACGATATATCTGTTTAATTAAAACATTGCGTATGCACATTTTATTAATGTTCTTCAACTTCCAATTTTCTGCTATAAAGTGCTCAAAGATTTTTTTTTCTTCTTCAATCACTTCTGAGAAGTGCTTAGTAATCCAAAATGAGGTTTCTTTTCCGAACGCCGCCCTAACAGACGCCTCAGGTAAAAACGCCAGGTCTACCCACGGTGAGACCTGTACAGTTTCTTTTTTTTTTGTTTATGTAGATCCGGAGACCTGAGCGTGTGTGGGGGCATCAGGTATAACTGTACAGTTTTTAACTGACAGTTTATTTTTCTCCCGGTCGGCCGGAACACTACTGGGGTAGTAGACCTGAGACCTGAGCGTGTGTGGGGGCAATCAGGTTTAACTGCACAGTTTTTCCCTTCGGTCGGTCAAACAGATTTCTTTTAATGAATAATAAAGTTTAGGCAGGTGTAAAGAATATAATAATGAAATTATATAATTAAATAAATGTTTAGGGGTTAAATGACAAACACGGTATAGTAGTTGTTGGGAAGTACAATATATGTAATAGTTCGGTTTATTTTATTGTTTTTTTTTATGATTTTTAAGAAACATAACAAAAAAAAGGTCCTACCTCCGTTGTTCTGCTTTTTTTGCTCTTACCACCACCCTAGAAAATGAAATTTGATGACCAAAAACAAACAAAAAAGTTATCCTTCTCCTGGTGCCATTTTCCTCCTACTTATTTCAAAGCACCCATTCACAGAGGTGTATTCTTCTTAATACCCACTCCTGACCTATACTTTTTTAAAATTCTCTGGTTCATGCCGCATACCTCCCTCTGTCTGGCGCTCATTTTTCAGCACAGTGCCTCTGGGAGGGGCTGTGCGCTCCAGCCCCACCGAGATTTGAATGTATGCATGGCACTGGGTTTTCTACTGTTTGTCTAAAATCAACTGATTTTTTTTAATCATAAATACATACTATTCTTCTGTGGGGACCCGTCAGAAATGGCAAACTTTTGAACAAGGAGCGCCTCTAGAATTTTTTATATTTTTGTCCGAAAATTTAAGTTTTCAGGACGTCACCTTTTTTGCCATAATATTTTATCTGACAAAATAAACCAATACTCTGCACACCATAAAATAAAATCAAAGTAAAATATCCAAAGGTCATTGACCCCTGCTTTATGCTTTAAATTCTCCTTATAGTCCTGCAAGGTACTAATAGAATTTCTCTTCTACTTATAAGGCAGCCTAGTAGGCCCAACCAGAAAGAATCCAAATGACTTGCAAACAAGTTAAACCAACGCTGGGTACCCTACTCTGTACGATTAAAAACAAAGAATTCAGGTGCAAGATTTACGTCACAGTACTCCCAGCGAACATGCTGGGGCCTCTAAATGCAGAGATCAAGCGCTCCCTTATTAAAGTTTATTTTTCCTTGATTTTGGACAAAGTTTTTATGTAGATAAACGCACAGTAAACTTGGGAATTATAAATATTCAGTTTTAATTGAAAGAAAAATATTAAGGAAAACGAGGTAGAAAATGGATCCTGCGTGAGAAAAATAGGTTAAACTCAGATTTTTTTTTGCAAAAATGAAAATAAAATTGAGGGACCTGAAAGCCAACTTTTTATTCTTTGTTATAAAGTTCATATCATAGACCCACTATATAGTACTGAAACATCAATTAAGGGTCTAAAATTAAAAATAACTGAGGCTTTATATTTTTGAACAAGCTGCCATCCTCTATAATTCCTTATTAACAAGAAATATGCTTAGGTGGCTTATAAACTCATTTAGACATTGGTTCATATTTGTGGAAAAATATAAAAATTTTAAAGAAATCTAACTACAATTCTACAAAGTAAAATATCTACCGATATTCGTTTTTGTTCTAAGTTAAGTACGACAACTGAAATACGAGGGGGTCCAAAATGGAAAAATATGAATTTCCTCCCTGTATGTCAAAACTAAGAGGGCAAGAGTATCGTTTAATGCAGTCATTTGTTTTATCAAAATAATAAAAAAAAAAGTGAAACCGCAAGTCTTAGTCTCTATTATTAATAACCGAAATATCCCCGCAATTATACCGCATCGAAACACCCTGGGAATTTTAGTTGGTTTTTACCAAAAATTACAAAGAATTTCGCGTAGGATTACCATTCTTAATTAGTTATATATGTAAGATTTGTAAATAAATACTTGCTCAGAGCCGGAGCATAATGTGAAATGTGCAGACTCACGTTGGCTTTTTTCTTACATGCCGTGTAGCACATCGAGAAAACATAGGTGGTGAAAAATTAAAACAATATACCTAAACAGGAGAAATGCAAGCATTTTTGCTTCGGTGAGGACGCAGTGGCGTAAACAATCTCCTTTCTCGGATTTTTTACTGTACAGGGGGTGGGCCAAACTAACGAATAACACTTTTTTAACTAATAATTAGTAAGCTTTATCTGTTGCGATTCTTCTTTTTCATTTTTATGTAAATAATAGATGTTTTTTAGGTTTGCTAATTTTGGACAAATAGATTTAACAGGACATTTGAACAAGACTCTTTCAAACTTCATCGTATTTAACCTAGTTTGTGCAAAAAGAAACATGGATTATGAGTTACAATTAAGATCGTTTTTCTTGTATACAAACTGTGGAAATAATTCATGAAGTAAAAGCCAGAATCTGTCGTAACAATTTAAGGATTTAGGAATTATAATCTATTTTTAACATCGCTTTTATTAACTTGGGTTGTAACTATCCATCATCATCTATCCATCTGGCTATGTTTGTAACGGAATCTTTGAGCCTAATTTTAACCAACTTCCAGCTATTCGATTTCTTTGAAACTTTGCACACGTATTAAGGACCCATGACAATGCAATAATCTGCAAACAGTATCCTGTTATCCTGGTTTTGGATCGCCAGAAAAATTCCATTATATTATAAAAACAACACCTAGTTGCGCATCTGTTGGCAATATTCCAAACTCTGCTACTCAATGGCGAAAAAATTTTTAGTGGGCTGCCATCTGTTGGCAACATTCCAAACACTCTTGACGTACACTGGACGAAAACTTAGTAACAAACTGGAGCATTGCTTTTAAGATTAATTGATATAACGAACTAAAAAAATGAAAAATAATATAATAGTTTAAAAAACTAAAACACGCTTTTATATGCAACTGAACTAAAAATTAGAAAATAATTTTTCATTAAAAAAAGTATTGTCACTTCATAGTAAAAGCGTGGAGTGCTTAATATATTAAATGTTATAATTATTATATTTGCAAATATCTATGATGGAAAAGTTATGAAAAAATAGTAAAAATGCACCCCACGCTTTTACTATGAAGTGACAATATTTTTTTAATGAAAAATTATTTTCTAATTTTTAGTTCGGTTGCATATAAAAAGCGTGTTTTTTAGTTTTTTTAAACTATTAATTATTAATAAATAATGTCTCCTAAAAAGCAAGCAGAAATGGTTTTCCTCGATTTTAAAATAACTTTTTTTTAGCGGTCTTGAAAATCAAAAATGTTAGGTTATACCGAGTTACTGCGTTGAATGCCAACCAAACCTAACAGTAAATTCTCCACTGCGTTAAACTGTATTAGCTCAATTCAAATATTTGCAACGAAGTTTAATATTTCATTTTGAAAAAAGGCCCGTAAGTCCAGTCCTGTTTAAATCTATTTGATCAAAATTGGCACACCTACAGAAATACATATCTACCTATTAGCACATCAAAAATGAAAAAGATGGCGCAACTAGATAAAAAGTTATTACTAGTTAAAAAGTGTGCATGTTTAATTTGGCCCAGACTGTATATACCTCACGGAAGACGCGGACGAAAATAATCGTTTTTTCTATACGTTAAAAATCTTTTGATGGTTAAAAGACCTTTCTCTTCATTCTCTTAAAAATGTCTGAACTGGTATAAATTTATGATAAAGAAAACGTTACTTTTTCTTAAATTTTGACCCCTTGTAGTTCCATAATTAGGTATTTTAGGACATATGTTAATATGAAGTCCTTTTCTTATGTTTTGATAAAGAATCACCCTTAGAGTTTGTCGAGAGGGTTTTTGGACACCCTGTATAAATAACATATCGGAGCCTGATACTGATGGACTTTCGGCGGAAGGTCTTTATTAGGTTTGTTCCAGCAGGCTGTCAGAAATGTTTACAACCGTTCGGATTCTGCGCACGTCAAATTTGTCGTTCCAGCAGTGCCATGTTTCTAACATTATACAATTGTTTGTTGTTCCAGCAGTAGTTTTAAGATGTTGGAAACATGTTGGTAACTGTTTGAAAAGTTTGCAAACTTTCTTCAAACATTACTGACAATTTTTAACATAACCTTCTTGTATTGACGTATAAGCAGTATGCACGCTTTGTTTATTTTTCGTTCCAGCAGAAAACTGTTGCCAACATTTCTGACTAATGTTTGTAACAATTTCTGCGTTTTACGATTGTTGCTAACATGTTTCCAACATTTTGCTGGAACAAACCTACTGACTCCAATTATTTTTTTTTAGATAATCTCGTCAATAAAACCCTCTTAGATTTTGAATGAATCCAGCAAACATGAAACAAATTAGAGAAATATTGCAAAAAGAAGAGGAAGATGTCTTACCACCAGTAACCTGAAGGAATGATGGGCAAACTACACCGAAAACTAGTGTTGCTTTTCTCTAGTCTATGATAAACATCCAGCAATTTTGGCATATTTTCCAAGTCGACTGAGCATCAAAAGTGAAAAGAGAAGACAGTTTTTTTCCAAAAGTATCTATATAATTCACCCTTTAAGCAAGTTCGCTATGTATTATGAGATATACTTAAATATCTTATACCTAAATTTATTTATATTTTCGGGGTTAAGTTTCGGATTTTGGATGTACCATCAACACACAATTTGTTTATCTATTTTGATATTTTAAATTTATTTGCATTTATTGACATTATTATTAATTTTCGACAAGGTTATTATATTAAAAATATGAAAAACTATAGAACTGGGAAGATCTAAAGTAGCATTGAACTATATTAAAAGTCCTTATTTTATTTGCGACGTACTCAGTACTCTACCAAAGAACCATTTATGCCGATTATTGAGGTTAAAAATGTAACACTAAAGTTACTTTTCTTGTTTTAAATAGCCTAGTCGTTCTAAGATTAGTAAGAATCGCAACTTTTATAAAAAATCATGAAAAATGTTTTTTTTTCATTACCGGTTACTTCCCAGAAACCTTAATTTTTATTATAACCTACTTTGTAGTCTATATGATATTTACCCATTGGTTAGCATGTATTCACTGTTTTATTCCAAGGTATGCGTTTAATGTATGGATTTTATCCATCCTCAAGCTGGGTAGTCAAAACTAAATATAACTAACGCAAGTCTTACAAAAAAATATGCTTTTTGTTGGTTTAAAAGCTCTGCATACAATTTTGGAATTCAATTAGGACAACTCTTGATAACAGTATAATCAATATAGGGAGAAGAATTTTTTGTGATAATTCAGTACATAACAGGAAAAATATTTTCAATCATAGGTGGCCTTATTCTCGTGCATGTATATTTATTATCTCGTTCTTTAAGCTACTAGTATCAAGAAGTCATGGACCAAATAGGGGATTACATGTTTATTAAACAATTTCCTGTTAGTCTGCAAAAAAGCGAATTACTGATTATTATAAATACAAGTATCGAGGAAAATCTTTTAGTGAATTGTCAATACATCGAGTATTGTCTATCCATTTAAACCATGAAACAAAAAGATTTTAGCCGCAAAAGTTTATTACATCTTCAAAATTATTTGAAGGTTTACCTCAGTACCGCAATCAATCAAGTTCTTCAAAAACTTACAGCAGAAATCTATTTGCCAAATGATGTTGTTATTCAATCTGGCACTTGAGGGCGACGGTTTATATTTTCTTTACGAAGGAACTGTAGCTATATTTAGTAAATCGAAAAGAAGTTTGCCATCTTCAAGATGGATCACATTTTTGGAGAGATATCGCTTATATTTCCGAACAACTTAGAAATGCCACTGTTGTTGCTGTTGAAATTTGTAGTGTCCTTAAGCTAGATAAAAACGTTTAATAAATTTTTTATGGCAAATGTTATTGTATTTAATAAACTTTATTTAGATGCTTCGGAAAGACTACGCGAGACAACTAAAAAAGAAGAAGAATACAAACAATATATGTTTCAAAAGCTGTTGGAATAATCTTAAAACCGGACATTTAGTTTCGGTTTACTTATATACGTCGTGCTATTTCACATCATGCGGTATTTTTGCCAATGCTTGAAAAGAAAATAATTCAAAGCAACAACAAATTCTAAATAGAGGATTACATGTCCATCAAACAATTTCTTTTAAATTTGCAAAAAGCGAATCATTAATATACACGGTGATCAAACCTAAATTGGCACTATTGCTAACTTCTTTATTATTAAAGATACGAAATCGTTTAAATTAGAAAAGAAGTAGTATTTTTTCCGCTGATTATCGTGCTTTCAACAAAAAAACAATTAAATATGGGATTTTCGATTTATTGGAAAAAATATCCTTTTTTAATAGAACACCCTGTAAATTATATCACCATTCGAAACATCTATTATAGAGCTTTAAAAACAGTCCACATGTAATATATATTTTTTTTTTATCTGTTTGATAGTCCACGAAGGCTTTTAAGCCTAAGTACCAGAGTACCGTGAGTGTCGGGATATTAGTGTTTAACCACGTTTTTCACGCTGTTCCGTCAACGTTATCCAAGCACTGAAACATGCATTTTTTTTTGCATTTCACAGCACCTTTTAGACAACGTGGTAGTGCCGCCACGGACGTTATTTTCTAAATAACTACTACCTGGGGTAGGCAGAATACTACACAGTGGTTTGCCAAGCCATCTGTGAGGTGACGAGCGATTAAAATGCCAATGTCCGGTTCCGAGATTCGAACCCGATCGCTGCGGTGAGAAGCTGGTACGTTACCGCTGCACTACGCTCGCCACAAATATATCCAATTTTTAATAGTTTTGGAGATACGGCGATCCTCAGGAATTTGAGAGTAAACTGACAGTTTTTAAACAAAATACCCTGTATATTACATTAACATTAAATAGATATTTTAAAAAGTTTTAGAAAGAAAACAGGAAATTTGATATGTATCTCTTATAGTTTTGGAAATATATAAATCCTAAGTTTAGTATAGTAAATAAAATGGACATTATGTAACAATTTTTTTAGATTTGATAGTCATATTTTTAAAACTATAAGAGATAGACATCAAATCTGGTATTTTCTTAAGATTCTTTAAAATATTAGAGTGTTTTATTCAGTGCCGTATTATCAACTAGGCTGACTAGGCTACAGCCTAGGGTGCCATGAAAAATAGGCGCCAGACAGGGGAGTAATAGGCGCGCTAGACGGAGGATTTTTTTTTGAAGTTTAGGTCGGGTGGGATTTTGGTGACTAAAGACCTTTTTTTTTTGCTCTTAAAAATTTTTTTGGTGAAAATAGGCGCTTAGGGAATTCTAGCCTAGGACGCCTCAAACAGTTAATACGGGCCTGGTTTTATTTGAAAATACCAGTTTACCACTAAATTTATGGGATAGGGACTTTTCTAAAGCTCTTTAAGAAATCTTTCAAATGGCTGTATAATGTGTTCCATTAAAAGAAAACTACATTTTTTGCAATTATTCAAAAACCTGATGTTTAATTGTTTTTCTGTTAGCAGTACGTTAATAAGCAGAAAAATACTACTACTTCTCCAATTTAACCTACTTCGTATATCCGATAATAAAAAGTTAGTAATAGTGCCGACTTAAGTTTGATCACCCTGTATATTCAATTCGCACTCAAGAGTAATGATTTATATGTTCCTTATAAAGAAACGGTTGTTTTTTAGTGAATCGTAAATTAAAGTTTGTCATCTTCAAGATGGATCCCAATTTGGAGTGATATTGCTAATATTTCCAGAACAATGCTATTGTTGTTTTCAGGGGCGCAACTAGCCTCTGGTTTTGGACCCCATTTATAGTATATATTTGTCAAAAAACACTAATATTCTTTAAACGTTCGAAAATTTTGGGTGGGAGGGCTAATCCCGTATAGGAGGCGGGCTAAGCCCCCCTAGCCCCCTAATTGCGTCTATGGTTGTTGCTTTTGAAACGTGTGTAGTGTCTAAAAAGTAAATAAAAAATAATAATAAATGTTGTATGTCAAATAATAGTATTCAATAGGCTTCATACAATGGATGTTTTCAAAGCTCTTTTATAACTTACGCCAGGTCACGCTAAATAGTACTTTGTTCCTTAGGATTCATATTAATGTGTCTATTTTGTTTCTGTCTTTCTATCTTTAATTGTTTAAAAAAGTACAGTATGTCGATAATAATTTTCCAAAATTGTAAGTCAATTAGAGTAAAAATGTAGGAGGTATTTATCACTAATTTCAACATGCATTTTAAATATTTTAAACGCCATTTAAACAAAAACTTGAAAAATTATGTTTTACAGAACTAAAACCATTTTTTGTTGGTGGGTTCAAAACATTTTAAAAACATTACACAGTGACGTCGTATAGGTCACGTATTGAACCGTGTTTGAATACATCCCGGACAATGGTTTGAAAACAATAAAGCTATCTTTGTCGGGCGGCTGTATGCGTTGCACCCATTAAAAACTTTTTGTGATCATTTTTTGTAAACTTTTACCATGGTGTAAATGGCAAGTGAAAAATTTTATATTCGGCTTAAACTAAAGTACATATTAACCCTAAAAATAAAAATCATAATCATAACCTAACAGCTTATTGGGCTATGACGCAACGGTTTGAAAACCTACATTTTCTTGATTTTTAAATTTTTATCGCTATTTTCAAATACGGTTTGAACCACTTCGACGAATACGGTTAGCAAGAAAATTTGACTTAAGCTGGTGTAACAAATTAAAAAATTTCTTATGTAAATTTTAAAAATAAAGATCTATACGATGGCAAACTTCTTTTAGATTTTTAAAATTATTTCCTGTAAAATTACAAATGTTAAAACTTAACCAAAAGAAATGATTTAGGGTATTTAAATAAAGTAATTTTTAAAAATTATATTAAAACAAGGATCGGCCACACATTAAAAAAAGTTTTATTGTCTAACCAAGTAAAATTAATAATTAGAAAATATCATGTTGTTTAATTTTATAGGTTTGCAAAATATGACTAATATTGTATTTAACTTTTAAAAACTTAAGAACTAAGTTGAATTTAAACAATTGTTTTTATTATTAGTTAGGGCTTAAAACTATTGTAATTTAATTGTTTTAAAAAATAGGTAAGGTCTTTAGCGTTTAGATTAATTGTAGTTAGGATTTAAATAATTTATTCCAGAAATAAAGTATTTTATATTTAAAATACTTAGATTATAGAAACAGTAATTTAAGGTACAAAAGTAGGATAGTAGGATGTTTAGGTTTTTAATGGTATTCTTTGTTATAAGTTGTTAAAATTTTGTCTTTTATCAAATGTAATAAAGTTTTTTAAAAAGTTAACTTGGTTAAAATGAATATAATTTTATTATAAACGCCACAAGAAAAACAATACTATATATTTTGTTAAAGGTACTTTTATGTGCTTTGACCTGAATAATCTAAAATACAGTAACTGCTATAAATGTTGAACCATATGAAAAATTTGCATATTTTTAATTTCTCGAAAAAAATATTTCTAATAAAAATCTCTGCATATGCCCAAACTCACTAAACACTAGTCAAAATTTAAATAAATAATAGTATACGAGGTAGGTGCAAATTAACGATCATAACCTAAAAGAAGACTACCTTTATTTTTAAACTTAGAGAAAAAAGTTATTTGAAAAAGTTGTTTAAAATAAAAAGTTATGAATAAAAAGTTATGTCACATTTTAAAAGCAGAACCTACTATTAGAAAAAAAACTTGGTTATCATTCAAGTTATCCTGTACAAGGTGTCCCATTTTTGTTAAAATAGCGACGTATTTCAGTTATTATTAAAGATAGAACCTTTGCAAACCTGAGCTACGTTTTTGTGATACAAAAGATGCCATAAACAAATCCTTCAAAGCACTCTTAGTTTCTGACCCACAGGGTAATTTTGTAAATTTTGCATTTTCAGATACCCATTGTATCACAGTTGGCTGATAACGTATCAAAAACGTAAAAACTGATTCCTATATTTTTTTTTCGGAGAATGCAGTGGCGTAGTCAAGTTTTTTCCAAAGATTTTTGTTTTTAAAATATTGGTCAATGTTGAGTTTTTTTTAAACGGAACACCCTGTATTTTTCTTAAAAAAATTAATTTTTTTGCAAGCTTTTTTAAAATATAAAACACTATAGGTTTATTTTGATAAACAACAACAAATTTCTTAATTTTCATATATTATATCCACAATTTTGCAGTAATCCATGGAAAACAAATCGGTTTAGAGTTTTTTTATTGACTTGATTACTGTAGTGGTGCTTACGTCACGGCTTTCAAAATTGGATTTTGCTTTTAAACTTAATAATGTTTTTCTTTTGTTATGTAAATCTAGGTAGGTAGCATTTTCTTAAGCAAAATTTTTAATTAATACATGATTTTTATTAAAAAATTTTCCTAATTTATTGTTAGCATATTCTATTTTATACATTTTAATTCAATTATTATATATACTGACATTTTCAATCAATGCTAGACATTTTCTTTTGTTGAAACTATGGTTTCTAACTTTTTAACCCAAAGCCAAACATTTTTTGTTTTATGTTTTTTCAATTAAGAGGATGCCGTAGCACGTTAAATTAAGCTAAAACGCGATTCGCTGCCGTTTTTAAATATTTGTTATGGAAAAAAATTGTATATAGAAAAGTTTTTTAAAATGATCCAAAGATTATCGGAAAGGGGTTATTTTTACGGTTTTGTAATTTTGGAAAATTTAATGTGTCACTTATAAACATTAACAAAAATCAATTAACTTTCCAATAATCTTTGGATCATTTTAAGAAACTTTTTATATACAACTTTTTTCTAAAACAGCAGGGAATCGCGTTTTAAGTCAATTTAACGTGCTACGGCATCCTCTTAAGAATAAACTAAATATATTATGCTCACAATAAATCAAGCAAATTATTTAATAAAAAATATTTACAATTTAATAATGTTACTCGTTTAAGTGCGACATACCCATATTTATGTAACAAAAGAAAAATATTATTAAAGGAAATAACAAAATCCACTACAATGATCAAGTAAATAAAATAACTTTTACTGAATTGCTTGGATGGCCTACTGCAAAATTTTGTATGTGAATTGTAAATATTGAGAATTTTGTCGTTGTTTATAAAAATAAACCCACAGTGTTATCGATTTTTGAAAAGCTTGTAAAAAGAAAAATTTATTCTTTGACAAATATACAGGGTGTTCTAAAACAAGAACTTTTGAAATAATTCTGACTACGCCACTGCATCCTATGGAAAAAGTTATATAAAAATCCGTTTTTACCTTTTTGGTACGTTATCAGCCAACTAGATACAAGGGGTACCTAAAAATGCAAAATTTTCAAAATCACCCTGTAGCTCAGAAACTAAGAGTGCTATAACGACTTTGTTTATGGCATCTTTCGTTTCATAAAAATGTAGCTTAGGTTTGCGAAAACCGCAAGGTTCTATTGTTAATAATAACCGCTATTTTAACCAAAATGGGACAGACCATCATCAACTTTATTTTTTTATATGGCTCGAAAAAAAGTACCCCTGTATCTGATCCCATTTTTTTAAATTCAACGATGTATCACATGTCATATTTTAATTTTTAGGTAAAAGAAAAATTGCATTTTTTTCTATTTTTTTAAAGTTATTTTTAAGTAGGCCTTGCAAACGAATGCTTGGACGTTAATACCTGTTGCCGTATCTGTAACATAAATTAATATTGTTATAAAATGGTATTTGTCCTTATTACCCTGCTTGTCAAGTCGTTGTTTTTAGAGCAATTGTTCTGGTTGTTACTGTTGTCTCTATTATTGTTTATTGGTGAATAGCTAATATTTTATTGTATTATTACGGTCGAATATGCAGGATAGCCATTATAGCCATGAAGATAGGTTTGACATGCTAACATGCTACATTTTTTGCTGCAAAAATAAATGAAGATATTATTTCTGCAGTTAATAAATTATGGTAAATACATGGACCTGGTATTTTAGTTCCTAAAAATCCACGCCACATATTAAACTCAAAAGGTTCTTGATGTTTCGATATTTTCTGAACACGCGGATTTTGTTGAGCCTAGTAATGCGTATTGCGTATAAAGACAACAGTAACAATAAGAACAATTGCTCTAAAGCAGGAGACACTTTCTCACTGGGATTTTGATGGTTTTTTTGGGCACGATGGAACTGTAAAATATTGCGGAACCTCGAAAGTCCGGAATCGGAAATTCCGGATTTACGCCATTTTTGTTCATATAAGGACTAGGCATTAATAAAAAGTATCTATTTGTTTAAAAAATATATTATTTGGCTTTTATTCAAAATAAAATTAACAAATTTATTAAACATTAAAAAAAAATAAAACTTTTATATACTATGAAGAACTATTCTGTTTTTACACAATATAATAAAAGTTATGATTACTTTACAAGGAATAACATAATGAAATATTTAATATTAAGTTACTTACGTTACATAATAATAAATACTTCAATAATAAATACTTAATAATAAATACTTTATTATTTTATTTCTTTTAACGTAATCATAACTTTTATTATATTGTGTAAGGACAAAATAGTTCTTCATAGTACAAAAACAGTTTTTTTTTAAATCTTTAATAAACTTTTTAATTTTATTCTAGAGAGAAGCAAAATAATATTTTGTTTAAACGTAATCTCCCAAAAAACAAATAAAGCATAACATTTTCTATTTGTATTTTTTTCGTAAATTTAATTACATTTTAACAACAAATCTCTCATTTTCAAAAATACCTGCCTTTTCCTTGTAATTAGGAGCATTTGAAAGTCTCTCATAAAAAAATTGCAGAGTGAAAAATTTTAACTGGCTATAGTTTGTTGAAAAATAGATAATTTCATAAAATTTAATATGTCTCGATAAAATTTTATCTAATTTACGAAAAAATACAAATGGGGAATTTGCCTTTAAAAGCTTTAATTTTATCTGGTTGGAGGGGGGCTAACCAAAAAACTAACTTTTTCCGCAAATTCCAAAATAAATTTTTTTCCTACCAAAGTGTTTTTCTTTAGGCCAATAGTATCAGGTATATGTTTGGTGTTGGTCCCGAGGTTCGTTTTTTAGATAAAACAAAAATTAAAATCCTATTTACAGCGCAACTAATAATTAACCCCCTTAAAATATACAGGGTGTCCCACCGGAAACTGCCGCGATTGATTTCTCGAAAAGTACGTTTTGGAAAATTTTGAAAATTTGGTAACATTATAAAGTCAGTGGGGACATACAACTAACTAGATTCGGCGTAAAGTTTCTAACCATAATTTAAGTATAATGTTCTATACCCAAGTCCAACCGTTTTTGACTTATTTTATATTTTATGTCAAAATGACGTTTGCAAGCCATTACATAACCATCAATTTCTTCTTAACAAAAGCCTTTAATATGAGTTGGGGTTGGGTTCCTTGTAAAGAAACAGCTTCTTTAGTAGACGGTATCGATATTTTCCCAATTAATAAATACAAAGTGATCAAAAATAATCGTTGGATGCCTAATAGGATAAGGTAAAAAAGATTGACTTTTAAGGTTTTTGTCGTAATAATTTTTAACGATTATTTTTGACCACTCTATTTATTAATTGTGAAAATATCAAAACAGTCTGCTAAAGTAGTTCTTTATCTACGAAAAACTTAACCCCAACTCATATTCAAAGCTTTTGTTTAGAACTAATTGATGGTACTGTAGCGGCTTGCAAACGTCATTTTTACATAAAATTTAAGAGTAGTCAAAAACGGTTGAACCTAGGTATAAAACATTATACATAAATTATGTTTAGAATTTTACGCAGAATCTAAAAAATAAATAATACATTGGTGTTCTATTAAAAATAAGGAAGTTGACATTAACTTCCTATATAACCGGAAGTGGTGTCCCGGTGGGACACCCTGTACATGGGATTTCCTATGTTCCGCTCAGTGACGCACCACACGGTATACTTGTAAATATAGAATTAGTTACGTCTTTAAAGCTGTTTTTATGTTGGTGGTTTAAAATATTTTACCTATTTGGTAGAAATATAAATCTTCTTAGCATTGCAAACTACTTACAAGTACAACTTTTCGTTCTAAACTTAAAAACACCGTTGTATGAGAAGGATAGCACTAAACCTATTTCTAATTCCAATTATTGTCCAAACTTTCGGTAAGTAAAAATACTTCAGGAAATTTAAAATAGTTCTAGCATAAACAATGTAAATTTAAGATACATCTTCTGTGATTGTACTAAGATAATAAACTAAATCAAGTCTAGGGGTCTAATAAAAAAGCTACCCATTCTTTTTTGACAAAATGGTGAAGGATATAAAATTAGATTTGTCATTTGCTGTATTCCTTTTATGCTCCAGAACCGCCCAGAACGATACCATAAGTGTTCCTTTTACAATTTTTTGAGATTTTTTTATGTTGTAGAACCGTTCTTGACACTATTTACAGTTTAGAGAACGGTTCAGAACGGTTCTACAAGGTAAAAGGAATACACTAATTGCCGTTGTATGAGAAGGGGTCATTGCTAAAGACAAATTAATAATGGGATTTTGTCGTTCTGTACATATTGCCAGGGCCGTTTGTTGTAAATTGAGGTATAAAAAAAGGTCCCCACTTTCACAATACATTAGTAAGTATCCTTTATTGAAATATTCCACATTGATCACTGATTTCCCTTCATAAATATGTTTGAAGAGCAAAATATTGGCATTTTATTATTTTTATTTATTTCTAATTTTTTGCTGTCTTGCCGTTTATTTTTATAAAAAGGGTATTGATTTATTAAATTAATTTTAAAACGATATATTTTGTCGCTCATAGCTAAAAATAACCAGTTTAACAAAAAATACACCCACAATAATCAACACTGTTTTAAAAAAAACTTGTGTTGGGTCTCGGCTTTGCTTGGACCCTTATACCACCGGGACCAAAGGGGTTATCATGCCAAGTTCTTCCCTTTCGACAGACCCAGTTTTATTATATAATAAATTTTAAAGTATACGAATAAAACTCCTTAAAATGCAATAGTCCAGAAATAATTTAAGGCACTGGCTAAACGACCGCCGGCGGTTTTGCCTTTATTATATGAAAAAAACGCCGTCCGGCATTTTTATAAATCTACGTATATAAAAACCGCCGAAAATTATAATTAATTTGAAATTACCGGCGGTTTTTCCATATTATATCGATAATCCATACTAGCCGCCGTCCGGCGGTCTTGTTTATAAAAACTATTGAAAACCGCCGAATAATAGTTAAAGTTAACCTAACTTGAATAATTATTTGTTTTATTGTTTAATATTATTTTTATTATTGATCAACAAACAAAAATAAAACTGGGAGACACGTTTGACACCTACGAAGATTTTGTCGAAGCTCTTCATAAGTTAAAAAATACGTATGTACATCTTTTAGGAAAAGAAAAGCCAGAAGTATTTTAGCGGCAGGAAAAAACTGATCGTTTTACTAGAACTAAAACTAAGTTTTACCAATTAAAGTATGCATGTATTGAGGGTGGAACAAACTTTAAAATTCTCAAGAACAAAGAAAAAAGTTACAAGATAAAAATCAATTTATAAACACGACTTATTTCTTTAATCATATTATCAAAGTTTATAAAATGTATTTAAGTTGTCCCTTAGCTACAGGGTTACGAGTGTTGACCCGTAAGCCACAGGTTCACCGAGTTCGATTCCGGATAGATAAATATTTTTTCTCTTTATTATTTTTTTCTTGATAATTTTTATACATTTTTTCTAATTTTTATTTTTTATTGTTCATAAGTTTAATTTTCAGACAAATAATTTTCCACTTTTTAAGAATTTTAAGTTATATCTAATTGCTGACTTTAATGCTGACGATGACATCCTGATAAGTTATTTCTTCGCCTTCCTGCCTGAAATATTTTTAAAGTGTTTTTAGTGTTGTAAATTATTGGGTCCATGTGACGAAATAGTTTTATAATGTGTCTTTTTTAATTATAGGCCCTTGATAAAGTGGCAATCCAGCCACGAACACGTTAGGATATATACAATAAGTGGTTTTATTTGCCTGTCCCCATCCCGCTATACTACTCCAATTTGTTCTTCCAAAGGGTGCTATTAACTAAACTACAATAATTAAACAATAAAACCACAAAAAAACTAAACGCTTACCGGCACAGCAAAATAAATAATTATTAAGGTTAGATTAACTTTAACTATTTTTCGGCGGTTTTTAATAGTTCTTATTAAGCAAAACCGCCGGACGGCGGCTTCTATCGATAAAATAAGTAAACACCGCCAGACGGCGTTTTTTTCTTATAATTGAGCAAAACCGCCGGCGCGGCGGTCGTTTAGCCAATGCCATAATTTAAACCAAAAATAAAGCTTTTAAATAACCTCTTATCTTGATTATTAACCACATATTTCACCATTATTAACCATTACCTACTGAGGTGGAAGCCTCTCAAGCCTTTACAAAGCAAAATTGTTGAATTACTCCCTTATTTAGCGCGCAACTATTTGGAGTACAGGGAGGAGTACCATCTTTTATGGCGGAAAAGTTGAAAAAGTCTCCATCGGAAGGAAGCAAAATAAGATGGCGCAACAGTAGCAAGTGGAAAGATTTTGGAATTTCTTTCCTTTTTCATTTTGTATCTATGTTTCCTTTTTTATTTTGTATCTTACTCTTGTAACACAAACCCACAAAAAAAGTGAAGACCCAGAGGGTAGACCCCACTAGTTCTGGGTATTTTGGGGTGCTAAAATGATATAAGATATTTAAAAAATATATTCGTTTAATACTCCCCTACCACACCCAGGAAAATAAAATGTAACCTAATATAAAAATTAAAATTCATATGCATTCCTACGTGATTGGTTGCCGTAAACTGATCGTGACGAATAAAAATAATTTTGACCTTCTGGTCACCTTCCAGACCGCCCCAAAACCTCCCCAGGGTGGTTAAATGTAACAACGAAATAACTATCCAGCAATTTATTTTTTCAGTGCAATCGTATGGTTTTCAAATTTAGGCACGTTTTATTGTATCACTGGATACATATACATAATTGCAAATATGTATTACTTCCGGTGATATAAACTTTGATATATAGAATAAGCTATAAGACATTTTACTGATTTTCAATTGTCCATTGCTCCGAAACTTTTAACTTTAGACATGTAACACCCTATATGAAAAAGGTTTAGAATTTTCTAGAGAATCCAAAAATCACATAATATACCGGGTGTTCCATTTAAAATAAGGAAGATAACCATATTTTTTTCGTATAAATTTTTTATTAGATGTTCAATTGTTTTCATGGCAAACTGCTCATATTCTCCTCTAAAATTCCTACAACTTTTGTATAAACCGTTTTTCAATATCTTTTGAAATAAAGAAATTACGAGGGTGTTTACCCTTCGTTGGACAACTCTGTACATAAAAAAAATTGTGCTGTAAACATTGAAATTGTAAGTATAATATCCCTGGTAATTTTAATGGAATAAACATTTTGAATATTAAAATCTACTCTTTTATTTTTTAACTAAATTTAGTTTCTAAAAACTGCGAGTTTTTGGCGATTTTTATGTTTTTTTTTGCAATTTTCTCAAAATTTGAGGGTGTACGGGCAAAAAACTCAAAGATAGGTAGGTCCGGTCAAAAATACTAACTACTATTTTTTTGTGGGCCTGTGTTATTAATCACTTAACCTCAAAAGGCTGTCGATTTTAAAATATAAGCACATGTATGCGAGACCCTGCGGCCCCACGACAGTGTTTATGTTAAATTTTAAAAATGTATCCTGTAATGCAGGTAGTTTTCTCCCTGTCAAGGGCCTTTTTATGCTCTTCAAAATTATTTCGACAACAAAATCAATTCCGGTTTGAGAAATGGTACCTTTTAACATTCCTATAAATCTCACCTAAGATTAAAAGATGGGGAGGAGGGGTTGAAGCAAATCTCACCAGGGGGAGGGGAAATCCAAAAATTTAAAAACGCCTCACGTAATTTATGAACGTTCCCTTAAAGGTTAAGCCAAATCTCAATAAAGGGGCTTAATTTGACATAGTGTATGAAAGATGTGACATTGAATTTAGGTAAACTACCGAAATGGTTTTAGATGAGGACTCAGTAATGACATGGATATACCGTTCGCAATGGCTGAATCAGAAACGGAAGGTAATATTTCAAATAAAAATAATCTGGATACTATTCAAGAACAAGCTGAAACAACAGAACTAGCTGGTGATATAGCAGATGCATTTAATGTTGAAGAAATTATTCTTGAAATATTAGAAAGTCCAGAAAGAACTGGTGACAAGAATCAACCAATGCAGCACTGCGAACAAATATAGAACTGGATATTAAAAGTACCACTGTAATCAGGTGTTCATCCCCTGAAGGTGTACCACCAAGATCAGCAAAAGAAAATTTAGAACACCCAAAGAATAAAATGCGCAACGAATCATCAGAAAGTTTAAATAGAGAAAGTTTTAGGCAGAATTATGGCCGAAAAACTATTTTAATTAAGGCTAATACAGTTTATATTTATATTTATATTTGTATAGTTTTATTCATTTTTAATTTGTAATTTTTAGTTTAATTTAATGAAATATGCCAAAACCAATGTTCTCAAAATAATGAATCCCTACATCCCATCGATGTTGTGCCTATTAATGATATTCAACCGGTTTTCCGGTTAATTGGTTTGGAAAATAAATACAATTTTATAACCAAAGTCAACCGTATCCAGCTAAATACAGGGGTAAGTATAATATTCGAAACCCGGTTTTTAAAACCGGAAAAGGGTTTTTCTGAACTACTCGACGGTTAACCGAAAACCAGAAAGTAATCATTCAGTTAAAGTTATTCTCGATTAATCGTTTCCATTAAGCATTGATAATAAACATTTTATAATATTCTTCCAAATAAATTAAGTAAAGACATATAAACCAAATAAAATGAAACATCTCCTTCAATTAAATGCAACTTTCTGAAAGTTGGTGTACAAATTACAAATATATAAATGCATTTTTTTCTCTATACTTTAATAAAAAAAATTGGTCCCTATTGGGTGTTCTGTTTTGTTGATAGATTCAAAAAATAATAAAAAAAGGGTTAGCGTGATTTCTAAATTTTAGTTTAGTGTGTTAATAGTAGTAAATGTTATAGAGACCTATTGGGTTGCAAAGCTTGAGGTAATAAAAAGAAAAAAATGTTATATAATGTATACCTTTTCATCGGGGCGTTAAGCGGCTATAGACTTTTAAGTATAAACAAAAAATATAGTTATTATTTGGGCTTGTGCAAATCGTATTTAATTATATATTTTTCGTTATCCTTGAATTATTTTCTTCAAAATAAAAAAAATAACCACGCTCGAGCATGTCAAAATGACGTTTTTTACAACTTTGTAGCCCCCCGCTTTTCTTAAGTCACTTCAAAATTGTCAGATTAGTGGAATATACACTCTTTAGCATGTAATTAACTCACCTTATCTTAATGTAACCCGCACGCTGATGATATATGTTTGTTTTCCGATCGCCCCTGTATACGGGCTCATATTGGTGGAGGTATTTAATTGGGTACAAGGTATCCTCCGGTATATTTTTCTGACGCGCTGTAGTAACTTCAAGAATCTCCTCTTGGGGTCCTTTGCCATTAATTTATTATTATGATTACAACTACCAAATAATAAGATATACAGAAAACAATTTTAAAAAAATAACGACGCAGATGCACATTCGTATTGTCATATTATTTTAAAAAATTACCGTTTTTCTTTTTTTTCTTTTGGATTAAAACTGCAATTAACCAAAAATCGACTAATTGATATTTAAAAAACCAGCTTTCGATTTGCACCAACATCAAGGTAGACCGATTAATCGATATCCAAAAAACAATTACAAAACAAACCGGTTTTGGCGACAACTGAGCTGCATTAAAAACCAATTAATCGATATTCGAAAACGATATAATACCTGATTTGTGTTTTAGCCAAAACCGCGGTTAAACGAAAACCAGTTAACCGGAAAACCGGTTTAATCTCATTAATAGGCACAACATCGATGTAGGGATTCATTATTTTGAGAACATTGGTTTTGGTATATTTCATTAAATTAAACTAAAAAATTACGAACCAAAAATGAATAAAACTACATTGAAAATAACACTGTTTATTAATATGTTTCTTAACAAACATTCAACTATTGTTATAAAAATGATTATAAATATGAACTGTATTAGCCTTAATTAAAATAGTTTTTCCGCCATGATTCTGCCTAAAACTTTCTCTATTTGAACTTTCTGATGATTCGTTGCGCGTTTCATTCTTTGGGTGTTCTGAATTATCTTTTGCTGATCTTGGTGGTACACCTTCAGGAGTTGAACACCTGATTACCGTGGTACTTTTATTATCCAGTTCTATATTTGTTCGAGGTACTGCATTGGTTTTAGTAGACTGTTGATTCTCGTCACCAGTTCTTTCTGGACTTTCTAATGTTTCAACAATAATTTCTTCAACATTAAATGCATCTGTTATATCACCAGCTAGTTCTGTTGTTTCAGCTTGTTCTTGAATAGTATCCAAATTATTTTTATTTGAAATATTACCGTCAGTTTCAGGTTCAGCCATTGCGACCGGTATAGTCATGTCATTTGGAACTTGCTGCTGGAACTTTTTTGTAACACAATGGCCCAGGTTTAATAAATCTTACCTTTTTGCAAGGAGTATCCTTTGAATACATTTCTGGTAAATCATCCTCTGATTTATTAACCAAAGTTGAATTTGCCCTTTCATTATTTGTTATTGGTTTTGCAAAATAGCTGTAACATCTGGGAGGTTTTGATATTACTGCAGGTTTGGTTTGAGCTGATGGTAATGAAGGATTTCGTATAGTTATGCTTGGCTCGGATCGTTCTTGGACAGCTGCGTTTTCTTTCCCAAAGCTAAATTTAATCTTTTTAATAAAACTACCGGTTGTAATAAACTTTGATCGGTCTGCGTTGAGGAATCGCATGTTCTTTACGACGTACCATTTTAACCTGACACACGCCAACAAAAACGTCAAAAACATAGCCATTTTGATTGTCTTTATATAAAAATGGCTGAAACCCGTAATATTTACCTATACAGGGTGGTACACTATAAACATCTTGATATCTGTTATACAGAGTGTTTCAAAACTAATGCACCAAATTTCAATGGCATATTAAGCATATTTTACGTCGAAAATAAGCTCAAGTTTTCTATAAAATATATAAGGAGCTCCAAATCAAAACGAAATTTTGATAAATCATAATTTTTAGAATTCCTCACAAATTTACCTTGGCGTTTTCTATTTATGAATTTTAGAAAGTTTTTTAATTGAAATATGTGTAATTTATATATTCATAATATAATATATTTTGGTTAAAAACTTTTTGAACGTAAATAATAAAACGCGTGGTAAAAATTGTTAGATATTCTTAAAATTGTGATTTACCAAAAACTGTATTTTGATTTGGAGCTTCTCCTATATAAACGTATGTCCTGAAACGCTTTCTTTCAGAGATACAGGGTGTTATAATTCTAAGAAAAAAAACACATTTTTTTATCATAATGATCAAACTATTCTAGATAATATTTAATTGCTAATTGGTATATTACTTTAAAGCAACATTTTTAAGTAAAATATTTCAAAAAATGTCAGTGGTGTCTGCACCATATTTAAAATCTATGGTCGCAATATTAGAAATCTTGCGCTATGTCATTAGAATTGGATTTTAGTGTAAAATTTAAATATAAAATAAAATATCCTATTAAAATGTTTGAAAATTTCTAATTTATTCCCCCAGGTTATGTGTATTTAAATTTTAAATTACAAAATGTATGTCATTTATTAAATAAAATAGGATGTATCACTAGAGTTAAAAGTAAGATAGGTATTTTTTTGGTTTTTATACTAAGCAAACGATTTTCTCAAAACGTTTGATTTTATCACCAAAATGCAAGAAACCAGATATTTGGCGTTTTCTGTGGCCGACATGCTGGTGTAGCTTAACTTTTAAAAAATTGTTCGTACACATAAAATTTTGGTTATAAACAGGCTTTACCATTACCATTTACCATTAATACCCCACTCTGCTGGAAGAAACTGTAATAAATCCATTTTTCTTGGTGTAAAATTAAGTTATTACCTTTTTAAGACACAAATATTCGTGGGATTTGATGTGGAAATGTAGCCGCAGTTTAGGGGGTGTCGTGTCCACTAATTACGTGAAGTATTTTTCTTTTTAAATTTCTTGACCTTCCCCATCTGGTGAGATTTCGTAAGATTTGATTTAATCTCCTCCCCATTTTCCAATTTCATGTAAATTTTTTAAAATATTGATTTCTAGGTAAGTTGGTACAGCAGTTTTTTTGCGTAAAGGAGTTTTTTTGTTGTTTCGATTGACTTCGTATGAATTATGAATTCGTCGTCGTTGTGCTCGGTTTGGCCATACTTTAGTAAAGAATCATTTTTAACTTAATTTAAAATTATTTTTTGTAACTTTTCTGTTTTTAGCGAAAGAAAAAGTACGTGATATTTCCAGAGACCCCCTCTCTTCCCAGAGTGGAATTAGATAAGATTTAACTTGACCCTCTTTCCCACTTAAATAACTCATGTAATTAATGGACGGCCCCTGAAAAAAAAAAACGATTTTTACCCAACCTACTCCAACTGTAGTTTGGAGGGGTTTTCGTTTTTAGTTTTTGGACCTTAACAAATAAACTTCAAAAATATTTGTACTGAATTTTGAAACGCCCTGTAGCTATTTAATTTCAATATTACACTTGCACATTTTGCTGCACCTTTCAAAATTTCTGGCCAGGTGTCGCCCAATTAAAAAAACTGGCGCCGGTAGTACACCCTGTGTATTTTGCGTTGCATAGACATTTTAAAGAACTTTAAAAAGAAAACCACATACGTCTTATGGTAGGTTTACATCTGACATTTATTGCATGATATTTATGTCAGACAAAAATTCTGGCTATTGTAAACAATAAAAAATATCCATCAGACCTAAATTTTTGACCGTTTACATTTTCTATCTGACATAAATATCATGCAATAAATGTCAGATGTAAACCTACCATTACTCTTATAGTTCTGGAAATATGAACTTCTAAATCTAAAAATTGTAGATTTATTAGACATAGGAACATATTTGGAAGCTCATATTTCCAAGACTGTTAGAAAAATTATTTCAAATGTGGTATTTCCTGCAAGGTGTTTAAAATGCTCTCTTAATATACAGGTTACTTTTTTAAAAAATTGATTTTATTATCAAATTCCTGAAGATGGCTATATTATCGAAACTATATGACAAATTAAACATTATCTGATATTTTTTTACGGCTTTTAAGAAGACCTGTTAATTGATAATATAATATGCAGGGTGTTCCATAAAAACAAATCACAACTTTGTGTTATAACTTTAAATTGAAGGCCATGAAAAAATACAGGTACGCACTGAATTCTGCGTAAAAATCCTTAAGACATTTTATTTACATTTTTTCTATCTCTAATTATAAACAAGTTGCCTGGGCAAATTGCCAAAATAAAAAAAAACACTTTATATCTTCAAAACGAATTAAGATGGCGCCGATTTACTTTTATTACTGAATTTGTTTCAAAATTAAAACTGAGCTTGTGCAATCAGATTCGTTCTATCTTTTTAGTTTTCGCTTTACCCTGCAAGGTCAACGGAAAGGCACCACCCTGTACAGATTTTAACCAAAGCTCCCGGCAAACAGCGAGCGGGAAGGGACAGCAGCGAGACATGAGCGTGCCAATGTCACATAAAACACGTCCGTGATACGAGAGTCGGGACGGCGGCGGAACGCGTGTGCAGTGGTGTATTTACCAAAAGGCTGAGTAAGCTGAAGCCTAGGGCGGCGTTTTTAGGGGGCGGCAGACGTTTTCTAGGGGCGGTAGATTTTGTACTTGGTGTTTGGCGCAGTTGGGTACCGCTAGTCTCCAAAATATTTAATTTTCGATGCCTTTAAAGATTTCACTTGCTACTAACTCACCAGCTTGTCTCCACTTCACTTGCTTATCACTTTAGTGCGCCTTACCTTAGGCAATGATTCAATGTATTAAAACGTGTTTCAAGGCGTCCACGCCCCACCCGTTAAAGCTTATATCTATAATAATTTTGCTAAAAAATATTTAAAATATGCGGGATGTACTTTTCTGTTTTTTTTATTGCTTAGTAAATTTGTCAAAACAAAGCATAAAGTAAGCTTTAATCGATTAGAGGGTTCTTATAATATTTTTAAAATACCGACTTTTTTAAACACTTTAACGCCCTGTATCTCAGAAATAAATCAATGCCGGACATATGGTTCAAAATCAACAAGGTTGTCTTCGGAAGCAAATAAATTATATCAAACGTATTTTTATTGAGTAAGTAAATATAGTAAAATATAAAAATTAACTAATTTTATCTCGACTCTACACAATATACTTCAAAAGTTTGTTATATTTATAATATTTAAAATTATATAGTGCAGACGTAAATAGCCCCCCTGCTAACTTTTGTACCCTTAAATTTTTCTTTATAAAATTTTGCTATGATTTATGGAAGGATATAAACTACTTTGTGGCGTGAAAATGATAGTCGCAACAATCAATATAGCGGATGGGCGCCATCTTGGAATTTTCTTTTAAGGGATAAGGAAGTCTTGTGGTATCTTTTAAAGCTCCTGGTGAGTACTTTATAATCCTAAAATATATATAATATAAATCAATACCTTCACCTACTACAAAATGGCGGTACTTTTAAAATAACCTTTGATGGCCATATTTCGAAACTTATAAAGTAAGATGTACATAATGAGGTATTTTCTAAAAGTTTTTAAATATCATTTTAGTCGTGATACTGCTAATACTATACAGGGTAGAACAAAAGTAGGTACTTATTTTTTAATGAAGCACCCTGTATATTTAATTACCGTTAAAAAGATCTTGAAGAGAGCTTTAAGAAAATACCATATTAAAAATATCTAACTTTATTAGTTTCGGAAATATGGCCATTCAAATCAAAAATTTAGGTAATTTTTAAAGTACCGCCATTTTGTAATGGGTAAAGTAAGGACTTTATATTCTAGGGTTATAAAGTACTCGTCAGAGCTTTAAAATGATATGCCACAAAACCCCTCCTTCTATTTTTTTAAGGTAGCTCTCATCCGCCATCCTGATTGTTGCAACTATAATTTTTTATGTCAAAAAGTAGTTGTTATCCTTCAATTAGTCATACCCAAATTTTATAACCAAAAAAAAAAGGGTACAAAAGTAAGGAGGGGGACAATTTACGTCCACACTGTATATTATATATATATATATATATATATATATATATATATATATATATATATATATATATATATATATATATATATATATACGTGAAAACCCCCATTAGGAAGCCCAAAACGCTATATCATACGGGTCATCCGAAGCCCAGACTTGTTTTACGAAGCCCGAATCGGGCTTCGTAAAAAGCAAGGTGTATATTTATTTATTTGTGATCTAGAGTGACATCTGAAGTTTTTTACAAAAATTTGTAGGGACTCGTATGTTGGTATTTTTTCGCAACTTATACGCCATTAGTTCACCATGTCGTACTATAGAGGGCGCACCAGTTCTCCAGCATATACAGTGTAGATATTTTACGGATACTAAGAGCCAGAGACGTTTTATCGCCTCTGAGAAGCCCCCTGATCTGGCAACTATGTTTTTTAGCTTTTTCTGTTTAAGATAAAGTTTTAAAAATGGGAACCTGAAAAGAAAAGTTTTATTTTTTTATACTTGAGTATTGTTTTCTAATAACTTTAAAAAAAAATAGGTAATCGAATATAGAATTTTGCACCATCAAAAACTAGAGATAGGTAGCTACAGAGTTGGGATAATATAACTTTAGAATAAATGTCAGAATATCGGGGAAGAAATAAAAATACCAAAGTATGAAAAATAATTTATTTATATAAAACATTTGCTAAATAAAAAATAATTGCAGTCTTTTAAAATGTTTTGTCAATATTAAAAGAAAACATAACGGCTTTTAAAATAATTGCAAACTTTTAAATGTAACAAAAAGTAGAAAAATAGAATTCTAAAAACACATTTTGTCTTAAAGAACTTTAACAAAATTTTAAAAAATATAGTGGTATATAAAAAACTTAGGTCTATCTAAACGAATTGTAGACAAGTGTTTTTATTCTCACCCAATCCTTATTTACTAAATGTTGACCATGAATCTTAAGAAACTGATCGCATTCATGTTTTTTGGGGTTACTTTGCTCTTTAAGTGATGACAAAAGTAATTTAAAACAAGTTGTTTTTCCTGGGCACTCCATCGAACACGACCAGAAACTTTTTTGACGTCAGGCTTTTTAGAATTTTCAAAATTTTCTTTTATACGTGTTTTTTTCTAGGTTGTTTGTTTTCATCATCTGAAATTATTTTATTTTTCTTTCCTGGTACTTTACTTTCTAATTTCAACTCATTATCAAATACTGTGGTTTCTTTCTCCTCTACAACGTTATTTTTAGCTACTTGTTTGCTAAGAGGTTTTTCTGATATGGTATTACAATCTTTTTCAAAATCATCTAAGTTACCCAATTCTGTAGTTTCCTTATTCTTTGTAACATTATTTTTCGCTACTTGCATGTTGAGAAGCTTTTCTGATAGGCTTTTTATATTAATATCTTCATTTTCATCTTCACTGCTTTCAGAACTGTAATATATGTCTTGAGCCATATCAATAGTGTTTAAATTTTTTTCCTTTAAACTCTTTGCCCTTTCCCTTTTCTAGCAAAAGTAAGATTTTGGCCACCTTTGCTGTCTGGTAAACATCTTGAGGCAATCTTAAACAAAATATAATTTATAAGAACCTGACTTTCATACAGCGACAGTGAAAAAATCAATACAGTGAAAACAATCTGCTACAGAAAGGTTTTTTACCAAATATTTGATCAACAAGTATTAAATATGGAAATAATAACAGTGTGTCCAAGGATGGACATAGCTAGAATTGATTTTTATTATTATTATTATTATTATTAAAAAAGGTATTTTAAAAACACTTGCTTTAAAATCGTTTGGAACTACTTCATTAAGAAGCATGAAAAAGTAAATCAAAAAGTAATTTTTTTCTTATGGCTTATCATTACTGATATAGAAAATTAAGTATTAACTGAAAAGAAATTAAATTTATTTATATTATTTTACTTTTCATATGGAGACATTATTGGGTTAAGTTAAAATTTATGTAAGTATAGTACAAAAAGGTATAGATGTATTTACCAGAAAATTGTAATTTTAATTACTTTTCATGCTATTTTAGTAAGTTGTGACAATATTATTTTTTTACTGAGCATTCCTGGACACTGTATAAGTTAACATAATAGAAAAAAGCTTTCACGACTGATGAAATCATTGCTAAATGTTTAATAGGTGACGTTTTGTCAATATCTGCAGTTTTAATTATCTAAGAAAGTAATAAATAAAAGATGAAAAAATAGTAAAAATGGCTGTGGTCAAGTATTAAAATCTTTGGACCACAGTCTAACAGCCCCTAAGCACTTATAGCTAAAGTAACATTGTTTTATTTAATTATTTAGTCTCCATTTATTCGTAGCATCAGTAAATAAGTATTTTATGCAAACATTAAAAGAAAAGTTTCCGATAAATTTATCAAAGCTAAATTTTATTTAAATGATAAATATATTAAATTTTTACCTATAAAATTCAGCATGCGTTTTTTTGGTGTGCCCCATAAATGTTGCTATTTGCTCCATTTCTTCCGGCTGCATGCTCATTAGCTGCAAAGTTGTGGCGATATGCTTTCGAAATTTTGTTGAAGTTAATAGCGTGGGTTGTTTTGCTCCACAACTTTTAGCCAAACGTCTGATTATGCTTGTTCCAGCCATCCATCTATCTTGGGATCCAGGATTAGCAAATAAATAAGGATTAGACTGGGGTACTATGGTAGAAGTTTCCCTTACATTGAGTATGCAATTTATATACTTTTGGGTGCGCCTAGTAAAAAGAATGGGAACTGGTTTGGAACCTTTTCCACCTGTTACGACTCTTTTGAATTGTTTACATATTATTTTCTCGACAGAGGTCAGTGATTCAGTAAAAGCTTCTTGATTAACGTTGAAATTTTCTTTCTTATATGTTTCAATTTTTAGAAACTGGACATCTCCGACTCTTTTTCGGTTGAACATAATCGTTTCAGCTAATACACACTCAGTTAAAACCTTATAATTTATCTCGATATTTAAATTGTTCTCTAATGAATCATAAGCATTTTCTGCTTTCTCATTTAAATATGTTTGAAAGGTAAGTATATCTTCCGATAGGGGTAACTGTGCTGGATTTTCCCATTTCCTTTCTCTAAGAGTTTTTAATGCTAAGCTTGATATTTCATTACACCAGTGTGACTCTATAAGTTTTTTTAAATCTTCAAGAGTTCAACAAACACTCTTTTTCACCAGTGGAAATATTTTCTAAAGCCGATGAAGTGGATAAAGTATCATATGACGTGGTGGTTTCATATTCTATTGAATCCATATCAGAATCACTCGGTAAAAGTTTCGCAATCTCAACAACCTCAGAAACAATAGCTATTTTATTTTCAGACGCAAGTCTAAACATAAATTCATTTCGCTTCATGTTTGTTGGTTATAACAGCCTTACACTATTTATCTACGCTAATATAAACAACGCAAACAATTAAAACTTTGCTTAATATTCGTGGCAACGCTGCTTGGCTTCCTAAAATCTGTGAGAAATATTAATACATACATTTCGGGCTGGGTAATAACCGCAATACTTAGAGGGCTTCATTAAAACCGTAAAGTTTGCGTAAATCAGTGGATTGTATATACTTATCCTCCTTACTGCGCGCAGTCGGGCTTCGACATGCCTGCAGTTTGTACTGGGCTTCGTACGGTCCGTGGTACATGTATATATATATATATATATATATATATATATATATATATATATATATATATATATATATATATATATATAAAACATTTCCGGTTTCCGAAGTAAATGCTTACAGTGCAAGTTTTGTAAAAACAAAAATTGCTAGAAAAGTACTAAATTATAGGCTTGTTTAATCAGGCTACTTTTTAATTGCAAGCTAATTGACAATATAAACTACTTTATCATGATTGTACCTTACATTTTTTTTTCAGAACATTAATCTTAAAATTTCTAACATTGGTGATTTTTGATAACATTAGGAATCATCCCCTTAAGTATCGTACCGTAGTTAAAGACATTCTGAATTTTAGCCGTATAACATTTCGTTTTTGTAATAAATTCTTCAGAAACTAATAAACATTGTGTTAATTATCAAAGGGTAGTAGCAGACATTTTTAATGACCAACAAGACGTTACGTAAAAACTTTAATTGTTCTCTATTTAAATAATTACACAACCTTCTAACCGGAAGTGGACAAATGAAGACTTTAAAGAGGTTTAAATTTTAGGGAGAAAAATGCCGGCCCTCAACAGGTCTAATTGCCACAAACAACGGAAATGGTTAAGCTTTGTTTGACAATGTAATTATTTTTTCTGTTTTGTGCACTTGTCGCTGTGAGTATAGTGGGGGCGGTCCCTCGTTAAGCTTCGTGCTCTCCCCTTCTCTGACTCTTTAACTTTGCGCTCATTAATCCTTTCCCGGCTTGCTCGAACGTCGAGTACGGTTAGCGCGCGCTTCGTTTGTTTTTTGACGCAACTTAAAAACAATATTTTCCCGCGTGCAAATTTTGAATTTGCTTTTTAGCAGTGACTTTTTGCACCGTGTGCATGATGTCTTTGGGATAAAGGACACTAGGTTGGGGGTCAATAATGACTAACTCGCTCATTGTTTTAGTGTTTTGTTTAGTGTCACGAACATTAGCGAATATTGATTATGATAGTGTTGAGTCGCAAGTCCAAAATCAGTGTATTCAGCATTGCCCCTTGCAGGTATTTTTTTATTTTATTATATTAATGCATTTACCATTAGTAAAATAAAGAGTAAATAACAAGATTAGTATTTGCGTCTTTTATAAGTATTTATGTAACTGCAGACAAAAACAAAGTATTATTTTGTTATTTAAAATAAGCAGTTGCGCAACTAGCCACTGGTTTTTGGGGGAGAGAGGAGGCTTAGGCCCGTGTTTATAGAGTATATTTACCAAAAAATACCTACTTTAAATGTTCAATAATTTTGGGGGTAGTCGCCGTCTCGGGAAGGCTAAGCCCCCTAGCCCTACCTAATTACGCCTTTGATAATAAAAATGCTTTTAAATAACCAGAATTACTAGTAGGTACTTCCAATAGTAATTTTTTTTTCGTTTTAAGAATTTACTAATAATTTTAGCTGCGGCAATTCACTAGTACTTATTTATACAGGGTGGCCATGTGAAGACGAAACAGAGCTAATTTTGGAGACGTTAATTTTTAATTTAAGGGGAAAACATTTTTTTACTACTTTCATTCCCAGATCTGCAACCGTCTAGCAGGGGTAAGACTCATCCCCAAAATCTTATTTTGAAGGTCACTCGACCCTGATTACAACTGCTAAGTTTAAAGTCTGCTTTTATTTTTGTTGATATGACAGCTTGTCAAAATTTTGATTTTTATTTTTTAATGTATAATATTATATTACCTGTAAGGGCAAGCTAGTTTAATAAGGGGATATAATAAAAGTTAAACAATCCTTAAAATGAAATACTAATTAATCTTTAAATTTTCCCTTAAATTTTAATTGTGAATCACGCCAGAAAGATTAATTGATATGTAATTTTGGAGATCGTCAACCCTTATCATATCCCCTTAGTTTAAAGGAGCTTGCTCTTACAAGTAATTTAACAGTATACATTAAAAAATAAAAATTAAAAATTGGCATAAACATATCAACAGGAATATAGGCAGAGACTTCAAACTTGCAATTTGTAATCAGGGTCAAGAGAGCTTCAAAATAAAGTACCACTGGACCCCTTCTTCCATTTAACATATTGAGGGTGAGTCTCACCCCTGCTAAACGGTTGCAGTTTAGGAGGTAAAAGGGGCAAAAAATGTTTTTCCCTCATATCAAAAATTGACTTTTCCGGGCGTTCATAAATGACCTGGAGTGTTCAAAATTACCTCTGTTTCGTTTTCAAATGGCCACCCTGTATATTAAATAGTAGTATAGATTAAGTAGTAAGCGGCAAAATCAAGAAAACGTTGCTACCGGGTGACAAGTATAAATATACACCCTCCCATTAACTTTTGTTATCGCACAAAATTAATACAAAATCAATGTGAATATACTTTGAATAAATTTTGTTGTTTTTGACCTACTATTAAGATTTCTATTACTTACATTATAAAGATATTTTATTAAAAAAATACCACAATTAATATCCTAATTTTTAATAGATTTGGAAATATAGCTCCACAAAAAAATTGTATGGCCATTTTTCCGTTTTACCTACAGGAGTAAGCTCACTGATACAGAAATTAATTATTGAAACGCTGGAGTAGGTAAGGAGTAAAGAGGGTAATTACCCCCCTCATTCCACGCCTCAGAAATGTTTTAAAAATGTTTAAAGTCTTTAAATTATTATGTAATTATTATATTAGACAAATTTAATTTAAAACGAATATAAAAACTAAATTATTGATCTCATTTTTGTTATTTGTTAAATTGTATCTACGTCAGTGATAATAAAACCATAAAAATTAAAACTTATATTTCATACATTAATGTTATAGTAACACAATTTACAGGGTGTTTCATTAGAAAAATAAAAACTGATAACTGATTACACTGGCACCCAAAAAAAAAAAATTTTTGTGCACCGGACGCGACCTTTCTACGGGTATGTTTTTGGACCCTCTAAATCCAAATATCAGTTTAGGCAGTACGGGTCCCAAATTCGAGTAAATTGCAAAAAAACGTAAAAATCGTGAAAATTTTCTCTAATTCCTACCGTTTTTTGCAATTTATTTAAAATTGGGATCCGTACGGCCTTAACTCGACTTAAAATCTCGGATCTAGCGGGTCAAAAAACATGCCTGTAGATCGGTCGCGTCCGCTGTACAAAAACCTTTTTTTTGTGCACCGATGCATCGGCCCATATATATAAACATTTGTACACCAGACGCGACCGTCTAGGGGCATGTTTTTCGACCCGCTGAATCCAAATTTTAAATTAGTTTATGCCGTACACCGTCCAATTCTAAGTAAATTTAAAAGAAACGTAAGAAATAGCGGAATATTTTTTACCCATTTTTTTCCGTTTTTTGCTATTTTGCAAATATTTAATAAATATTATATCCTATAATTGTAAAAGTACTAATTTCGGTTATATCGAGTGTTACAAAATTAACTCTTGGCAGTAAAGAACTTTAATAATTCAAATGGAAATCACTGCCTTAGGCCTTAAATTTAAACTTAGAACCTATTTTTAAATCTTTTTGGTTTATTATATCTTATCTCCAAACCTAGCAGTTTTTAAGTTATTAATGGGAAAACAATAAAAAATGTATTTTTCTTTCGCTATTTTCAAGGGAGCCCAGCGTTTTACTATTAATATCTTAAAACTATTAGGTTTAAAGATAGGATATAGTTAACAAAAACGATTAAGAACCAAGGTTTAAATTTGAGGCTATGAATAGTGGTTTCCATTTGAATTATTAAAGTTCTTTACCGCCTAAAGTTAATTTCTGTGACACTTTTGGGAAAACCGAAAATTGTATTTTTACGGTGATAGGATGTAAGGTTTGTTAAATATAAGTAAAAGATCGCTTTTTTACCATCATTTGTTTTTCTAACAAGTTGATAAAAATGGCGGTTAACAGGTCATTTATACCGCCATTTTTTCAAAAACTAATTAAGACAGGTATAACATGTACATTTAGTTGCTTGGAATTACCTGTACATTTGACTTTTAAAAAATATATAGGGTGTTTCATCAAAAATAGCAAGCGTTAGGAGCACTTCCGGTTAAACCGGATGTGCCAGATAACATCTAAAACAGTTACAAATCTGCATCCTATACAACCATACATTCAACCAAAATTTTGAAATCGTGTAACACATCTCAAGAAAATGACAGGCTTGCTAGAAATTTCGTGGGCACCCGGTAAACTAAGAAAAATAGGTCCGTGATTTAGTCGATGACCCAATTGATCCTCAGGGTGTAAACCAGGGCTACTGAATCGCTGCCTTAATAAAAATGAAACAAACTCTATTCCTTGCCTTATTTCTTAATTTAATCTATAGAAAGTAAAACGGCAAAACATTCAGTTGACACTTAATTTTTAATAAAAAAAACTCTAAACATGTAACAGCTGTAGTCTGTGAACTTACAAAATGTCCGTTAAATAGCACCACTTATTAAATAAAAACCTTTGTTAGTATGCTTAACCTCAAAGATTATCATGTTATTTATATGGCGCCCAATTTAAAAACAAGCTATTGAAAAGACATTAATCCACTTTTTAAAGATAATATTTAATTAGCTAAAATTTAAAAACAAAAAACATTAATTAACATTGTAAAAATATTCCAAAAAAGTGTTATGTTTGATAACTGCGGGTATATTCTTCAATCTCACTCTACAAATGTAATGACGCTTGGAAACTTGTTTTTAATGCAAGATCGTTAGAAGATTCTTATTTTGTTTACCTTTTGTCAACATTTAAAACTCAGCAAGTGGTCACAATTATAGTAGCTGTATCCTTGGAGATCGAGAAAAGATTCACGCTAAATACTTCCTTCTGGGGCTAAGCGCTGTGAGTGAAGATTCCTAAAGCCTGAAGTTTTTACGTTTTGGTGTTGAACACATGGTGTCTTCGTATGGTCGAGGAGGTGCGCATGCCTTGCGGAAAAACGTCAGTAGTGAAAGTGACGGTTATGCGCGATACCAGTAGCAGCCTCTGGCTTGACAGCCACAATTTATGAATGTTCAGAAGTTCATCGCTGTTGTTGATTTAAATATTTGAATATTTTGAACCGGCATTTCTGGGAGCGGAAAGCTCGACTCATCCAGATTTTTCCACCACATAGAGCTGGCAATTGCCTTGCAGCAACGCCATAAACAAAGCAGTATCCAGTATCCAGTAAAATATTATCTAAAAATCACAATAGCAAAAGCTTTGCTAAGCACTTTTTAAATTTTTTAGAGGTTAATCCTGACACAATTAATGGTTTTGTTAAATGAATGAAATGTATTTTGTATATAATTTTATTCACATTGTTATCTCGATTTTTTAAAGTTTAGAGTTATTAATAGGCAGTGATCATTGATCATTTTGTCGATAATGATTAAGCATTGCATTATACCGTGGAAATATTTGCAGTAATTCTATAAACTACTCGTAATTTGTATTGTATTGTAATTATGGTGAGTTATTTGGCTAACAGCACCTTTAAAATAGGCTTGAAGCATTTTCTTGTCAATTTGGTGTTAAAAATAGCAATTTATGGACATGTAAAGTAGAATTCAGCTGAGAAAAAGCCACATGCGTCATAAAATTAAAAATGGCAATCACCTATTTATTTCTAATCGCATCGTTTAAATAGTGTGAGAGCAACAAAAGGGTTATAATTTAAAAGTGGGACAGAACTGATGACCGCGGGGTCATGGACAAAAGAACTTTTACTTACGGGAAATTTTGTCGTCTATACTCTTTGTTCAAGATAAAATATTTTAAGTATTTTGTCTATACCCCGTATAGAAATGTTATATATAATAGTTTATGAATAGAATGAGTTGGTGTAAGGTCTGATCATAGATAACCCACATTTAGATCCGCAGTGGCAAGAAGCATTTATCGGATTTTTACGACCTCGCGCAGTAAACAAATGAATGGGGGACGAACACGCACTTAAAAGCCGTGGCAAAATACAAACACCGGCATCCCGTACCCTTCGTCCGCGATGTGACCGTGACGCTCATTAGCTACCGTACTTCGAACAGAAAACCAGGACGCCGTCGACAAATTCTTTTCGATAATGCGGATAGTCTCTTTGGCGCCAAGCGCGTTCACCCATGATTTGCTTGCGCACAACCCCGTTTTTTCGCTCATGAAATGTAACTTTTGTTTCGTATTTTTTATTAGTTAAAAGGTCTCCTTAAAAGCTGTACAAAAAAACACATTTGATATATCTATTTTTAATAGTTTCGGAAATATGGCCATTATCAGGATTTTTAACAAAACACCCAGTATATCATATTACCGTTTCAAAAGATTTAACAAAATACCAAATTTGATACATTTATCTCTAATGGTTTTGGCAGTTCCCAACAGAGAAACTCGTGGTGCCGCGCGTATGCATCCCTATACAGTTCACTTGGACAGGCCTTGAACTTCCCATTTCGTTCGTTCTTTTATCCCTAGAGTTTCTAGACTGGAACCTGCTGCCAGCGGCGGTCTTTCCTTCTCCCTCAAATCTTCAAGTTTTTAAGTCCCGTGTTAACAAACTTCCTCTTACCCTGCTTAAGACATCCATGGTACGTTAGTATTTAGGCTTTCAGCCTTCGTGGATTGTCCAAATATATAAAAAAATATATGACCATCGTAATCTAAGAAATAGAAGATATACGCACTAAGATTTGAAAGCTCATTTTTCCAAAACTGTTGGACAAAATTATTTTAAATGTGGTAAATTCCTAAAGGTCTTAAATATGTTTTATAAATAGCTATAAGATATACAGGGTGTTTTATTTAAAAATTGTCATTTTATTACCGAACTCCTGATGATGCCTATATTTCCGAAACTAGAAAATATTTAATATATTAAATGTGGTATTTTTTACGGCTTTTAAAGCAAGCTTTTATTAATAATAAAATATACGGGGTGTTCCGTTTAAAAACCCAACTTTGTGTTATAACTTAAAATTAAAAGTCAATTGAAAAAATATAGGTACGCCACTGAAGAGGAAAAGTGACATTTTTAAACTAAATTGCGTGCGGAAAAGTGCTGCTTTCCACACGCTAGTAGAAAAAAATTCGATTCAAACAAACAAAATATTATTAAGTTACCCATTAGCTTAGTGACTTAAGGGTCCGATACTTCGGTTTTTGAGTAGAAGCAAATGCTTTATACAGTGAATAAAGTATCTCAACATTAGTAGATTTTTGAACAGACCCATCTCAAAAGTCCTGCTGGCACCCCCATCCCCCTCAAAGTTGGTTAAGGGATTGATTGATTGAGTTTTTTTCTAATATCTTCTAAACCGTAAATGATAAAAAAACTGATTTTAGTGTCGTTAGATAGAGCACAAAATTCTGCAAAATAGTAATAATTAAAATTGTATTTTTGCTTATTACGTAAGAATCTCCAATATAAAAAAAGTTGGAGGGGAGCATCCACAAGGCATTTTTTACGATATATCTTCCAAACCGTCTACCAAACACAAAAAATATAAGACACTAAAAAATTAAGGCCAAAGTTTTCCCTATCGAATGGTGTATAACAATATACTATTTTCTTTTAAATTAAAGCTACCAGTGGCGTACAAAAGTAGCACTACACCAGTATAGTAGGTAGTTAAAAATAGAAATTTATAATGTTATACTTATTTTATTTTTTCAGAATATTTCTCACTTTAGTTATATTAATTGGTAATATTACCTTATTGCGCATAATAGTAATATTAAAAATAATATTTTTGTTTTTTTGGTAAGACTCTACAACAAAAAAAGTCGAAGGGGAGTATCCATACGGCACTTTTACCATATATCTTTCAAACCATTAACAAAAAAAATAAACAACATAAACGACAAACCACAAAGTTATCATTTAGACTATTATCTTTTAAAATAAAGCTACCAGTGGCGTACCAAATTAGTACTACACCAGTAAAGTACCTAGAAATCGAAATATTTAATGTTATTCTATTAATTTTAAAAGATTATTTTTCACTTTAGATTTATTAATTAATAATTATACTTTACATTTTATTTACTTATTTCTTTTGTTTTATAATTTGATTCATTATATTTTTAAATAAATAACAACAGTATTATAATAACTTTTTATTATAAAGATAACAACAAATATGGCTTATACAGTGTGTCCCAGGATAGGTGTTACAAGAGGACAAATTCACCAAAAATTTTGGAATTTTTAATCGTCCTTTTGGGAAACTGGTCGCATGGTCCAAAACTAATAAATACAAAATTTGATTTCAATTGGTAATATACAGGGCAAGTTATAACTAAAAATATGAAAAATGACCAAGAATAAAGTACCTTTATTTTTAAAAATAGGACAAAATTGTATAGGTAAATGTTGTAGAGAACTAAATTTTATGTCAAAATTTAAAGTTAAACACGTTAAGTAAAAAAAATATTTTTGTCAATTTTTTAACTCGCCCTGTTTAATACCAATTGAAGTAAAGTTTTGTATTTATTAGTTTTGGACCATGCGACCGGTCTGCCCAAAATTTCGTTTTAAAATTCAAAAATTTTTGTTCCATTTGTCCTCTTGTAACATCTATCCTGGGACACACTGTATATAACATCAATAAAAACAAACACATTATTACACAACCTAAAATACCTAATTACAACATTCCGCACACAAACATAACCTGGTACATTTTAAATTTTTTAAAAAACATTTACAATTTGTGCCACAAATCTTACATTTACATTTTAATAGTGTATCAGATGATATTTTTTCATTTTTTAAAGTGGTCCACAGTGGTGTCCATTTAGTATTCTCTAAAATCCATCCCCATTCAGATGGACATGGAAGTTCAACCACTGGTTGGCAGAGATTACCCCAAACAAATCCTGCTTGATAAATGCATTGATTAATGTGAAGTGCTAAAGCATTCATTGTTGGGGGTAAATTCTCAACCGTTCGGTTTTTTTGGGCAAAAAGTTGCATTCGACAAATATCAATGTTGCTACTATCAGAATGTTTATCGTAAATGGTTACAACGAATTTTGAGATCACACTTAATTGCCGAGATGAAGGTTTTTTTGAATGCTGCAATAAATCAATGAAAGTAGCTGTAACTTCCGGAAAAGATTCCCAAGCTTCCCAACACTTTTTTTTCCTTTTCCATAAAAGGAGGACGTGGTATCGCAACCGGTTAGTGAATAAAAAAAAGGGCTAGACTTTTTCATTGATTTTTTTAGCAATTTCGATACACGAAATATGTCTTACATTTTTACCAGTACCAAACTCAATCCACACGTCTTGATTTTGATTTTTGTACTGGTAATTTTTTTCCGTGTAATATGATTATTTATTATTACTAGTATGCAGAATTAGAAATAATTATAAATTAATAAAACTAAAGTAAAAAATATTAAAAAAAAAATTAAAAGTATAACATTAAAAATTTCTATTTTTAGGTACTATACTGGTGTAGTGCTACTTTTGTACGCCACTGGTAGCTTTTTTTAAAAGATAATAGTATAATGTTATACACCATTCGATAGGGAAAACTTTGGTCTTTATTTTTGTATCCTATATTTTTTTATTTGGTGGATGGTTTGGAAGATATATCGTAAAAAGTGCCGTGTGGATGCTCCCCTCCAACATTTTTTTGTTGTAGAATTTTACTAAATCAACAAAAATACAATTTTTAGTGTTACTATTTTGCAGAATTTTGTGCTCTATCTAACGACACTAAAATCAGTTTTTTATCATTTACCGTTTAGAAGATATTAGAAAAAAACTATATCAATCCCTTAACCAACTTTGAGGGGGGTGGGGGTGCCAGCAGGACTTTTGAGGTGGGTCTGTTCAAAAATCTACTAATGTTGACATACTTTATTCACTGTATAAAGCATTTGCTTCTACTCAAAAACCGAAGTATCGGGCCATTTTTGAACAATAAGTCACTAAGCTACATGTAACATAAGAAGGTTTATTGTGCGTTTCCAGCTAAACCGTAGGTGAAAGAAAGCAACAAAATTTGTGCAACAATGCACGTTATTACGTGATACACTAATGTACCAAATTTATATTTAAACAAATAAAAAAGTTGTTTGTAGCTCTGATGATAGCTGATAGTCAGTGACGCAACAAGCCGCTAGTTTTTGGGGGCTTAAGTCTCAGTTTAAAGACTATATTTGGCAAAAATACCGCAACCTTTTAAATGCCCAATAATTTCGGGGGGCTAATCACTGTCTCGATGGAGGCTAAGCCCCCGCTAGCCCCTCCACCTAATTGCGCCCCTGATGATAGTCTAGCCTTTTAGACGACAAAAATATTTTCTTTAGCTGATGATTTTGCGACCCTGAATGTTATTATCAACATCCTCTTATGGTCTTATTTTAGATCAAAAAATGTTTTAAAAAATCTTAGTTGTTATTTATGTTCGTTTAACTGTATGTCTATTTTTTATACATGAATAAGCCTTGTCAAGATAGCAGAAATTAATAATAAATTAATATTGTTGTATTTAATCGGGAATATTAAGTGTTAATTAAATATAAAAACAGCTATTTTACTCATAATATTATGGTGTCTTTTAGAAAAACATAAGTTTAAAAATAATTTAGAACTTAAATATTTCACATCAAGTTAATAAACGAAAAATCAAATGTGAACTTTGCATTTGTATTAATCAGTGTGGAAAACACGTGCTTTACACATTTTATTTTAATTTTTCTTTTTGGATGTCATAAAAATAATGGTATCAGTCTTTTCCGTTTATAATGACACACGACACCCCGTTTATAAATTGATTACCTTTTAAATAATATTTCGTTGATAACCCTTGTTTATCTCGTGACTTTTAAAACCATATATTCAAAAACTTACTTTAAAAATAATAAAAACTATCAAAGTTTTATCACAATACCGGTTTCTTAAACATAAAATGTTGTAATTAGAGTAGATGTACCGTTTGTGGCCACTTTAAGCAATTTTGTAACATTTACAAAGAATTAAAGTAACTTAAATAAAGTAGGAAATAACGAAATATGAATTTTTAGAGACATTTTGCACCTCTTAAAACAACAGACGTTTTTGGCCTCCTTATGGTTATCGTTATTAAACATAACGATTACGGCAGCAGTTTTAGACAGAGATTTTGCAGCCTCTTTTAAGAAATTTATCTTGCGTCTGCACTTTCGACAGATAACCTTATTTTTACCTGTGGTTGACCGATTTTAAAGGTTACGAAAAATCAGTACTTACTTCTATTCTCCATAAGTTATATATTGATATTTAAATATATGCAAATAGTTCTCTTAATTTTGTTTTTTAAAGTAGATGTAAACAATACAGTATAAGCAAAACACAAAAAGTAAGGTTAGGTTTAGTAGTAGCATAAAAGCAAGTGTGCCAGATTGTATCATGTAAATTAATTACTTAATTAGAACATTCGTAAAAGTGCAAGTCCGTTTTAATTTCTTTACACTATTTTATTTTTCATGACTGCTATGGATTTTTCGCTAATTAAAGCCTAGGTATCAATGATATTTTAATTAATACGGCATTTATAATGCCAAACCTTCAAAATAATTGATATTAAAATTTCTAGAATTCGGCAACCACGCAGTTTAACAATAACGATAACGATAACGATAAGCTCTTCGGTATTCATCCGTAATTAAAGGAGTCCGGTACGGTTAATAACGATAACGAATCATGTTTGCGTTACTGCGCAGTGTCAGAATAACGTTAACCCCAACGGAATTGCAAAATAAGAGGTGCAAAATGTCTCTATTATTATTCAGTACCAGTAGTGGCCGTGGACGCACCAATTTTTGCAAGTGGTTGCACCAGTTTTGGCCATAGTAAATATTAGGTGCTATTTAAGGAAATATTATTAATATTTACACAATTTATTTCTAATTTACCTTAACAAAATACAATACGAAAGCATTATATTCTATGAAAAAAGAACCAATAAAAAATTAGTTCCTAATTAAATGATCAACAAAATCAAAAGAGATAAATAGATCTTTTGCATATTCTCTGTTTAATAAATTTTTAAAACAAACCTTGGGGTGGAAGATAGGATACTCGCATACATGTACACTTTTGTGGCTGCAACTTTTTATAGTGGGATTATAAATAAACTTTATAAACCAAAAAATAACACCAAAACCACGAAAAAAGCATCCCAGTACGATTTTAAACGGCATTAGATTAACGGTTAAATGACCCATAACTTTGCTCATTTAATCATCTTTCTATCTCATATAGATTTCAATATCGCAAAACGTTTCCTACCAATTTCGGACACACTGTATAGGGATGGGGAGGGGAAGTTCTGGGCACCCCACTTTATCATATGTGAAAAATACCACCATCTGCCAGCCGGATGAAGGTAGTCTCTGCATATACAGTAAAGATTTTATATTATTCTTCATTTAATTTTCTTTTTTGTCATGTTTTAATCGATTGTTGTAAATGCTTATGTTTATATGCTAATTATTTTCACCACAAATGTTTGTTAAATATCAAATACAAAAATAAAGACGCATCATATAAAAAAATAAAACAAAATCAAAGCTTATAATAAGATTAAACATACAATCAAATAGTTCAATATAATATACATAATATGTTATAGTAGGGGAGCCCAAGATGCTAATTTTGCTCGAGCGTCATAGAGACCTATTGGGTTGCCAAGCTTAGATGATAGAAAAAAAAATGTTATACAGGGTGTTCATTTAAAAACTTTCCACTCAAGTTATCTTCGAAACGAGACAGATTTGAGAAAATCGCCGAAACACGTCAAGATATTTATTGAGGGGGAACGTTTTTTACAAGAAATTGGATGGCGCCCCTTATAACCACCAGAGGCCACCACCCCAAAATTCTTAAATGAGAAGGCGGGTCGAGTGATACATCATTTTAAAGCTCCTGACAAGTACTTTATAACCCTAGAATATGAAGTCAATATCTTCACCTATTACAAAATGGCGGTACTTTAAAAATTACCTAAATACCTGATTTGGATGGCCATATTTCGAAAACTAATAAAGTTAGATGTACCTAATGTGGTGTTTCTCAAAGCTCTTTTAAAGGTCTTTTAATGGTAATACTGGTAGTAATATACAGGGTAGAAGAAAAGTACATATTTTTATTTAAGAACCCTGTATATTATTTTACCATTAAAAAGATCTTTAAATGAGCTTTAAGAAAATACCACATTAAGTACATCTAACTTTATTAGTTTTCGGAAATATGACCATCCAAATCAGGTATTTAGGTAATTTTTAAAGTACCGCCATTTTGTAATAGGTGAAGATATTGACTTCATATTCTAGGGTTATAAAGTACTTGTCAGGAGCTTTAAAATGATGTATCACTCGACCCGCCTTCTCATTTAAGAATTTTGGGGTGGTGGCCCTGGTGGTTAAGGGGTTAAAGGGGCGCCGTCCAATTTTTTGTAAAAACGTTCCCCCTCAATAAATATCTTGACGTGTTTCGGCGATTTTCTCAAATCTGTCTCGTTTCGAAGATAACTTGAGTGGAAGAGTTTTAAATGAACACCCTGTACAATGTATACCTTTACATCGGGGCGTTAAGCGGCTATAGATTTTTAAGTATGTCAAAAAATATTTTTAATATTTCGGCTTGTAGAAATCGTTTAATTCGTATTAAATTATATATTTTTCGTCATCCTTGAATTATTTTCTTTAAAATAAAGAAAATAACCACGCTCGAGCATGTCAAAATGACGTCTTTGTTTACAACTTTATAGCCCTCCGGTTTCTTTACGTCACTCTCAAATTGTCGAAGTGGTGGAATATACACTATATTTAACTTACCCTATCTTAATCTGACGCGCACGACAATTTATGTAGGATATATTTTTGTTTTTTACGATCGATCCTGTATACGGGGCTCATATTTGGTGAAGGTAAATCGGGTACAAGGTATTCTCCGGTATATTTTTCTGACGCGCTTTAGTAACTGCAGGAATCCCCTCTTGGGCTCCCCCTACCATTACTTGGATTTTAGTGGAAGAGTTATTAAAATGCAAATTAAATGCAATTTTAATGAAACTTTTTAGGAATTATAATAAACATTTTAGGAAACAATTTGTAGAACAAAAGGCTGCTTAAAAAGGTTCTAATAATGGTTTATCTTTGCACATTTTTAAACCCACGGAAACCCCATCCCCATTGAAAAGCCATAAATATGTCAGTGAGTTAGACTCAAGGTTTTTAGAGACAACTTCGATATGACAGTAACGGCGGAGGTAATCTGGGCAAGAAAATGTTTTCCTTACATGCATACACAAACGGGTCGTTTAATTTTATAGGTAAATGGGGCGTGGGTCGCCTTCGGGTAATAAAATAAACCCATGTAAAGACCATAGGCGCAATTTGGGGGGCTAGAGGGGCTTAGCCCCCAAAAGGAAATTAGACAAAATTAGCCCCCCAAAATTCCCAGTATCCAAGCCGAAACTTATGTGACTAAAACCTAAAAGCGATAAGAGAAAGCGATTTTTATGTCAATAGTGCCACTTTTACCTAACTGTAGGTCATTTTTGTGGCAGTAATGACAAATAAATCCCTTTATCTTTCCCTAATTTTTTGCAAAGTCTCGAAGCTTGCCTCATATCTTTCGGGACTACCAAGACTCCAGCCCCCTAAAAACCGGAAGCAAATTGCGCCTATGGTAAAGACTCCTAAATCGGCGACAATCATATTGCATTACAATAGTTCTGTTATTATTACAGAGTATAGTTAGTACTGCTGGGCAACGCCTTTTTTAATTCAACCCAAATTTATTCAGGTAGGTACTGTAATAGTTATTTTTTTATTAAATTAAATTGCGCCCAGAATACCTATAGGATTATGAGGCTCTTTAATTGTCTGCGCCCAGTTTACCTGTGTCGCAAATCTTTAAAATAAACTTTGCGCCCAAATTATCTCCGTCCGACACTAAACTGCTGATATTGTGACGTCATTTTTTAACCAATTTAAAATTAAAAATATAGCTTAATACAATTGTTAAAGTCTTTTTAATCCACCATTTACTCACAAATATAAACACGATTAACACGATTTTTACAAATCAATAAAGAAACAACGACATTTTTAAAAAAGGATTATCTTGACGTCACATCTATCGGCTGTCAAATGAAAAGTTAGGCCACCTTGTCTCTCTAAACACCTTGAGTTAGACTCATATTTTAGCTTTTCCATAAGTTTTGCACATACAAATAAACATTTCGGTTACTATCAGTATTCCTTAACTGCATGTATAGTCAATTTCAAGTTAATTAGATTAGTTTTGTTGAGCGGTCACATATTCTTTAATCAATCCAAGAGACAGACTAGACCGTTAAAAAGTTAAAATAAAATTAACATGCTAAATTATGTGGGAAAGGATAAAGATACCACAGTAATTAAATAAATAAACACCCCTGTCATAATTATGTAAATTGATTTTAACCATGCATAAGTCCTTATCTACTCCCATCTATTTAATATGAGTCTTGTTAGAGAATTATTAAAACAATTTAAAAGACCGTCAAACCCTAGTTTTAAATATTTAGGCTACTCGTTATTTAAGGGGTTAATTTTGCAAAGAAATTTAAAAAATCATTTTTTTCATATTTTTAAAAATTGCTTAAGAATATGTCTACAACAGGATTATTTAAAATTCAAATTATTTTTGGAGTTATAAGTATTTTGCTAACACGGCATCCAAACTGGCTCGGCCCATAGATAACCTACATTTAGGTCCGCAGTGGCAAGAAGCATTTTTCGGATTTTTACGACCTCGCGCATTGGGTGGACGAACATGGGCACTTAAAAGCCGTGGCAAAATACAAACACCGGCACCCGTACCCTTCGACCGCGGTCTGACCGTAACGCTCATTAGCTACCGTACTTCGAACAGAAAACCAGGACGCCGTCAACAAATTCTTTCTGATATTGCGGATAGTTTGTTTGTCGCCGGGTGCGTTTACCCTCAACTGGCTTGCGCACAAACCGGTTTTTCGCCAATGAAATGTAACTTTTGTTTCGCGCAGGTTATATCATTGGCAATCCATCGAGATAAGTAGCTCGGCCAGAATTAATCGAACAACCCCGGATTGACCGTTCTGAGACACGAGCATCCAGCGCATCAAAGCTGTTTGATTGAAAAAGAAAAAACGCAGAAAATAGTAGTTCCATAATATACAGTGCATTTTTTTAATGTCCCTTTTTTTATTTTTTAAGTTATTAAATTTAAAAAAATCAAATTTTGGGATATGAACTCGTTGCATAAATACTATATTTTAGGAGTGAAAATAACAAATAAAAATTTCACGATGGCGGCTGAGCAACATTTTGGAAAAAAAATTAATGGAAAGGGGTTTTATGGCACATTATTTTAAAGCTGCTGACAGGTACTTTACAACCCTAGAATATAAATTCAATAACTTTACCTACTACAAAATGGCGACACTTTAAAAAGTACCTGAAATACCTAATTTGGATGGCCATATTTCCGAAACTAATAAGGTGATGTACTTAATGTGGTATTTTTTAAAAGCTCTTCTCAAGATCTTCAATAACTTTACCTACTACAAAAATGGCGACACTTTAAAAAGTACCTAAATACCTAATTTGGATGGCCATATTTCCGAAACTAATAAGGTGATGTACTTAATGTGGTATTTTTTAAAAGCTCTTCTCAAGATCTTCAATAACTTGTACCTACTACAAAATGGCGACACTTTAAAAAAGTACCTAAATACCTAATTTGGATGGCCATATTTCCGAAACTAATAAGGTGATGTACTTAATGTGGTATTTTTAAAAGCTCTTCTCAAAGATCTTCCCAATAACTTTACCTACTACAAAATGGCGACACTTTAAAAAGTACTTAAATATCTAATTTGGATGGCCATATTTCCGGAAACTAATAAGGTGATGTACTTAATGTGGTATTTTTTTAAAAAGCTCTTCTCAAGATCTTCAATAACTTTACCTACTACAGAATGGCGACACTTTAAAAAGTACCTAAATAGCTGATTTGGATGGCCATATTTCCAGAAACAAATAAGGTGATGTACTTAATGTGGTATTTTAAAAGCTCTTTTCAAGATCTTTATAATGCTGATTTAATATACAGGGTGATATAAAAATCGATCACGAAACTTAAGTGGTGATTCTACTTGACAAAATAAGGGTAGAGCTTCATATAAATTTTTTTCAAAATGTCATTTGTTTTCGAGTTGCAAGCCGTCAAAGTTCAATTTTTATTTTGGTTTTTTTCGCCATATTGCATTTATTTTTTAATCAATCCAGTTGATATTCGGCATACAAATCGAGATTTGCAGATTTTAAAATTTTAAGACAAAAGTACTGTTTTTAAATACCGCCAGAGGGCACTTTACCTAAAACTTTAAATTTATTTACAATCATAACTTTTTTATTTTGACAGATATCTCAAAGCTGGGGACGCCATTTTATAGACAATTAAAAACTTAAAAAATAAGTTACTCCTTATTAAAGCCGATAAACCTCGCCGTTTAGGCACCAATAGACATCAAAGTTTTCATCAATTTCAATCAAATTACCTACATACATACATGGTGTCCAGTAACTCAACCGACAAACTTAGCGGACTTACTGAACCTTTTGCTGAAAATTAGCAGCCAACCTATTAATTGTTGGTGCTGGGGTCCCACTCGTACATTAAAAAAAAAAAACATCGATACATCCGCTGCGTCAAAAGAACTGACTTTGAAAAATAAAATTCGATGATTTTATTCCTTTGAGCTATGGTGTATTGCTCCATTTTAAATTTCCCAAGCCTTCTTTACAAATTTTAAATCAAAAGAGAAAATTAAATTATATATAAAAAGTTGTTAAACATTTACGTCATAACGTCCATTTTGCGCCACCCTGTATAAAAATATATTTTTTTTAGCAAATGTGAAATATACGCAAATAGCGGAAGTACCAGAGAGTACTTAAAAATCACCGGCTAGCTTGCCACCTGACCCAACTTTTTATACTTGACTGCATGCCGTGAAACTTCCGTTCTTTTGTGTATCGAAAAGGTACCATTTAACCACCCAACAAGGATAGAGCTTTGAACCCACCCTTCCGCAGTGGTTAAATTTAAAACTAAAATGTTTTAAATTTTGTTAATCAGGGTGTCTCGTAATTTTTATAATATCTTAAAAATGCCTAATCCGGTTTTTAATAAAATTTGGCTGTGGTGTTTGTTAAAATAGGAAGTTAATTTAGCCCTAAACTAATTTTAATTGGTGAGACCAGTGGAGGCGTGGGACGCATCTTAGCTAATATTATTGACAAAAAAATGTACGCTACTGACTTTTTTGCAACTTTTATATTTTTTCCGGATGAAACACCTAAAAATACAACTTTTTTTGTATCTTCATAATTTAAAGTAGCTTGCTTAGTTTTCCAGAAAAAAAAATCCGTAAACTGCATAATCCTGAAGCCTATTAAAAGGAACATTGGGGCAATTTTTTCTTTTAAAAACTAAGTGTTATAACTTCCATTAGCAATTATGTAATAATAACAACAAATGCTTGATTAAATGACGTTTATATCAAGTCTAACAAATTATACTAAAATGTGTTTTAGAATTTTTTGGTTGTTTGAAAAGTTAACACCCTGTATATTGAGAACAGAATATTTAGGGACCCTGTTAATAAGAACTTTTTCATTAAAATAACTCAGGAATACGCCCTTAAATTTTCTTACCATAATTAGGAAACAACCCTGTATAGATATCACTATAATATTTTTTTGTTTTTTAATAAATTTTACAGTCTATTTATTCAAAAGATAAAGTATTAAATTTTCCTAAATTAGGCTTATTAGGGTATGTAGTAACCATGAAACAATGAACAATGGTAGATCAAACGATTTCTTGATAAAATGTTTTTATACTAAAATTTTACTATTAAAATAACCTATTATTAATTAGTCTTATCTAAAAATAAAAATAGTTTAAAAAAGTCTACATCATGATTTTTTTTAAATTCTTTACATACTAATTTGCCCTGTAACTGCATTTGCCAAACTTTTTTCAAAACCTTTGCTCCAAGTTAATAGAGAATTATTGCAAGTTGCCTTATTAAGCTCGGGAATTATTAATACCGGCCTTATTTAAATAGTGCTTGTGTCCATAATTTAGTGTTATTGCAAATCATGTTGACAGTACCATTAACCTAAAAACAAAGGGGAAAACATTTTAGTAGTTTTTCTTTATTGTTTTGTGTTGTAGGGATTTTTATAACACAATTACAGAAATACATTTAAAAAGCAAGGTTTTAAGTATTTTTACTTCTAAAAACTTTTCAATTTTGTGTTCGGCAGCCGTTCGGTTAGACGAACTGTTCCGTTAAGTTAAAATAAGACCAAAATATGGCACGACCTAAAACCGACATAAATAAAGCCAGGCACTATTCTTATTAAGGGAGTCCTTATTCTACTATGCATCTGTGCAAGCTCAGATGTCAAAATAAGACCGGTATTATTAGTGCCTGGCCTAATTTCACTGGGCAATAATTCTCTAATATTTCAATATTTATTTGGCCCTGGGTATCTAAGGTATTTGATCAAGGGAAAATTAAATAGTTAATTGAATACCGAGACACTGTTGCCAGATTTCCCAGTTTTGCGCTACATTTATTTTTTTATTTTTTAAAATAGAATGCCTTATTTGTTTTTATTTCATTAAATTGGGCGAATAAAATTTAGTGAGTTTTTAAATTTTTAATGTGCTTTCACTATTAGTTGCCGTGATGTATGAAAACACTACACTGTTAGCAAAAAGTACTTTAGCGCCTAAATATGTTAAAAACCGCTAAAGCTATAATTACCAAATTTGGTATTTGGAGGCGTTTAGGCATGCCTAGTTGATCAGTAATATCAGCATTGTTGCCAAATTTTAATGAGATCGCGGTATTTTCATATCTCGGTAAGTGGTAAAGATTAAATTTTGAAAATTTGAAATATTACCAAAGTTGGCACAATCGTTTTATTGCAATAAAATAAATGGCGTATTTCAGTAAAAAAAATACGTTCCGCACAAAACTGGGAAATCGGGCAACGAAGTGATGCTACTATTAAATTCTTTTTGCCTGTTACCTTCCAAATACCAAATTTGATTAATGTAGCTTTATCGGATTTAAAGATATTTAAGGGTTGCAGTAATGTTTACTAACCCAGTATAACAACAGAATGGTTATGATCATATTTACATTCTTTATTGCTGTCACTTTTTTTCTATTAGAAAAAAATATAAATTTTGGTTTGATTGGTAGGTACTATAATAAAAAATAATAATGTTACCAAATTTTTATATGTATAAACCCTGTATTTTTTATTTTTCAGAACCGAACTGATTTAGGTCATTACGACTATGCCTGCAACTATAGGTGCAATATCGAACAGGTAAGATTTTTATTATGTATTTTTCTATATTATTATACCAGTATGTGTATAAATCTACTTTAGTATTAATAATTATAAAATTATACCTAAGTCTAACCGTTATTGCCTTTTTTAATTTCATGTTAAAAATAACGTTTGCAAGCCATTACCCGCCGTGACGACGCTAGCTTTTGGTTTAGGGGTGGCTAGGGGGCAACATTTTTAGGGAGGCCAAATTATTTTCAAGGTATGAAATTTTTGAAGAGCAAAAAGGGTACTCACCGATAAAAACCTTACATTTTTTATTTTACTGTTATGTTATTTTTTGTTTCTGTCCCGCAATAATTTTGAGAAGCGAAAAAACGTCCTCATCGATAAAAACCTTCCACTATTTATTTCCTCTCCGCAATTATTTTGAGGACCATGAAAAAATCGCAGCAGTTCCTCGTGTGACACCCTGTAAAGACCTAATAAACACATCCAGTGTTCAATTCGGACAGTTTTTTCGGGGGAGTTTAATATTTTCGGGGGACATCCTGAAGTTACAAAAAAATTACCTTCAAAAAAGTTGAAGAGGAAAAAAGGTCTTCAGATGTAAAAACCAAACCAACAGCTTACTCCATGCTTTTGTTGACGCTGTAAAAACCAAACCAACCGCTTACTTTATGCTTTTCTTGAAGCTTTTATATATATATATCCATATTAAGGATTACATTTGTAATATGCTTAGTTTTTTAATGTTAATATCAAATTTCTTTTATTTAAAATGTTATCGCCGGATCAGCTAAATAACATATACAATAGGCAATGTAAGGAAAAGAAACAAACTAACTTCAAGTTAGTTTGTTTCTGTCTTGTCTGTTAGGTATTCAACCGAGATGTAAACATTTCATATTCGATGATTTATCTTACATCCTTTGTTGTGGCTTTACTGGCCGATATACCTTTACTATTGCTTATACAGTATAGCCAATGCGTGGAAATAAGATGGTCTAAAGACCGACGCGCCGTCGTATCAGTAAATGTTTACTGCAGGCATTCTTTATCTCATCTCTATCTGTGTTTAACACTGTAAGTTTTAATTAAAATGATTCAGCTGGCACGACGTTTATACGCAGATTCTAAAGTACAAATTGCAATAAACAAATTTCCTGCTAAATAGTTGTTGTTAAAGCATTCCCTAATTTAGCGAAATCATTATTTTGGACATCAGATAAATAACAACTTAAGTTTATATTTTTGAAATGGTATAATTTAAAAATTCATATAAGTATTGTGAAAATAACAATTACTTTGAATCACTTGGCTTAACCTTGAATGAAACAGAATTATTTATTAATTGCTATTACTGGCGCATAACAGTTTTTCTTAAATAAGGTTTTTAGAAATAATTCTTTTTATGCTACGAATACACAATTTACTGCATTACTAAAGGAATTTATTATTTGTTTTATTAAATTTACTCTCTATAACTTTTGGCAATATGATTAGAAATTGTCATTGCTTTGGATTCGTCTAAAAGTTTTGAAAGATATTTAGCATATTTTAACGATATATTTTTTTGGAGAAGAAATCTAAGATAAATTCTTTTAAGGATGCTGACAAAACAAATAAAAATGTATCTCTGGGCATTCATTGCAGAGTCGGGTAAATCAACATTGTAACTCACTAATAATAGTGTAAAATAGACCTAATTATGGAATTATGTTGTATGGTAACTAAAGTATCAATCTAAAACTCTATTTTTTTGTTAAATTTTTCCATTTAAATAAAATATATGTTTGTCATCTGGCCAATCGCGAAACAATGTAGTAAGGGGCGTCCACAAATTAGGTGTGGCTTTTTTTTCAATTTTTGGACGCCCTTTCCCCTAAAGAGATTAGGTTGGATTTGCTTAAACCCTCCCCCCGCCTCTTATCCTCCAATCGCACTTGATATTTATGGGAATGTTAAAAGATAATGATCTCTTACCGTTTTCTATTTTAAGGCGCAAATAATAATAATTAATATTTTGTGCTCCTCCTGAAACGTTGACTGAGCCGCGCACTAGCAACTTTCATATAGTACTGCGCATTAGCAACTTATGAAACCAAAAAAAATGGGTAAAATCAAAGCTGATGATTAATCCAGTGGCGTCTAGAATTTGCGCATTTCATTTTGCATTGTTCTGGAAGTGATATTTGTTGAAATATGTAATTCCAAATGTTTTTTATTTATATTAAAAGACTTTACAACTTAATAATAATTAAAAACTGTTGTGTAAACGGTTGTTCTGCTAATACAATAAACTGTATATCTCCGGCATGATCAAAATGGCCAAAAATGGGAGATGTGACGTCATAACACGTCAAAGCAGTATGACGTCGCGACCCTATATAGACCGACTTTGATCTTGATCTATTTTTAAGATGATTAAAACTAAATACCGTTTTTGGTTTTCTCTTTTCTGTTTTTCCAAATAAAGGCATACATAACTGCTATCTCAGTGAAATCCATGTTAACAAAGCAACACCCTAGTAGACAAGTGCGCGAAACAAAAAATTATTAGCCACTTCTTTGGTTGAGCAATTGGTCGAGCAGACGCTTTAATTCAATCTATTCTCTCAACATTTTTGTAAGTGACTAAGAGTACATCGTAAAAATCGAATCCGATTGGACAGATCGCATTAAACCTTATACCGTGCCCTTCGTCCTAAAATTTATCGGATGCAGATAATCCGGTTCTAATATTCTTTTAAATTTGACAAAGTGAAGTATATACATGAGAAAAAAAGCAAACAAATTAAAGTATATACATGAGAAAGAAAGCAAACAAATAAAAATAAACCTTTAACCTTACTTTTGTAGTTTTTTTTAAATTAATTTTATTTAATTTTAGAAATTAAGACAAAATAATAACTCAAACCATAAAAGAAACACTATAACAATATTTTAGCAAATATTTAAGCTTTTTTATTTTCCACTATTTTGTTTTTACACAAATCAGCTGTTTTACTTAACTGTCATTTTTCAAACGAAGTGACTAGGGGCAGAAGGCCGTAATTGTTTGACTGCAATCCTTTGTTGCCAAGTTTCCTACAGTAAGTCTGCTGTCAAAAGTTGCAGTTTTTAATTATTTTCATTCATTTATTTCAATATTTAAGTTTAAAAAATCTTATCCTTTTTTAATTAAAAATGCTTAATTGTTGAAAAAGCCATGAAAGTCAATATTTAAGTTCAATTTAGAAACATCCTGAATTAACATACTTGCCTTATCAAGACCGACTAAAGTTATCTTAAATTTAAGCAACAATTAAGATATAACACCGATGTTACAAAACTGGCGGTAAAATTTGAAAAAGATATTTTGAAATGACGCATGTCATTTAAAAAAGAGATATGGCAACGCTGGATCGCAGTCAAACAATTACGGCCTTCTAAGGGGCACGCTGATGTGCCGCGATTATTTTTTACCGGGCACGTGTATGACGTCACTACTGTCTAATATCCTCATTTTTACTATATTTTCCCTTCTTTTGCACGAAATTCCTGATATAACACTAAATTGGCACACAATATTTCATTTTACATAAAAAACCTTTTAAAACCTGTTTTTTACTGATTATAAGCCTTTCTTTATTAATATAATAAAAGGTTTGCTTTAAATCAAGTCGCTCATGTTTGAAACCACTATACACATAGGTGTTTGCATGGTTGCAGCGTTTTGGGCGTGAAAAATTAGAATTTAATAAAAACGTATAAAATAACTAAAAAGAGGTTTTTAAGGATGTTCATAAAATATTGTATGCCAATTTAGTGTTAGATCATCAAGAATTTTGTTCAAAAAGAAGGCGGAATATAGCTAAATTAAGGATAGTTTGAATTTCAACTTTGATGATGAATAATGGCACGCTCAGTAGTGACGTCATACACGTGCCCGGTAAAAAATAATCGCGGCACATCAACGTGCCCCTAGTAACTTCGTTTTTCAAACCTTTTTCAAAACATAGTACAAATATAACCTCCAATCGGACTGAACTCAATTTAAATCGCTTGAAATACAGGATTGAGTTATGGCGTTCAATCCAATCTCTTACTCAATTAAAACGTGTATATCGCAATTTTTTGCCGGATTAAGTTTTAACCGATCGGTTCAATCGGATTTAGTATAACGATGTACCCTTAAAGATAGTTCATTCAGACGCGAAAAACGAATTGCGATAGCGAATATTTGGCCAAAAAAATCGCGTTTTTTCTCATGTTCATACAGTTGCGAAATTCGCCGAAATTTTAGACAACAACATAACCTACAAATTTCTATATTATTTTTATTTCAGTGGTGACGCTACGCTTGGGTTCCTTTGAGATTTTCATAGTTTTTCCTTTTAATAATATAACATTTTTCTGTTGTGATTTGTGATGAATAAAGAATATAGCACATTTATTTGGCAACGAAGACGAAGAAACGCTGCAAATTTATTTTAAAAGAAAAGGGCTAAAAAAGTTAATATAAATTTAAATCAAAAAACACAAAATACTTAAGAAAATGAACACAAAAATATCCTTTCAAACAGCTATTAGAATGACATGAAAACTAACAATAACAAAATTATTAGTTTCTACGCATGTGCGCACGCGAATATTCGCCAGAAATTGAAATGATCTCAAGTTTCACGCCCACCAGATTTTAAATTTTGCGAATTCGCAACATCTTTAAACTATCTTTGTTTTGAATTACCCGCCTTTAATTTTATGTGAAATTGACCAATTTGAATGAAATTCGCGTTTCGCAATTCGCTTTTCGCGCCTTTATGAACTAACTTTTAGACAGTGACTATTGGTATAAAAATATATATAGGCATTTACATACATCATGTTTTCCATTGGTGTATGATATACATTCTTTAAAAGTTAAAATAAAATGTAGCTGTCATTAGAATTTATTGATTATTTCGAAAAATGATAATCCGACTTTGATAAAATGAGTGAGTTTGTGAGTGAGTGAGTGTTATTTTTTCTTAAAACTGTTATCAGCATTATTACAATTAAAAAGAAAATGAAATCTATGTATGCTATTCCTTAAAACTCCGGTAAATACACCGTTTTTATTTGACCCATAAAGCAGAGATCCGCTTCCGGTACCCACCTATCGCTGTGAAAACGGATACACAGATTTAAATTTAGTAAAACCTATTATCTATTATAGTATCTAACTGAAGCAAAGGGTAAATTGGTGCGATGCATCAATGGACAGGGGTTAAGTTTTAAATTACTGGATAATTAAAGGGGTAAAATCAAAAAATACATTGGTAACTGATATGCCCACAAGAGATTAGGCCCATTGAAGACTACTTGCATTTTGATACACATGCTAAGAAATATTTAAATTAAGAAAAATACCTGAACAAAAAATAAATTACATTATTTTAAAAAGTCAGTAAAGCCGGCTTTACACCTGACAAGTACTTGATCAAAAACTTGCTCAATTACTTGGTCAAATATTTGATAAAGAAATTGAATAGTTGGATGTTTTTACTCTCTTCAAGTCTTTGACCAATTTATTTTCGATTTCGTTCAAGTTCTACCAACATAACTTTTGTGTTGTACTCGTTAAATATACGTCAAATGGTTTTTATGGTTATGTTAACTATTAACTAATTACTGAAAATTCACTAAAAAATTGATGACAGGTTTGAATTTCTTCAAGTACATGAGCAAGCTACTTGACAAATAAGTTGAGAATAGTTATTTATTAGATAAGTGAGTTATATTACATATAAGTCACGCAAGAAAAGTTTAACTCTCGAGCCCGAAGGGCGAGAGAGGTAATTTTCTTAAGTGACTTATATGTAATAACTCACGTGTCTAATACAAAATTTTATCCAACACTTTCGTATAAATCGTTTTTAACATCGAAAATAATTTGAAAACGTCATCCATTATTTGTTACTTGTCATTGTCAATACCAGCAACAAAATTTTGTATTGTCTATAATTCACTAGTGAGCTAAAGGGTACTTTAGCTCACTAGTGACTTATAGTACACTTTATATCCTCAAAATCTGATCAATTATGTAGATATTATATGTAAGTGTTGGATAAAAATTTTAACCGAAAAGTCACTTGAACAAGCATTTGTTAAATTATTTAATCAATTACTTGTCAGGTGTAAAACCAGAGAATAGACAAGGATAGAGGATCAATCGCCGTTTCGAAAAGTGGCACAATTTGAAGAAAGGGTCTGCGGGATGGCAGGGCATGCGCATACGCACTCCCAATGTCAAAATCGGCGATATATTCAAAAACGTTGATTTATTGAGTAAATATACATAAAACATTAATAAAAAGTGTAAAATGTGGTTTATACTAAAATTTATTAATATTTTAATGATTATTAATATTTTAATGACTAAATATTGGTAATTTAGTGCTAATTGTGTATTAAAATCTATTTGGTAGAAGATTATTTTTTTCTTAGATTGGAATAGGTTAATGTGGAAAAATGTTTAGGTATAAATTTTAGGGAAATGAGAACTGAAAATAAAAATCTAAATAGAATTATTTCTTGAAAACTAAACTTTTATTGCGAGATTACTTATTTAGCATAAAAAATGGTACTAAATGTAAAAGAAGTGTATAATTTTAAGAAATATATGAAAATAGCATGCTCAAACTTACCAACTAAATAAATTTTAGATTTATGTTGATCCTATTTAGTTGAAAGGTATTGTAGTCTATAAGTTAATATTACCTACTTATACTAAGAAAAGCGTAGTAGAATTTCAGTTTCCATAGGCCACTGTGTCATAGGTAACTGGTGTATTCATTATTTGTAAGACAAAAAAGGTGATGAATTAGTTGATTTTTAGTTTTCCTGAAGATACTTCGGTATCGAGCAAAGGCAACGAAGTGTTATTTAAAAATTAACACATTTATCTTTATTTAATATCATATACGCACTTTCTTTTGTTAGACCATTAGCTAAACGAATAAAAGAATACAGATCATACATTAAAAACACAGAATTTCATAAATCAAAATTCTGCCAACACGCATTTGAAAACAATCATAGATTAAACTGGGATGCTTCCAGTATTTTAGCAAAGGAAACTTGCTAAAAACGCAAAATCAAAGAAAGTGCGTATATATTATTAAATAAAGATAATTGTGTAGCATCAATTTCAGTTAATTTAAATAACACTTGGTTGCCTTTGCTCGATACCGAAGTATCTTCAGGAAAACTAAAAATCAACTAATTCATCACCTTTTTTATCTTACAAATAATAAATACACCAGTAACTTATGTCACTTATGACACAAATGTCAAACTTTTTTTAGTTTTCAATACGAAAAAGCACAAAATGTTAATCATTTTTAATTTAAATATTAGTTAATTTTTTATTTTATTTTTTAACTTAATTTTAACTTGACTACGGTGGCAGACTTGCCACCAAAACGTCGTTTTTAATTAGAATTTTTTGGGTTTTTGGGGGTTTTTCTTTATTTTGGTTTAGGCGACCGGACAGTTCATAGGGGTCAATAGAGCTGAACAGAGCCTCAGCTCGTATACCCGTGACCAGGACCGAAGCGGTCCCATTCTTTCCAGGCGTGTACCCAACGAAAAGACCATCCAATAAATGAATCCGCCTAACCAATATAGAGCATCTTATACTTTTTAATAATATTTTTATATTATTATATTTTTTTTTTAAATTATATTATGATATTATACGATACTATATCCATTTAATTAATTTAAAACTATTAAAATTAAATTAAATTTAGACTTATTGTTATGCGGTTAAAATATATTTTCCAATTTCCTACTTCTTTTACTAGGTGTCTATTGCACAGATCCTCGTGAGAACCTATACTTATTTCTAACAAAAGCAAAAATTTAGTGGTTGTCTTATAAAAAGTGAAACCAAATTTTACATTTCACTGAACATCTTCAACCGCCGATAAGGTATTTCTTATACGTTACCCGCATAACGACTTTATATGACTTGGTTACTCTAGCGTATAACATTTCTTTGTAGCTGTAATAACGAACTTTTTATGGCTTAGGTAAAAGCTTAGAAAACATTTGTTTTAACGGCTTTGAGTAACTAACGTATCAATTCAAATCAACAAGTAAACAAGTCGTCCATTACTCTCGTGAGGCTTGAACAAGGAGAGAGGGGTTCGAAAAAAACACTTAACAGGGAATATATCACGTAAATTAATTTTTTTGTTGAAAAGCTTGCATTTTTAATGTCTATATGAATATTTTTATAACGGCTCTATATTTTTTAGAATAAAATTGTATTAAACTTACTTTTATTTAAAGACTAGCTTTTTGACGCGGGTTCGCACGCGTTAAATTCGAATAATATTTTCGATATTATTATACCTTCCTTTTGAATTACTTTATCTATAAAAAAACGCGTCAAAATCCGTTGAATAAAAAATAAGACACTTTTTTCAAATACTAATAATTATTTTGCAAATCTTCATATTTAACAATTTTAAGAAAATTTTGTTAACTTCTAGATAGTATAATAATAAAGTAAGAATGTATTTTAGTTTAAAGGGTTTTTTAATAACACCTCTCTTAACCCACCCTATGTGGCAATTTTATATTTTTTATAAACCATAGATACCAGCGCACAATTCCTATAAAAACTTTTTTTAATTGCAATAGTATGGTTGATATCTAATTTTGAAATGTAAACTATTTTTTAAACACTCTGTATATGTTTTTTTTAAATTGTTTTACACATAAACCTTCTTCCTGAATCACTCTATGTATAAAAACGCATCAAAATTCGTTGAAAATAGTAACGTCAATATCGAATTTTAAATGTAAAATATGTTTAAAAACACTCTGTATATGTTTTTTTTTAAACATTAATAAACATATAATCCTTTCTCTAAAATCAATCTATCTATAAAAAAACGCATCAAAATCCGTTGAGAATAGTAACGTCATTATCAAATTTTGAATGTAAACTATTTTTTAAAACATATGTTGGTTTTTTTTATATATATTATTATACAAATAAACTTTCCTCTTTAATTACTATCTCTATTAAAAAAAAACGCATCAAAATTCGTTAAGAATAGTAATGTCAATATCGAATTTTAAATGTAAACTATTTTATTAAACACTCTGTATATGTTTTTTTTACATTATTATACATATAAACCTTCCTTTTGAATCACTCTATCTATTAAAAACCCCATCAAAATTCGTTGAGTATTATCGAATTTTAAATGTAAACTATTTTTTTAAACACTCTGTATATGTTTTTTTGCTGAATATTATACATATAAACCTTCCTCTTGAATCACTATATCTATTTAAAAAAACCGCAGTATCATCCGTTGAGAATAGTCAATATCGAATTTTAGTTTATAGTTTATCCAAGATAGTCGATCCGTGCCCCCTTCGTTGGGCGTTAATATCTGAACTTTTTGTTTAATCATGGTAAAATATAGCCTACAACACTCCCGAATAGTGTAGCTTTCTAAATGTAAAAACAATATGATAGGTTCAGTACTTCCGAAGATTAGCGGCTACAATCAAACAACCCCACAAACTCACAAACAAAGTTACAAACTTTACCTCTTTATATATGTATTAGTATAGATAATATTGTAAAACAAAATTATTAATATTTTTTGTACCAAAAACCACACGTGATAGGGAATGGGGAGAGAGGGTTTGTTTAAAACCTTACCAAGTATCACAAGGGGAGGGGAGTTAAAATTTTCCTAAAACAACATCACGTGATTAATGGACGACCCTAGAAGTTAGTAATGACCTTAATTTTCTCTTCTGTATAGCAGGTTCTCAGAGCCTTATCTATTTAGCGGTCCAAAATTTTCAATTTGAGGTTTGAAAAACAGCTCCGAATTGGTCACGAAATGTTCATAAATGGTCAATAAGGCGGGGTTGGTCATACGACCATGTTTGCACTGCAGCCCATTGGCTTATTGTGCACAAATGGTCACCAAGTGTGACGAATTGGTCATCTATACACCAACTTGTACAGCGTGTTTAAAATATCAAAGTCATCGAAAAATTTTAAGATCATAATTTAATCATACATGGCTCAATAAAAAAGGTTGCAATTGGTCACAAAATGGTCAAAATTGGTCAGTATGAATAATTATTTGGACAGTAAAATTAAAGGAATTTTGTATTTAATAAAGACAATTAAGGACGAGAAAGTTTTTTGAGCGGCTCAAAATTAAAAATTTTAGGTTCAAAAATAAATTCTGTAAGCTAGTAAAAATTAGACAATTTGTTATAGGTATTAAATATTTGGTCAAAGATACTGAAAAAATTTAAATAGTTTAAAATTTTATGGTTATTAATTGCTACATAAATATATTTGGCAGAGCGAAAGTCAATTGAACCCCCGCGTGACTACCTAAGGGTTAAAAACAAGTGCACGCCAATGTTTTCTTTTATTCAAAACCTACATTTAATAACCTTTAACCAATGATCTGAAAAATAAATATGGATGAATGCAGCGAAAATCACAATAACCCCTACGTAGGCACCGCGCAGTACACTTGTGGGCATGCGCAATAAACATTTACTGACTAGCCGAAAACAAACAACAGGACCGGGTTTAACATTTTGTATATGATTCATTTATAAAGAAAATATACCAAGTAATTTTGGGGTATACATATTTAAATATTTTATTTTAAGTCTGTATTCGTCTTTCATAGCAGTCCCTAAAAAGTAAACCGGTTTTATATTGGGGACTATTTTTTGTTGTATATTTTTTTATTTTTCGGTCGTATCGCCGATTTTATTAAGATTTAGCAAACGAGAGTGCTTAGAAGCACTGATCTCAATTTAAATTCCATTTTATTACTAAAACACCTTCTTTTTGATTCATGAGGACCCACTTTTACTTAACCTCAAACCTGCACGCTATTTTATGTATTATTATCTTCCTTCTTAACACTACCTTGACACAACAAAACTGAATAGTTGGTATTTTATTATAAAAGCAATAAGATTTGGTGTAACTTGTTTGAGGAATAAATCTCAATTCATAAACTGATATTTCGTTCCCGTTGACGTAGCAGTTGTCGTTCAGTTAAGTTTGGCGTGTAATGCCATTGAAATTGTTTATTTTTGGGGTTAGGGCCAAACTGACCTTATATTTGTAATTGAAACCACAAAAAAAAGCGAATCACAAATATTAAAATTGGTAATGTACCCAGTAAGTAATTATTGATTTAATTTGCCTACAAATGCCAACTTGAAATAAACTTGATAATGTAATAAATCTTAAACTAGGCTTAAAGCGCAATGGAATCGCTTGGACTATTTAATTTTATTCAAAACATTCCACAGAAAGATACCTATGTTCCTTTTTTAACATACGAGCAATAAGCAATCTACAAGATATTATATGGTATAAATCGTCCTCAATATCACAAAGCGGCGTATCTTTATGTTTAAATTTCACGAGGGTGCTTTTTAGGTATTTTTTGTACTACTCTTTTTTTAGTAAAATGAAATAGGCTTAGTATTATATTTCTATAACTTTTAAAGATATCAAAATCTAACATATGCCAATTTGTAATATTAAGAAGCAACTTTTTTAAGCAATTACATCAGCTCTAGTCAATTTTCCTACTTTTTGAGATACGCCACATCGTGATATTGCCGACGAAATTGCTTATGGCTACGTGTTATAACTTGAAAATATGTCAAATTATTTTAATTAAACTGCCATATTTTATTTTGTGTAATTATAAATGCATCAGTCCAATGCTAATACAGGGTGTCCGACTATATTTTAACCCATTTTCACCGCGAATAATTTTAAAAGAAATAAATGGATTTTACGATCGGGAAATCCCAAATTATAAATTAAATTAGGATGAGTGTGACCCTGTCACCGCATAGGTAAACGTTTTCAGTGTTGCAACCACTATATTTATTAAAATACTGCTAATTTTGTCAATGTTGCCAACACTATATTGGGTTTTAAATAAAAAATGCTAACCTTTATAACAACTGCGCATGTGCAAAGGTGTACAGCAATTCTCCCAGTGTGGGGTAAAAATTCTTGCGCAGGTCTATTGAAAATATATGGGGATCATTTTCTATTAGCAATCCTTTTAATTTTTAGATCATTGCCTTTAACAACAATAAGTAAAAAAAAGTTTTTTATGAATATAACTGTATGTATCAGAATACCGACATTAAGTTTATATTACCTGTAACACAGAATATTTTTCCATGTTTGGTTTAATTTTTTGTTATGATGGCCACTGAGTTCTTGTAAACATTTTTAATCAAAAATAGTATGTGAAAAAAATCTTTTCCCACATTGCATTGTTGACATATTTTGTAAAAAAAATAAAAAATTGCCAACTTTTTTCTCAAATATGACAAAATGAATTCGTAATAATCAATATACTATGCCAACTTGCAAATATTTGTGCAGTGGTATTTGGTACAGAAATATTAAATAAAAGGTCAATCCTATAATTATAATTGTGATGCGTACATATTTAAACAATAAGACACAAGCCGTTTCTGTCCGACAGTTAATCCATTTTAATCAAAGAAGACTGCAAGTGGCCATATAGACACACGCTATGACGCCTACTTAGAACTTTGTAATTTTAACATTTTTTCGGAGTAAGCTTTTTCGCCAGTGATATTTTGAGGTTTGCACTTGTTTACAAGGGTTTTTTTATCTTTGGACAAACCACGAAGGCTAAACTAACGTAACACGTGGGTGTCTTAAGCGAGGTAAGAGGGAGTTTGTTGACCCGGGACTTAAATACTTGAAGATTTGGGGGGAAGGAAAGACCTCCGCGGGCAGCAAATTCCACATTCTAGAAACTCTAGGGATAAAAAAACGAACAAATTGGAAAGTTCGGGGTCCGTCCAATTGGACTGTATAGGGATGCATACACGCGGCATCACGAGTTTCTCTGTTGGGAACCGTGAGTGGAGAAACTATACTGGACAATTCTTCAGAGCAGAAGCCATGGAAGTACCTGTAAAAAGCGATAAATCCCCAAAGCCCGACGATGGGCAAGAGAGGGAAGCCTTACTGTAAGTGAAAGATTATTTATGATACGAATAGCTCTTCTTTGAATGGAATCAAGAATGCTTAGGGTTATGGAGGACGGCCATGCTCCAGATATGAAAACAATATTCCAAGGGAGGTCGGATTTGGGACACATACAAAGTGTATAAATTAGATGGGGAAAAATACTTTTTGGCTCGAAAGAGAAATCCAAGCTTTTTAAAGCTGTCGTGGCTATAGATACACTGTGTTTATGCCAGTTAAGGTTACCTGTTACCTTTAAATGTAACGCCCACAAGATTGAAGGTGTTTTTGCTCTGTAAAACTTGGCTACTCATAAGTAGAGGATGAGTATTTGATGAATTTTTTCGCGACAAGAAACATGATTGTGTTTTGGATGCGTTAAAATGGACGAGATTTTTGGCGCCCCAATCCGATATAAATGAGGATCCTGTGAAAGAGATATCTGCATCTCTCTACCTTTGTTTTCCAAATCAGTTTTAGTGATGGGTTAAGGAACCTGAAAACTGAAGTAAAGGGTACTATCGTCGGCAAAAATATGAATGGAATTAGTTGTGAACGAGAGAAGGTCGTTGATGTGAAAAAGAAACAATGTTGGTACCAGAAGTGAGTCCTGACGAACTCCAGCATTTACTTGGTAAAAGCTTGAAGAATGGCCGTTTACAATATATGATATACGTCGATTAGATAGATAACTAAAGAGCCAAGTACAGAGTTTAGTTAAAAGACCATAGGAGGGAAGTTTATTAAGAAGTGCGGAATGCCAGATCTGGTCAAAAGCTTTGGATATATCAAGAGCAACGATCTGGGACTTACCTAGAAACTCAAGAGACTTGTTCCAGCAGTGTGATACAAAGGAAAGAAGATCTGTTGTAGATCTTTAGTGGCGTATTCTGTATTCTGAACATGATTCCGCAAAAAAATCGTTAATATTGATTTTTAATACATTGGCGCCCATACCTCCTAGTCTAAAAGTAAAACAAAACAAAAAATTCAATGAATCCCAATTTTCTGAGAGGAGAAATTATTAATACAAATACAGTGCTTGTCTAAAGTCAGGACCCCCTTCCTAAGTTTTGAATTGTTTGGTAATTTTTATGAAAATTTGACGACTTTGGTAAGACTATATAGAAGGCGCGCTTGTGGCTGCTCCGGTTGTATCGGCAGCGTCGATCTCCGGAGTTAAGCAGTGAAATGCGCGCCCATAACTTGGATGGGCGACCGGCGTTGTCGGTTTTGAGCAATGGCACGCGGTGTTCTGCTCGGGGTGAACGAACGGACCGAGCAACAACCATCCAAGTTATGGAATGAATGGTGTGTGAATGGGAAGGAGTAGGGGTCAAGGTACAATAAGCCTTCAGGCTGCAGTGCCTAGGGGGCGGTCGTCGGGCCTGGGTGGGATGACCCCGAAAGGGCGAAAAAAACTATATACACCAAATTTTAGACAAGAAATGACAGATATAGATGGCAAACGGACAGCTGAAAGCGTGATTTTGAAAAGTAAAATTAAATAGAAAGGGGGTCTTGTGGCACATCATTTTAAAGCCCCTGACAAGTTCTTTATACCCCAGAATATAAAGTGAATACCTTACCTCTCCAAAACCGGCGGTACTTTAAAAATTACCAAAATGCCTGATTTGGATGGCCTTATCTACAAAAATAATAAAGGTAGATATATCTTGGGGTATTTTCTTAATGGTCTCTTGGATATTTTATTAATGATGATATAATATACAGGGTGCGTCATTAAAAAAATCTCTACTTTTGGTCCTACCCTGTAAAGTATCACCCATATTAACATTAAATAAATCCTTAAAAGAGCTTTACGAAAGTACCATATTAAGTGTATCTAACTTTATTAGATTCGGAAATACGGCCATCTAAATGAGGTATTCATGTAATTTTCAAAGTACCGCCATTTTGTAGTAGGTAAAGGTATTGACTTTATATTCTTGGGCTATAAAGTAATCGTCAGGAGCCCTAAAATGATGTGCCACAAAATGGCGCGCAGCTGTCAGTTTGACATTTATATCTGTCATTTCCTGTCTAAAGTTTGGTTTATGTCGTCTCACTAAAGTCCTTAAATTTTCATAAAAATACCAAACAATTCAAAAATTCGGATGGGGTCCCTAATTTGGACAAGCACTGTACATTACTGATAAAAATAAATATTTTTTTGCTTTAACAGAATAGTAAATTTAGTAACTGTTTACTAAAGCATTTTTTGTTTGACAAATTAAATATCATTTTGTTTTATAAGTAAAAGTATAAAAATATGCCTGTTGGAGTTTAGCTTAAGTAAAACTAACCACTGGCGATACATCCTTGCCAAAGATAATTCTTAAATTGGTAAATGAGGCAATAATAGAAGTTTGAAGGACTGTAAAAATTTACATTGGGAATTCAACATCTGCTTATTTTAAACTTACACGCTTTATCTAAGAATAAAGAAGCACAGGAGCCTAATAAAATGTAGTTATTCAAGGTGACTTCAATTGATCAAAACCAAAGACAATTATAGTTTCACTAACTATAATTGTCTTTACCAAAACGTATGTCTTTTCGATCGCAATTAAGAAAGCTGTGTCGCTAAAATTTCTTATTTTCTTTGCAAGAAGTAAATGCACTGTTTTGAAATAAATTAAATAATAGTAATTTATGTAACAAGTGCATAAAGTGATACTTTTTACGAATGGGAAATTTGACAGCACCAGCCTTTAGGCAAGTGCGACAATCCCATGAGTAAAAAAGACACTTTATGCATGTGTTACATACTATATTTTTCCACGACCGTATAAAAATTTCCCAAAATACCATTTTATACATGTTTTATTTATCTGAACTTATTAATTTTAATTTTTGCAGCACAACCATTATATTGCAACAAAAAATCTAAGCCTCCTTATTTTTTACAGTCAATTATCCCCTTCATAACTATGTATTTATTATTTAATTTTAGAAAATTGTATGTACTTACTTTTTGTAGAAATAGTACCAAAAACGTATATATTCCTTTCCTTTTCTTCCTCTTTAATTATTATTAACTACATAATGAAAAGTGCTAATACCCAAGGTTAGTTTATATACAGTGTGTCCAAGATAAGGATCCTAAGCATGGGAGTCTCAGTACCTATTGGAGATACAGCTTAGGTTAAATTAGGAAAAAGTTGTGTTTCTCAAAGCTTATTTACATGCCGTTTAGAAACTTGAAAAAATTTCATGGCCTGCTGAGATATTTGGCAAAAACGAAAATTTGACTATATCGATTTTATTTTTTCTGACTTTATTTGAAGAGATATAAAAACTAATAACACTTTTTTATTGGCACTTTTTAGCTACTACATGATGGTATTTTTAGATTTTATACCCGACGTTTTGATTTCAAGAAACCATCATTAACTTTATTTTTTTATATGGCTCGAAAAAAAAGAACCCCCTGTATATGATCCCATTTTTTATTACAAGTTCAACGATGTATCACATGCCATATTTTAATTTTTAGTTAAAAGAAAAATTGCATTTTTCTATTTTTTGAAGTTATTTTTAAGTAGGCCTTGCAAACAAATTATTGGACGCTTACAGATACCTGTTACCGTATCTGTAACATAATTTAATATCATTATAAAATAGTATTTGTCGTTATTACCCTGTTTGTCGAGTTGTTGTTTGTAGAGCAATTGTTCTTATTGTTACTGTTGTCTCTATTATTGTTTATTGGTGAATAGCTAATATCTTATTGTATTATTACGGTCGAATATGCAGGATGGCCATTATAGCCAAGAAGATAAGTTTTAGATGCTAACATGCTACATTTTGTGCTGTAAAAATAAATGAAGGTATCATTTCTGCAGTTAATAAATTATGGTAAATACATGGACGTGATATTTAAGTTCCTAAAATTCCACACCACATATTAAACCCAAAACGTTCTTGATGTTTCGATATTTACTTAACACGCGGATTTTGTTGAGCCTAGTAATGTGTATTGCGTATAACGACAACAGTAACAATAAGAACAATTAATTGCTCTAAAAACAACAACTTGACAAACAGAGTAATAACGACAAATACTATTTTATATAATAATGATAATTAATTATGTTGCAGATACGGTAACAGGTATTAACGTCCAAGCATTTGTTTGCAAGGCCTAGTTAAAAATAACTTTAAAAAAATAGAAAAAATGCAATTTTTCTTTTAACTAAAAATTAAAATATGACATGTGATACATCGTTGAATTTGTAATAAAAAATGGGATCAGATACAGGGTGTACTTTTTTTCGAGCCATATAAAAAAATAAAGTTGATGATGGTTTCTTGAAAACGAAACGTCAGGTATAAAATCTAAAAATACCATCATGTAGTAGCTAAAAAGTGCCAATGAAAAAGTGTTATTAGTTTTTTATATCTCTTCAAATAAAGTCAGAAAAAATAAAATCGATATAGTCAAATTTTCGTTTTTGCCAAATATCTCAGCAGGCCATGAAAATTTTTCAAGTTTTTAAACGGCATGTAAATAAGCTTTAAAAAGCACAACTTTTCCTAATTTAACCTAAGCTGTATCTCCAATAGGTACTGAGATTCCCATGCTTAGGATCCTTATCTTGGACACACTGTATATACTGGGAATAGGTTGCGACACATCAACTTTTAGGCGGTTCGAGGTCGGGGACGCAAAGAAAGGGCCCCCACGAAAAAAGTTGGCAAGACTGGGTAAAATCAAAGCTGATGATCAATCCAGTGGCGTCTAGAATTTGCGTATTTCATTTTGCATTGTTTTGAAAATTATATTTGTTAAAAGATGTTATTCCAAATGTTTTTTATTTAAAGTAAAAGAATTTACACCTTAGTAATAATTAAAAACTTTTGTGTTATAATATAATACAATAAACTGTATATCTCCGGCACTGAACAAAATGGCCGAAAAATGGGAGATGTGACATCACTACACGTCAAAGCAATATGGCCGAATGTCGCGACCCTAATAGATCGACTTTGCTAATACCTACAAAATATAATAGAATTCAATTTTTTTCAATAAAAATTCGGATCATAGTCCTGCTTTCTAATGGGTTTAACAGAGTATGTCAATTTTCACTTTTATTTGTTGTTGCGCTAACAGCCAATTACTAATATTTTCTAACGTGAGATTACTTGCACAGATCAACTTTACGCATGCAAATGGGTGCGCAATGTAACTACTTTGCGTACGCTAGTAGAAAAAATAATATGCATGGTGGTAATGGCTTTTACCCTTAGGTGTAATAAAAGACCAAGTAATTTGTTAGTTCGTTTAAAAGTTTAAAAATCCTAATATATCAAAATTTTAGTAAAAAATCGAAAGCCTATAATAAATAATTTATGGTTTTAAATAAGTAATAAATCTGAATAAACAATTACATTGTACAGTTTTAACGAAGTTTTAGGCAGATTAACACTATAATTTTGATTCCATAAGGTTTTTGACCTCATTATTTTTCTATGTTTGTTATCAGTTTGGTTATTGAATAAATCCATTTTATCGTATTCTTTAGACCGCCACTAAAAACAAACGATTTCTTTTGTGGTTCAGACATAGTATACTATGGACCTTTGATTACGACGCACAAAATTAGAGCATAACTGACAATATTGATTTGCAATTTTTATATTTTAAAACATTTACTTTCCTTTTTCCAACTATTAGCTCTTACACTTTACAAAAAAGTAAAATACTGGACTACACATGTGTTAACAGATATTTTATTTAAATATTATTTGTATACACTTTGTACCGGCTCGATGCTGTATGCTTTCTATTTAATTTTTGTGGACTCAACAGTGATTTTTTGATATCGGTGATCGCTGCTACTGCTATCTAAAAGTAGCTGCTACTGAAAACTGTGATATTATCACTCTTTACGGAAACATGCTAAATTTTCATAAATAAAGTCATATAGATAACCTTGTTAAAATTGAATGAAGAAAAAATATATCATTTTTAAATAGATTCTGTCATTTAATATACATATAATTTAATTACTGATTTGCATTGGCATATAAGTAAATGTATATAAAAAAACCGACATTACACGAAGTATATGAAATATCTTAATTTTTTTATAAACATTTATAGCTTTGATCATATTATTTGGGCAACCCATTCGCGATAGAATTATTAACAAATCAAATTGATAAAAAAATAGTTTTCATCCGGTAAGCAAGCCAATTCGCATCCCATTTCACTAACGTAAACATGCATAATCACCATAAACTTAAATGAAAGAGGTTAGAATCACTGAATCGCAATCACAATCACCGTCCAGCGATCGCAGTCGCCGTTTAATGTTGTGGTTACGGGCAGCGCCACCTCTGCGAACTGCGAATATTAAAGAGTGATTTTTTCACTGCGATCGCCAGGCGCAAGTAGCAGCTACCAAAATGATTTGTTAATAACCGGTGATTGGTAGCAGCGACTGCGATCGCAGTCACACCCAGATAGATATTAGACAAAGAAATGCCGGTATTAAAAGCTTTTTGTGATACGTTGACGCTTTAGTTTCACTTTGTCCAAAAGATAATTTTAACAAATGTTCTTTGTGTGGTCTTAGGGGTATGCAAGTGAGTGGATTTTATTTCATTTTTTACACAAAATCTATACAAGATAGAAATAAATTAATATCTAAAAGCATTACTTTTACTTGGTAATTCTTAATAGTATATAAAACTGGCACAAAATTCAGTAGTGGACCGGGTGTCAAGGTATAGATTCACGCTAAATTGACGGCATCTTTCTTCTGGATCTAACTGCTGTGAGCGAAGATTCCTATAAGCTGATGGTATCCTGTTTGGTGGTGAACACGAGGTATTTCTCAAATGGCGGAAAGTAGATGGACGTGCCATGTGCCCAGATGGAACTGTCAGTAGTGAAAGTGAAGGTTATACGTAACACCAGTAGCAGATCTTGGTTTGACAGCCGACAATTTGTGCATTGCATCGATTGTTGAATTATTTTGTTTTCTTTTTGGAATTTCTGGGAGCTACGAGCTCGATTATCCAGATTTTTCGCCGACGAAGCCCTGGAAAGCATAGTCCGGAAGGGAGAGAGTGGTGGATTGGACCTGAAGGGACCAAAACCAAGAAAAAAAATAGAAATGGAATAGAATACATTTCCTCTCGCGATCCTGACTCAAAGAAATAAACTTTTTAATAAGAAGCGCTCGATCCCATTTAAGCCTATGTTCGCTAAATTTTGTGACGTAATCTTTTTCCGTAATTCTTTGTTTTACAATCGTTACCCCTTAACCAGGGCCGTATTAACTGTTTGAGACGCCCTAGGCTAGAATTCGCGGAGCGCCTATTTTCCACCCAAAAATTTTGAAGAACAAAAAAAAGGACGCTTTCCTCCTTTTCGCGTCTATTTCATTCTAAAGCACCCTATTCACAGAGAAAGTCACCAAAAATCTCCACCTGACCTAAACTTTTTTAAAACTCCCGTTTCTAGCGCTTTTTTTTCATGGCGCCCTAGGCTATAGCCTACTCAGCCTAATGGATAATACGGCATTGCCCTTAACTTCTTTATTTTTTATCGTACATAATAAATAATTATATTAGTTTGTTGGGTAAACTCTGTAGTTTCTGAATCAATAATTGGATTAATATATTTTAAAAGGTACAGGGTAGGACAAAAAGTATGTTTTTTTTTAATGAAAAACCCTGTATATTATATCACTAATAAAAAGATATTTTAAAGAGCTTTAAAACCAATACTATATTTGATATATATATTTTCATTAGTTTCGAAATATGGTCAATCAAATCTAAAGAATAAGTGTAAATAATTTTAGTTATGTAGGTAGTTTATATTTTTAAAACCACTAAGATAGACCCATAAATAAGGGCATTTTTCTAACACTCTTTGAATTATCTTTTAAATGGTGATTCAATATGCAGGGTGTTAAAAAGTCATATTTTTTGTCGTACCCTGTATATCTTAAGGGAAAAAGTAATTGTGATTAGAGGTACAGATACTACAGAATTATCCTAACAAAATGGTGTTTTTATTATTTTTTTTTATTTTGGATGAAAAAAATAAAAAGTTAAGGAAATGTAAGTTTATAGTGTTTCTAATAGGAATTTAAAATTGTTCTTCAGATCTTTTTATTGGTGAAATAATATATAGCGAGTTCCATTTAAAAAATCATACTTTTTGTTGTACCCTGTATATCTTAAGAAATAATAAAAATCTGATTACTTATTCGAAAACTACAGAATTAACTCATTGATATTTTTAATTATTTTGTACGATAAAAAATAAAAGTTAAGGGGTGTAAATTTATAACTACACCGGTACATTTTTTGTCAGCAATATTTGTTTAAGTACCGCTGAGACGTCACTGGATAAATTTAATTAAGCTAGTTTTGAAGTAATAAAAATAATATTGCCGAATTTTATCAAAATTGGATAAGAGATATTTAAAATATTAATAACAAAATATATATATATATATATATATATATATATATATATATATATATATATATATATATATATATATATATATATATATATATATATATATATATATATATATATATATATTTTAAATATAACACCCTGTAGCTGGAAAACAATGAATTTCTGGACCCATGTTTATACAGGGTGTCTTTAAAAGGTCTGTACAAAATGCCTAACCAGAACTAACCCAATTTACCTTAGTCAAGAAGTTGATTGTTTACAAGATACAGGATGTCAAAGTTATTATTTTATTTCAGTTATTTTTAAATATATTACTTATTATAAAACATGTTTTCATAAAATTCAGTATTAAGAGGTTTTTTAGGGTTGGGAATCGAAATATGCTAATAGCTTTTGTTGTAAAATATAGAGGGAGCCACCTGCAGTCGATTGCTTAGATTCAAAGTGTCGTATCTTTTTGCCTCGGTATTATAATTTTAGTAAAGTATGTTTAATCTTCCATATTTTTTGCACCAAAAAGGTATACTTGATAAATATCGCTACGAGCAACCGTTATTGAGATATTTCAGATTAAACATTTTATTTCATACAAAAGTTTGTCATTGTATTCATTCACGCTTTATCTAGGTCACCTGGTAGTGTCCAAAAGGTCTGTACAAAATGTCACCACAAGTTCTTTGGGCCAAAATACAACGATATGATGCAATTTACTTTAGTCGAGAGGTTGCTGGTTTGCAAGATACAAGTGTTAAATTTTCCATTTATTTTTTATAACTTGAACACCCTGTATCTCGCAAACCAGCAACCTTTCGACTAAGATAAATTGCATGACGTTCTATTTTAGCCCAAAGAATTTGTAACTAGCCTTTGTACAGGCCTTCTGGACCCTACCAGGTGGCCTAGATAAATCGAAATGGCAAAAATTTCTATGAAATAAAAGGTTAAGTTTGAAATATCTCAAAAACGGTTGCTCGTAGCGATATTTATGAGGTATACTTTTTGATGCAAAAATATGGAAGAATAAAAATTATTTATTAGAATTTTAATATACCGAAGCAAAAAAGTTATGACACTTTAAACCTAAGCAATAACTGCAGGTGACTCCTCTACATTTTACAACAAAAACTAAGCATGGTTCGATTCTCCATCCCAAAAAACCTGAATTGTGGCAAAATGTTTTATAATAAGTATTTTAAAAAACCCGAAATAAAATAAAAACTTTGACACCCTGTATCTTAAAAACGATCAATTTGTCGACTAAGGTAAATTGGGTTAGATCGTCAAATTTTGGTCCAAGGAATTTATGGTAGCATTTTGTACAGACCTTTTAGAGACACCCTGTATAAACTTTTTTTCATATTTTCAGTAGTATAATATGTCCTTAAATTTTTCTAACAACTTTCTGTAACACCCTGTAAAATTTAAAAAATAAATATTTTACATTTTTTTGCTAAATAAATATTCCCTTTCTATTCTACTTATAACTGCTTATTTTAAAGTAGCACTAACACATGTAATGTGTCTGATTTTATGATCTGTTAATGACACAATGAGGGGTGTGTGGCAACTTTAAGGCGTATTTAATTACACAGACTACCATACACAAACATAGGGGTACAGGGAGCTTAAGTTCTGGTTTTCGTTTAAGTTAATCTGATTGTCAAAATTTGCGATTAACCAGATATTTGATGAATAAACACTACTTCGACTTTTTCCCATGAAATGCCTAACAAATTGGTTCCTCTTTAGATATTCTTGTTTAATAAATTGTTAATATTTACTTAAAAATAAGAGTTTACATTAAGCAAAGTATTTTTATAAGTTCTCTTCAAAGAGTATTTTAAAATTTTCTTTCTTGCGGCAATACAGGGGGCTGCGATCTCTACTGTTTTCTGAGGAAATACTTTTTTCTAAAAATGTATGTAGTTCATTAATTACGTAAGGCTTAAACCAGAGGGAGGGGTTAAAAGTTTAGAGCCGTGTTGTCAGGTTGATAAAAAGCTCATGCAGAAAAATGCTCTTTGAAAAATTGACAAGCATTTAAAAGAACGCTTTTTTCCGTTACTTCGTAGCTATACATTGTAACTAAAAAATACACAGGGTGTCCGAAAGGTGGGGTCAATAATGATTGGTGTGATAGAGTGAGCCCAAATAACGGGCCTCGAAGATGACCATGTTTTTTTCAGAAAAGTGGCAATGGTACCCAAACGGTACTACCTACGGTACCCAATTACAATAGGCTTCGGAAGGCCGTGGAGATACATTTTGTGCCAAATGTCACGTCTCTAACTTAAAAAGACGCGATATGTCGATTTCAAAGCATTTTTGCACACATATACATACATTTTTCTCAAGCACAATCGCGTTATATACGCCATATTTGTAAAAAATGCGTAGAAAATCAAAAATACTAAAATTAAAATATATATATATGTTTATATATAAAAACAGTTTATTTGGTTGTGAGTTTATCAAACTGCGTGCTATATTGATAATACAAAATTCATAACATAGAGATTATGTAAAGTGAAGAAATTCTTAGATATTTATATTCATATCTATTCAATACCTATTTAATATAAACATAATGTTTAAAATATAATATTTATACACAATGTTTACAGTTAATACAGTTTATTTGTAAAGGATATCCATTTTAAACTTGGTCAAATTTTCAATTGGCACACACACGCTGAAATATTGTCCAAAAATAGGTTCCAACAGATAATTTTTCTGTTCCTTGAACCAAAAATAGCTTCAATAATAATAGTTGGTATGGACATTTTATTAGGAATATTATTTAAAAATTGTTTTTAAAATGGATAAATTTTTAAATTAGGTTCAGTTAGGAAGTCCAAAAACAGGACTTTCTTTTACAAGACTGTTTAATTTATTTAGGTAAAAAATTGTAAATATAAAAATCAAAAATATTTTGCCAACTTTATCATCATATGGAAATTGATCAAAGAAATGAGCCAAATAATTTTTAACAAAATACAGAATATGACAATTAGGCCTTAAATTATTTATCAAAAGAAAAATATGTATCGGTGTGAAAAAAAACTTTGATAATTTACTTAAAAATATATTTAAAAGCTTGGATTCAAATTTAAAACTGATTATTTAGAATTTTGTGTTTTCTAAGTTTAAAAGCACCTCATACCATGCATTTCAATTGAAAACAAACCACCCTGTATATTATTGATATTTGTCTACTGAAAAATTCCTGAAACACGCCAACGACCGTTATTTTTAAGGGGTACATTTTTGTGTCAAAATTAACATGTCTCGGCTTATACCCCTCTCCCGATCAACACAAACGTCTAGTTTAAATAAAAGGGGTTCAAGTGGTACCTCATCTTATAGGATTTTAAATTATTTTTCTTTAAGTTTTTAGTTTCTTGAACTCGGTTCAGTAGTTTCCGAGGATTCACTCTAAATACCGAGTGCCGTAGCCGTAAATGACCTTAATTTTCCCGTAAATGAGATATGTTTTTAGTAATTTGAATAGAAAATGGTATTCCCAGTACAATGACACTACATTTTCTACTTTTTGACATCTAACCTCTACATATTTTTAAGGTTATATACCTACATACCAAATTTTATTTTGATATTTTAAAAATCATAAAGTTACAGGGAAAGCTACCTGCTAGGGACCATCTTTATTTAGGGTGGATTTTCTCGAAAACTACTAAACCGATTTTAAAAAATTAAAAAGTATTATGTCTAGTTTTACAATTGCGAGTTAAGTTCAATTGAACTCAACCGGTACATGAACCTGTCTCATTTAAAATATATTGCTGTCAAGTAAATGCCAAAGATGACTGCAATATGAGGGATAAGTTCTTTTATAGCTTTTTGAACAAGCAATTTTTGAGACAAAAATGTAACCCAACAAAAAGAAAAATTTACGTATTTTGGGATTTTTTAATAAGAGTACAAATAACGGAATTATACGGGGTGGCTTGTATTAAAAAAAAAGACACTGTATAGAAATACAGTAAACACATTACAAATGTGTATGTAACTTTGAGAATATTCCTTGAATTGATCTAGAAATTTTTTGTAAGTGTACCTACATAAATACACACAGGTGCATTACTAAAGTAAAATTTAATTTTTAATATTTTTTTAAATTTAAACTCTTTATATTCTCTTAATTAAGTTTAATTAATTAATAAAATTGGCACCTAAACAATCTTTTTATTTGGGGTGTGCTAAACTTTCTAATACCACAATGTTTAATTTAGCAAAGTAAACTGGTGGACATCACCAGACAGACAACAGACCTCTAAATTGATTGAACTAAATGGAAGCATTCCCTCACACAACAAATAAGTTATTAACACATAAAACCCACTATTACTTCCTGTTTTATATTAAAATGTTTTACTTACAAACTTATTTTTTAAAATAGCAAAAAATTTGTCTGGTGTACAGTTATATTCATAAAAAAAGACGTACAAGGATTAGAAAAGAAATACCTTGCCAATCAATAAAAAAAAAAGCAGTTGATGTTATTACTATTCATTTTTTTATTATTATTCTTATTCATAAATAAATAAAACACAAAATTAATGCAAAATTAAATAAATAAATAAATGTTTATGAAGTTATGACGACCTAGAAAGGAAGGGAGAAAAAACACCTTATCGTCGTGGCGCATGATTCTTAGCCTACCCGTAACAATAACAGATTTTTGAATAAAACCGTTTATACAAATGTCGGTATCGCGCAAGATCGTTTAATAGGTAAGGTTGCCTCATTACGTCACATATGTACCGCACTGCTGGTTCCTTATTGGCGCCAACATAGCAAACAAGGATGTCTAGACGGATAATGCTATGAGGGCGAAAGAGCGCGATATACAATATTTAAAAATCAGCTAGAATAATCAATAATTTATTAATAGGAAATAAAGAAGTTACGGTAATAACTGGAATTAACAGTATTTAAAAGTATTTCTTTAATATTGACAAAAACATAAACTACACTCTTAAAAACTTCATTAAATAATGAGCAAAATACATATGTGACGTATGGTCCGCCATGTTGCAAGGCTTACGAGGCAACCTTACCTATTAAACGATCTTGGGTATCGCGTGAAACAACAAAACTAAAAAAATATTTTTGTTTTTATATAAATATGGCGGCTACTCAAAAATGAAATTCGGTTTTTTCACTAGTTTTTAAGCTCTCTTGATATTTTAAAATATATACCAGATTTAAAATTTTTAGTTTTTGTTCGTTCATGCGATAAAGAGATATTTAAAAAATATTTATTTCAAATTTGAAGTAAATCAGTTAATTAGAACTTGTCGGTTGTTTAGAACTTGAGATATCGTGGCACCGAAAAAAAAGTAGTTTCGAGAAAACGCGTTTAAAGTTTTACGTTAAGTTACAGGCAGCATAATCTGATAGAATAGTACATATACCATAACTTCTCTTAATCAACCATTCCAGTTTCATAGCCATGATGTAGTAAGAAGTATCATGCAAAAAGAAGGAGAGAGAGAGAGAGTTACTTCATACAGTTAGCCCGTCCTCCAACTAATCGCCTATTATAAGAGTCGTCCGTTTAAACCGCTCTAGATGCCACGTCACTAAAACAGTCTGTAACTTTAAAAATAATTCGAATTTTCGAAAAATCCTTTTAGGGAGATATTCTTGAATACATAATCTATTAAACTATGAAAACAAACTTTTGAAGACTAGAATACCCCTTAAAGCGTTAGCGTCGAGTGTAGAACATATGTATAAATAAATCAAATTAAAAATAAATAAAAACATGTATCCTTTTTATTTTGCAAATGAGTTTAAGCCTTTTTAATTTCAGATCAATGACGTGGCATTTTTTACTGACAAAGTCAAAATTTGTTAAACATTGCAACCCAGATCTTCTAAAAACGAGCGCAATACTGCGGAGGCGGAAATTTAAGAAAAAAGGGTGGAAATACTTGAAATGAAGGGGTGATAATTTAGTAAAATTTTCGAAACCAATGTAAGTTAAAAGTGGGAATTTTTTTGGCTTTATAAAATATTTGATTGAAAGGAAAAAAGCAATGTTAAATTAAAACACAGTATTTTTGAAAGTAAGGTCTTTTTTTGCTTTTAACAATTTAAATTCCTCAATTTACCAAGACATTCTCTTCTAGGAGCGGCCAAAAATTTGTTGCGCGCGGCGCAAGTCATCTTAGGAACGGTCCTGAGTATAACGATGTATACGTACCTATATATGTACATATATCCTTTTTTTCTAGTATTTATTTTTACTGTTTTAAGTTTTATTATTATGATAAAATTTTTAAACGCATATTGTCCTTATAATTAATGATATTTATTTAAATATTACATAAATATTTTCTTACAAAATATTTTCATGTTGTAATTTTTTACATCAAACTAATTGGCGTTTATTTGCCTTTAAACCTAAAATTTGTGTTTCCCTAAAATCATCCTTTATGGAGAAAATTTAAGGCAAGTTTTTAACAAACTTTAATTGTTCTTTTAGTGATTTGAAATTATCTTTTTGTCTTTATCAGACAGTTATTTTTCAAGTCAGCATAACATTACGTTAAAAAATTGAATTTATAACATAAACCATAAACAACAGTGACTTTACACGAGATTATCATCAAGGTCGCGACGCAAACACGATCCCTTTGTTTGACCTGTGACCAAAAACATTCTGTTTTCTTTTATTTTTAGGCAGTATGTTTCTATGTAGACTTTTGTATACGTCACTATGTAAATAAATGCGTAAACATAGGGTAACGTACTTAAAAACCTTCATTTTTATCTCATCAATAACACTTTTCTACAAAAAAAAAAGTATCGGACCCAGAAATTTAGTGTATGATTTTTTATGATATTTTTGTCTCCTAAACACGTATTTGTAGTCAGTGGTTCAAGGCAGCCTAGCGTTTTACTATAATTTTCTTAAAAACTATTAAGGTTTAGAGATAGGATATATTTAACAAAGAAGATTGTAAAATAAGTGCTTAATTTAGGTTTACAAATTAGGGTAGTCCTTTCCCATTTAAAATATTGAAGTTCTTTACTTCCAAAGGTAATTTGTTGTTGCGCTTCTGGTAAAACCGGAAATTGTATTTTTACCTGACGTCCTCCGGACGCATTGCAATGCATTTTCCCACCTGACTTGTAAACAAATCTGGGTGCGTTCATTAGAGGCTCATCGCACGGCAGGATTTCTGTGTTTCAAGAAATGCCCCCGCCTCGGCTATCGTTTCCAGGTGAGCCGCATCGTAACCTATTTTGCGCCTGGCTTGTAAACAAGTCAGAGTACGTCCATTAGAAGCACGTCGCATCGGAACATACTACATGGAAGAAGACAGAGTTTGGTTTATGGGGGTGGGCAGGGTAGAACTAAAAATAGCAAACAAAATTACTTGGAAAAATGTATATCTATGAAGTTATCTATGTGAATGAAAAAATATGAATATTATAAATTTATAAAGTCGTAAGTAAATCTAGATAGATACGAATAATATATCTACTTATAAACAATATTACCACAGAACTAGAGAAGTGCAGCTGCCTTTCCCCTGCCTTGTGCTGCAGTCCATTTTTGGTTAACGTGGAGCTCAAAAACAATAACCCATAGATTTCTGTTCATTCTCAAATTCAGCGTAGTAGGTATACAGTTTTCTGTCGACAAATTGACATATCTTTTGGCAATGATGACACATACAGGGTGTCTCTAAAAGGTGTGAAAAAAGCTACCACAAATTCTTGAGGTCAAAAAATGACGATCTATTCGAACTTACCTTAGTCCAAAAGTGGATGATTTCGGAGATACAGGGTGGGTTATATTAGGATGATAACCCCTGCAGCCGTAAATTCTGGAGTTTAAAAAGTTCAAATGAACCCATGTCCCAAATATGTTAACTTCTATGATAAACAGAGTGGTATGAAAGCTATTTTTTTTTAATTTTAGCACCCTGTATCTTAAAAGTTAGGCCATTTATGACAGGTTTATTCACACTTTTCTTTTAAAAGTTACTTAAAGATTCTTATTTTTAAAAACCATCGTATTATTTTAACACTTTCGTCCTCTTCCAGCAAAATTTGAACATAAACATTTCCTCGTTAGAAGTACCCATACATCTCCAATGAAGACTTTTTTTTACTAGTACTTTAATTTGAAGAAAACGCAATGATTCAGAAGACCTATGAAAATATCTGTCCATCTCTAGTGGACGGGAAGAAGATGCCTACACGAATTTGCGGAAAACTAAATAATATTTTATGCCTCTAAAATATGGATGGTGGAGGGGAGGATAACCATCTGAATGTTTTAAAAAGTGTTCGTCGAAAGGAGCAACTTAAGGTAAGCCAGAGGAGATTTTTTAACCATGAGCATGAATTATTAGAGTGAGATACAAAATGAAAAAGGACAGATAGATACAAAATAAAGAAGAAAAGAAATACCAAAATCCCTTCACTGGCTACTGTGGCGCCATCCCAATTTGTTACATTCCGATGGCCAGTTTTTCAACTTGTCCGCCATAAAAGATGGTTATCCTCCCTCCACCATAAATACTCTAAAAACAAACTTTTGTCTATTATAAAAGGCAACCTACGTAACAGTATTTTTTATAATTTATAAATAAAAAATAAAAACTTAATTTGTTTTACAAATTAGTTGCTATACGTCTTGCTATCTCCTAAAAATGCTTGTAACAAATTTGGTGCATTTTTACAAAGCAATATTAGTAAGTCTATGCAAAATTATATTATTGTTATTTAAATTGATATGGTAATTGGACAAAAACCAATTAAACACTGGTATTTATATAAATTAGTGGTGATTATTTAGTTTGGCGCCTTAAGTTACTAAAACAGTATTTATTGTTTTGTCTAGTAGTACTATCATAAATAGTTATATTTTCGTGTTAGCTAATATGTCTTTAATTATAACAGGTATAATTCTTTTTTGTTTTCATTTAAATAATTTAAATATTAAAAAACTGTATTGCAGCTATAGGTTTTAAGAATAAGGTGTACCAACTTACCGAAATTTGGATGGCAATTAGTTGAATGGGTACTGCCAAAAATGAAATTAAAAGTACTAAAAACCAAAAAAAAAATAAAACAAGTAAAAGATACTTTAAAATCGACGTTTTGGTGGCAAATCTGCCACCGTTGTCAAGATAAATTGAATACAAAAAATAAAAATAAAAATTTACTATTATTACATTTTAAATTTTAAAAATTTTTATGTCTTTTAGGAGATTCTGAAATGTCTTTGACATTAAATGTCAAATATGTTTGTTTGGTTATAGTGTCATAGTGACATAGATAACTGGTTGCTGGTGTATTTATTGTTTATATTACAAAAAGGTGAATAGTTAGTTAATTTTTAGTCTTCCTGAAGATACTTCAGTATTAAGCAAAGGCAATCAAGTGTTATTTAAATTAACTGAAATTGATGCTACACAATTATCTTTATTTAATAATATATACGCACTTTCTTTGATTTTATATAGGTGAAACTTGTAGACCATTAGCCAAACGCATAAAAGAACACAGATCATACATTAAAAACAGAATTTCATAAATCAAAAATCTGCCAACACGCATTTGATAAAAATCATAGAATAAACTGGGATGCTTCGAGCATTTTAGCAAAGGAAACTTGTTCTAAAAAACGTAAAATCAAAGAAAGTGCGTATATATTATTAAATTAAGATAATTGTGTAGCATCAATTTCAGTTAATTTAAATAACATCTTTTAAATAGTAATATAATATACAGGCTGTTCTATTAATTTTTTTTTTTTTTTTGCAAAAAATCAAAAACCCGATGTTCAATTGTTTTTCTGTTTAGTTAGGCTGCACGTTAATCAGCGGAACAAATACCACAACTTCACTAATTTAACCGACTTTGTATCTCCAATAATAAACAAGTTAGCAATAGTGCAGACTTAAGTTTGCTCACCCTGTATATTTAATATTATTTTCCACTGTTTCTGCAAATTTAACAGATAAAAACGTGTTTATAGACAATTTCTATATTAACTCACAATAACATGCAATTTTTCGATTGTATTGTTTTCAATGCCATATCACTTATTTTTAATGCATGTATTACGGTATAATCATCAGTAGCATTCTGATATTTTAAGTATTGCAACCCTAGTTACACCTCAGAGTTGGGTCCAATACGAATACGAATACCGGAAAAAGAAAGTATTCGAATACCGAATATTTAAATATTTGAAAGAAAAAAGTATTCGATTACTCGGATTCACGAATACCCGAAATCGGTATTTGAATACTGGAAAAAAAAAGATTTGAATACTAGAAAAAAAAACGATGATTAAAAATTTTAAGAGAAAAAATCTCATTATTCCCTTCTTTTTGTTCCCTTATGGTATTCTTCTCGTAAAAATTTTGGTATTCGAATACTCGGAACGCCGGTGTTCGAATACTTAAAGAAAGTATTCGTCGAATACTTAAAAGGATTTGAATACAGAATCCCGAATACTAACCAAATAAGTATTCTGCCCAATACCGATTGCCAAACACACAAATGTATTCGAATACTATTCGAATACCGGAAAAATGTATTCTGAATACTATTCAGAATACTGAGTATTCGAATGCGACCCAACTCTGTTACACCTAACATTAAGGAATTATTGGAATAGGCAAATAGTGCTAGCAGTATTAAGGAAAAAACCTTATTTTATTACTGTTAAACCTTAACGCGCCTACGTGAAGAAGTGTTATTGGTCAGCATGACATGCTTGTATTATTTTTAACCTAAAACTGCGATATTATTTGTTTTTATTGATTGTCTATTTTATGTATTTGTTTACAACTGAAGAAGTTTCAACTTTTTCAGTATATTTTAAAGACAAAATTTAAAAATAAACAAAAATGACTTAAACCCTTAACCTCATTTCGTTTTCAAATGTTAAAATAAGGAAGGAAAACGACCGACTATATTTTGGCACAATTAAGGTCTAGCAGTAACTTTAATAAAGTTTCCCTTATTCAAAACAACTACTGAGCATGTGTAATGTCAAAATACTGCTGAATTTATTACTGCTAGACCTTATATGAATTCCAATAATCACAACCATTTAATTAGGATTGGTATCAATCATATAAATATCTTTTGAAGTATCTTAGTCCATCATACTTGAGGCCCGAATTTCTGACTTAGGGAGCAAAAATTTCCTGGGAAAGAGTCAAAGTCGGTCTATATAAGGTCGCGACATTCGGCCATATTGCTTTGACGTGTTATGACGTCACATCTCCCATTTTTCGGTGATGTTCTTCAGTGCCGGAGATATACAGTTTATTGTATTATTAGAACAACCGTTCACACAATAGTTTTTAATTATTAATAAGTTGTAAATTCTTTTACTTTAAATAAAAAACATTTGGAATTACATCTATCAACAAATATCACTTCCAAAACAATGCAAAATGAAATGCGCAATTTCTAGACACCACTGGATTGATCATCAGCTTTGATTTTACCCAGTCTTGCCAACTTTTCTCCGTGGAGTGCTCTTCCTTGCGTCCCCGACCTCGGTCCGCCTAAAAGTTGAGGATATGTCGCAACCTTATAAATATAAACTAACCTTGGGAAAGAGAATCAAATTTTTTCTTTTGTTTGCCTCTTTTTATTAGTTACATTTAAAAGCAGGCAATTTGAAAAGACACAGAGGATTTTTTCTTGAGAAGCTTTCTATTCTCTTAGCGTTGAAAATCGGGCCCCTGGGTGGAATACGATATTACAGGGTGTTCTCAAAGACGAGCCATTTATTTTAGCTGCTTATAGAACTCCTAACGATTAGAAAATAAACCAAAAAATCTTTTATATAAAAATTTTTGAATAAAACATCTAGGTGTGATCTAGAAGTGATTATTTAAAAATAAATTTAAATGATTTTAATGATTTTTTCAAAGGTCCAACACTTTTAATACTAATTATAGTTTAGTATGGTACCCCGTATCATTACACCAACAAGTCAGTTTTTCATAAAAGTAATTTTTAAAAATGTTTAGTATTATTAAATACATATATTTAAATTTATTAATATACATTAAAAGTAGTAATAAACGATTAACAAATTATTGACTTATTGATTTAAAATGTCTTTTTTTTCATACAATGCCAGTAGCTTAAAGGGGTGCATTTTATACAGTATGTATTACAATTGTGAAAAAGAACAACAATTTTAATGTTCAAGAAAGTCGTGTGTGGCAAGTGCTTTTGCTCCTCAAGAGAACAAGATTCACATTGAAAAATATGTTTTGTCTTGTACAGGTACTCAAAATATACAAAAATGGTAAAAGTGCCCAGGAGAAAACTGCCATTACTGGTAATAATTCAGAAAACTGTCACATGAAATATGTTTTTTAAATCAAATGAGCTTTTAGTCTCAAAAGTGTCACATAAAATGAACAATATTTTTGATTTATTTTAGCAAAGACAATTGTAGTTTCACTATAGACAACCAGAACAATGTTAAATTTTTGGTCATCAGTTTGGACGCTGGCTTGGCCTAATTTATGAAGCGGCAAATTACACGTACTGTTTACATGGGTACTTATGTTCCCTCGATGGATACCCGCTTCATAAATCCCAATAAGCGAGCGTTCAAGCTAGGGCTGGCAACCGAGACCGGTTTTTCGGCTAACCGGTTTTCGGTTAACCGCGGTTTTGGCCAAAACCGAAAACCGGTATTCGAAAACCGGTATTCGAGTACCGGTTAACCGGTATTTGAAAACCGGTTTTCGAATACCGGTTAACCCGTTTTGAAAAACCGGTTTTCGAATATCGGTTAACCGGTTTTAAAAAGCGGTTTTCAAATACCGGTTTTTCGGATAATCGGTTTTCGAATACCGGTTTTTTGGATAATCGGACCAAAATCGAAAAGCGGTTCTTCGAATATCAATTAATAGGTTTTTGGTTGATTGCGGTTTATATCTAAAAAAGAAAAACCATTCATTTTGTAAAATAGGATATTGGTTGACAGATTATACAGGGTGGTTCATTTAACTTATGACAGGCAAATAACCAGAAAACGGCGCATTTTAGAAGAAAATGTTTCTTGTAAGAATTGTTTGAAATATAGGGGCAAATTTAATGGTATTATAAAATAAAAACCACAACTTACTATAATAATATACTAAATTAAAATTTAAAAATCACCACTTTTCCTTTTCTGTTTTTTATAAACCAATAAACCAAGAAAAAACACCGAAAATAGAATACCAATTTTAAATAAAGAGGAAAAAATAAATTATTATATCAACAGGGATGTTATATTTTTATTTTTATTTATATTTAACCAATTTCTTTTGAAGAATATTCTAGGATGAATAATGATTATCACTTAACACCACAGCTCAATCAATGCAAAAACGATTAATAGAGAATAATTACTTTCCGATTTTCTGTTAACTGTGGTTTAGAAAAGCCTTTTTCGGTTTTGAGAACCGTTTTCGGTTTTAAAGACCGTTTTCGGTTTTCGGTTTTAAAAACCGATTTCGGTGTATCGGTTTTGAAAACCGTTTTCGGTTTTTCGGTTTTAAAAACCGGTTATGGTTTTTCGGATTTAAAAACCAGTTTTTAATACCAGTTTTTAAATATTCGGTTAACCGGTTTTGTTTTTTTTTCCGGTTTTTGCCAGCCCTAGTTCAAGCTGATGACCAAAAATTTAGCATTGTTCTAGGTGTATATAGTGAAACTAGAATTGTCTTTAATTTTACTATTAATTTTTTTTAATCCGTATTGAAAATTAAAATTAGGTTGTGTGTATCGAATTTTCAAACACCCTATAAGTTTAAAAATTTTAAACGAAAAAACAAATAATATAAACTTTCTATTTGGTTCTCAGGTAGTTTGGCATTTTTAAATATTTAGATTTTTATCTTTCATTAATAAGCCCTTCAAATGAGTAATAATAAACCTCTTATGTAAACAAAAAGGTATATTTATTTACAAGTGGGTAAGGCTTTTCGGGATAGTCTGGGTAGTTTTTATTTAAGTGGAATTTGGTATGTTTAAGAAGCATAATAAGGTATAAATATGTGCAAGGGCAGATTTAGGAGTAAACCTGATTTTTTTATGCTTTCTTCTCTTGTCAAAAATTAAATTTATTATAAATTTACACCCCTTTAACTTTTTTATTTTTTATCGTACAAAATAACTAAAAATATCAGTTTATTTGGTTAATTATGTAGTTTTAGATTCAGTAATCGGATTTTTATCACCCCTTTAAAAGACAGGATCCATCGAAAAGTATGATTTTTTTAGTGAAACACCCTGTTAGGGCCGAATTTAAGGGAAGCCAGGCGGGGCCCTGGCCCAAAGTCCCACAAATTAGGGGCACCCACACACTACAGAATAAAAAAGAGTGAGGACCTTTTTTTTGCTCATTCATCTTTCTTTGGCTTACAAAAATAAGTAGCAAAATAAAAAGCAAAGAACATTAAAAAATTCTATACTTAATATTATGTCTATCTTTCATGGTTTTAAAAATATGGCCATATAAAAAAATAGGCGACAGCGCTAGGCAATATTGCCGTAATATGCCTAATTTAAATCAGATTTGGATGGATATTTTTCGAAACTATTAAACATAAATATATTTATCATAGGCGCAATTTGCTTCGGTTCTGAGGGGGCCTAAAGTCTTGGGGCAAGATTTTGGTCCCTTGAGGAAAAAAATTGTGGATTTAGAATAATTCCTCTTTATTTTTTGCAACGAAATATTCATTTGGCCAATATAAAAATGAATATTGACTTGTTTTAGTGTACTGTTTTAAATAGGGTTAATAACTTTTAGAATGATATACTCCAAATGTGCCTTACCATGTCAACTGTCAACACGACTTTGCAAAAAATATATAAAAGAAATAAAATTTTTAATAAAGATGTGTAAACTTATCAACAAGTTTTAGGTTTTGGCCAAATTTTTTATTTTTTTGTTATGTTTGTCACATTTTTGTTGAAGGTTTAGATTTAAGTCACATAATTTTCGGCTTGGATACTGGAAATCTTGGAGGGGCTAATTTTATTAAATTTAGTTTTTGAAGGGCCCAAGCAACCCTCAGCTCCCTACCCCAAATTGCGCCTATGATATTAAATGTATTTTTAAAGTCCTTTGAAAGATATACAGGGTGATCTATAAGAAAAAACATCCTTGCTGTCATACCCTGTATATCTAAAGCAATAAAAAATAAAATATTTATTTTGTATGATAAAATAAAAAAGGTAAGGGGGTGTAAATTTATAACTTCACTTCCGTTACAGTTAGGCTAGTTTAAGGGAATAGAGAATTATTGCACAGTGAAATAGGGCCAGGTACTAATAATACCGGCCTTATTTTGACATTTGAGCTTGCGCAGATGCATGGTAGGATAAGGACTTTCTTAATAGGGATAGTGCCTGGCTTTATTTATGTCGGGTTTAGGTCGTGCCTTATTTTGGTCTTATTTTAACTTCGGAACTGTTCCTCTAACCGAACGGCTGCCGATCACAAAACAGAAAAGTTAGAAGTAAAAATACTTAAAAACCTTGCTTTTTCAAATGTATTTCCGTAATTGTGTTAAACAAAACCCTACAACACAAAACAATAAAGAAAATCTACTAAAATTTTTCCCTTTTTTTAGATTAATGGTACTGTCAACATGATTTGCAATAACTCTAAATTATGGGTACAAGCACTATTTAAATAAGGCCGGTAAAAATAATTCCCGAGCTTAATAAGGCAACTTGCAATAATTCTCTAATATTAGCCCGTGTTTTAAGTTTTGCCAACAGATATTTTTTAGTCATTATGCAGTACTAAATAGGGTTAAGCATCTATAATAGGTTTGCTCCAGCAGAATGTTGGAAACATGTTAGCAACAATCGTAAAACGAAATTGTTACAAACATTCGTCAGAAATGTTGGCAACAGTTTTCTGCTGGAACGAAAAATAAACAAGACGTGCATACTGCTTATACGTCAATACAAGAAAGGTTATGTTAACAATTTGTCAGTTTGAAGAAAGTTTGCAAACTTTTCAAACAGTTTCCAACATGTTTCCAATATCTTAAAACTACTGCTGGAACAACAAACAATTGTATACTGTTACAAACATGGCACTGCTGGAACGACAAATTTGACGTGCGCAGAATCCGAACGGTTGCAAACATTTCTAACAGCCTGCTGGAACAAACCTTATATTCGAAAATCACTTTTTTTTTTGCTTTTCCACTTGTACGCCACTGATTAACTTATATGAGGTTATTTCTTCTGCATATTATTATAGGATTCTATTATGCCAAATGTTGTTTGTGTTGCAGTATATTTGGCTTGAAATAAAAATAAACAAATCCCGCTGAAATTTGCAGACGTGCTTAAGAAATTAAAGTTTTATTATTTGAACAATTAAATGGTATAATAGATACTTTTATAATGTGTGTGAACGTATTTTTTTTTCATTAAGAATAAAATCATTTTTAGTTTAAATGTTTATTGTAATATACAGAACGTCCGAAAAATTGGTAGACCAGATTGATAAATGACATGAAAGGCAGATGGTCTTTTCCTGACTGCCCAAAAAAGATTACATTTCGTAAAAAAATTGCAACAATAGGAAGTTATTACCATTTTTTTTTATCTTTGTGACAGCCCACAAATGCCTATACTTAAGTACCGGAGTACCGTGAGTGCCAGGTTACTAGATGTTTAACCCATCTTTTCCTCTGTTCTGTTAAAGTTGTCTAACGCACTGAAACATGCACAACCCTTAGCATTCTTGATTCCATTCAAAGAAGAACTATTCGCCTCATTAATGATTCTTATCACTGACAGAGGGGCTTCCCTCTCTTGCCCATAGTGGGGCTGTTCGGGATTTGTCGCTTTTTTATAGTTATTTCCATCTGCACTGAGGAATTGTCCAGTATAATTTCTCCACTCACAGTTCCCAACAGAGAGGCCCGGCTGGACAGGCCCCGAACTTTTCACTTTGTGCTTTTATCCCCAGAGTTTCTAGATTGTGGAACCTGCTGCCCGCGGAGGTCTTTCCTTCCCCCCAAATCTTCAAGTATTTAAGTCCCGTGTCAACAAACTCCCTTTTACCTCGCTTAAGACACCCACGGTACCTTAGTATTTAGGCTTTAAGCCTTCGTGAATTGTCCAAAGATAAAAAAATATATATAGTCTTTTGGTTTAAGTTAATTAAATAACTGATACTTGGACGACTGCGACCTATCAATAAAAAAATCCCTCCACAAAAATAAAGTTAGACAGTTGATTGAAAAATTAATATATTTTAACAGTTAACTATTTTAGTTGTAGTGAAGAAAAGTTTGGAAAATACAAATGAGCATGCCTTAAGCGCATATGTCGTACACGAATTATTTAACTTAAATGTTTACATACATATTTGTTAACTTTTTCACAAAGTCAACTTTTTCAGAAAATAATAATCAGAAAGAATAAAACATAATAAGAAAAACAATACCAAAAATATAATAGCTACCGCAACAGAATTACGGACACGTGTCGAACCGAAAGAAATCGGCCCCAAAAAGGAAGCCCTCTAATAAGCCCACTTATACAGGGTGTCCGGAAATTTCGTTTGTATATTTTAAGGGGTGATTCTACACAAAAATATATAAAAAAAGTTCATATAAACATATGTCCTGAACGTCTTAGTTTTTGAACTACAGGGTGTAAAGAATAAATATCGAAGGTAATTTTTCACTGTACCATTTGATATTATCCATAGGTACGAAATGAGTGTGCCGTGAAATGGTTTTTATTTATTTACGCGAAAACCGTGCATCAATTGAAAAAAAGTCAAGAGATCAAATTTGTGTTAAACTAAATGGGCATTTTAAAAATATTTTTATTTTAGAAAAATGCAGTAGCGTACCATTTTTTTCTTAAAAATATTTACCTTAAAGCTTTCATGAACGACACTGGTAAAAATTAATTATTTTCTTTTATACCAAAAAATGTCTTCTGGTTAGTTTAGGAGCCGTCCCCCAAATTTGTTTAAAATATCTAAATTGATATAAAAGTTATTATAAAAGACACATTTTTTTAAAATTTTTAACACCCTGTAGTTCAGAAACTAAGACGTTAAGGACATATGTTCATATAAACTTTTTTAAATATTTTTGTGTAGAATCACCCCTTAAAATATACGAACGGAATTTCCGGACACCCTGCATAGACTCCGAAGCTGTTAATACTACGCGCGGCGATAAATCGTTCGTAGATTCAGATATTTGAACTGGACTTCAATTGCGTTAGCTATTATATTCTTTGACAATACCAAAGACAATTGTAGTTTCACTATAGACACCCAGAATAATGCTAAATTTTTGGTCATCAGCTTGGACACTCGCTTCGTGAAATTTATGAAGCGGGTATCCATCGAGTACACACGTAAACAGTACGTATAATTTGCCGCTTCATAAATTCAGCCAAGTAGCTTAGTGACTTATTGTTCAAAAATGGTCCGATACTTCGGTTTTTGAGTAGAAGCAAATGCTTTATACAGTGAATAAAGTATGTGAACATTAGTAGATTTTTGAACAGACCCACCTCAAAAAGTCCTGCTGGTACCCCCACCCCCCTCAAAGTTGGTTAAGGGATTGATGTAGTTTTTTTCTAATATCTTCTAAACGGTAAATGATAAAAAACTGATTTTAGTGTCGTTAGATAGAGCACAAAATTCTGCAAAACACTAATAATTAAAATTGTATTTTTGTTTATTACGTAAGAATCTCCAATATAGAAAAAGTTGAGGGGAGCATCCACAAGGCATTTTTACGATATATCTTCCAAACCGTCTACCAAACAAAAAAAATATAAGACACAAAAAATTAAGGCCAAAGTTTTCCCTATCGAATGGTGTATAACACTATACTATTTTCTTTTAAATTAAAGCTACCAGTGGCGTACAAAAGTAGCACTACACCAGTATAGTAGGTAGTTAAAAATAGAAATTTTTAATGTTATACTTTTATTTTATTTTTTTCAGAATATTTCTCACTTTAGTTATATTAATTGGTAATATTACCTTAAAGTAACACTAAAAATTGTATTTTTGTTGATTTAGTAAAATTCTACAACAAAAAAAATGTTGTTTTCAGTTTGGTTTTCTGGAGGATTGCAGTACCTCGGATGCCATGCACTCCTTAACCTCGGAAGTAGTCAAGAGCCTTAACAATAACAAAAAAGTATTGCAATATTTATTGACCTCTCAAAAGCATTTGACACAGTACCACATGTAAAGCTTATTGAGGTTCTGGAGTAGTATGGGGTAAGAGGTGTTGCACAGCAAGTTTTTAAAAGCTATTTGGAGGGATCGGGACCAATTCGTTAAAATAAATAACACAATTAGTGAAAAAACAAAAATAAAGATAGGTGTTCCACAAGGGACAATCTTAGGACCGTTACTTTTTATAACATATATAAACTCATTACTTCAGCTACAAATTGACGGTAGGATCATATCATATGCCGATGATACAGCACTTGTTTTTTCTGGACATTCCTGGGAGGAAGTCAGAGAAATTGCGATACGTGGATTCAAAAAGTTAAAAATTGGCGTTGAAACATTCAAATTGTCACTTAATGAAACTAAAACCAATTATATCGCTTTTTCAATAACAAACACAAATAGACCCACATTTAACGAAATTAACTTCAGTGATGACATCACGAACTTTAAAATTAAAGGAGTCAAACAGGTGAAGTACTTAGGGGTTGTCTTGGATCAACATCTAAAGTGGACTGCGCATGTAGAATATCTTACCACTAAAATAAGGAAACTGATACATAAGTTTTATATTATAAGAGAATTCCTCAGTGCTAGATTGGTTGTACAGGTATACAAATCATTGGTGGAATCTTTAATAAGATATGGTCTCACTGTGTGGGGGGAACTTATAAAACTAACCTACAACCGTTACGTATAGTTCAAAATTATATCTTAAAAGTGTCATACAAAAGAGATAGACTTTACCCCACTCATTTGTTATATAGTGAGAATGTTAATGATCTGGATGTGCTTTACATCCAGTCACTGTGCAAATTGATTCACCAGAACAAAGTCTGGCAAAATCACATAAGCCATGCTTATTCAACAAGACAAAATGTAAATAGTCATTTGACTTTACCCCCAAATCATAGAACCATAAATATGAGACATGCCACATACTTAGCCCCTAAAGTCTATAATCTTTTACCACAGTTTATAAAGAGAATAACAAGGAATGACATCTTTACAAAAAGAGCAGATTGTATATATTTAAAAATCGCGAAGCTTTTTGCAGACAAATTTGGTGAGTTTAACTGTTGTAATCTTCAGGGTTATTTTCTTCTTTTTTCTGTGTAGTGAGATGTTTTCTGCAGAGTATTGCTCTGTATATTTGTTGATTTTTGTTTTTGTTTTTTAGTCATATAAGATTTGATTTATTATTTATTTTTTAGGTTATAAGTTTATTTTTACCTTTGGTTGATTTTTTAAAGTTTATTATTATTGTTAATGAAACAAAAGATACAAGACATTTACTATAAGGTTTATATGTTTTCATGGAAGCAAACAGATATTTCAATATCTAGGCTTCAATGTTAAAAAAAAGAAAATGTATTTTAAGTAAGAAACATTTTTTTATAAATAAATAAAATCATTGTAACTTTTAAATTGTTAAATAAATAAATAAAAATAAATAAATAAACAATGTATTGTAGGGGAACATCTACACGGCACTTTTTACGATATATCTTCCAAACCATCCACCAAATAAAAAAATATAGAATACAAAAAATAAAAGCCAAAGTTTTCCCTATCGAATGGAGTATAACATTATACTATTATCTTTTAAAAAATCTACCAGTGGCGTACAAAAGTAGCACTACACCAGTATAGTACCTAAAAATGTAAATTTTTAATGTTTACTTTTAATTTTTTTTTTTTTTTTTCTTTAGTTTTATTAATTTATAATTATTTCTAATTCTGCATACTAGTAATAATAAATAATCATATTACACGGAAAAAAATTACCGGTACAAAAATCAAAATCAAGACGTGTGGATTGAGTTTGGTACTGGTAAAAATGTAAGACATATTTCGTGTATGGAAATTGCTAAAAAATCAATGAAAAAGTCTAGCCCTTTCTTTTTTCATTCACTAACCGGTTGCGATACCACGTCCTCCTTTTATGGAAAAGGAAAAAAGTGTTTGGAAGCTTGGGAATCTTTCCGGAAGTTACAGCTACTTTCATTGATTTATTGCAGCATTCAAAAAACCTTCATCTCGGCAATTAAGTGTGATCTCAAAATTCGTTGTAACCATTTACAATAAACATTCTGATAGTAGCAACATTGATATTTGTCGAATGCAACTTTTTGCCCAAAAAACCGAACGGTTGAGAATTTACCCCCAACAATGAATGCTTTAACACTTCACATTAATCAATGCATTTATCAAGCAGGATTTGTTTGGGGTCATCTCTGCCAACCAGTGGTTGAACTTCCATGTTCATCTAAATGGGGATGGATTTTAGAGAATACTAAATGGACACCACTGTGGACCACTTTAAAAATGAAAAATATCATCTGATACACTATTAAAATGTAAATGTGGCACAAATTGTAAATGTTTTTCAAAAAATTTTAAAATGTACCAGGTTATGTTTGTGTGCGGAATGTTGTAATTTGGTATTTTAGGTTGTGTAATAATGTGTTTGTTTTTTATTGATGTTATATACAGTGTGTCCCAGGATAGATGTTACAAGAGGACAAATGGAACAAAATTTTTTAAATTTTAAAACGAAATTTTGGGCGACCGGTTGCATGGTCCAAAACTAATAAATACAAAACTTTACTTCAATTGGTATTAAACAGGGCGAGTTAAAAAATTGACAAAAATATTTTTTTTTACTTAACGTGTTTAACTTTAAATTTTGACATAAAATTTAGTTCTCTACAATATTTACCTATACAATTTTGTCCTATTTTTAAAAATAATGATACTTTATCCTTGGTCATTTTTCATATTTTTAGTTATAACTTGCCCATTGAAATCAAATTTTGTATTCATTAGTTTTGGACCATGCGACCAGTTTCCCAAAAGGACGATTAAATATTCCAAAATTTTTGCTGAATTTGTCCTCTTGTAACACCTATCCTGGGACACACTGTATAAGCCATATATATTTGTTGTTATCTTTATAATAAAAAGTTATTATAATAATGTTGTTATTTATTTAAAAATATGATGAATCAAATTATAAAACAAAAGAAATAAGTAAATAAAATGTAAAGTATAATTATTAATTAAAAAATAATCTTTTAAAATTAATAGAATAACATTAAATATTTCGATTTCTAGGTACTTTACTGGTGTAGTACTAATTTGGTACGCCACTGGTAGCTTTATTTTAAAAGATAATAGTCGAAATGATAACTTTCTGGTTTGTCGTTTATGTTGTTTATTTTTTTGTTAATGGTTTGAAAGATATATGGTAAAAAGTGCCGTATGGATACTTTCCTTCGACTTTTTTGTTGTAGCGTCTTACCAAAAAAACAAAAATATTATTTTTAATATTACTATTATGCGCAATAAGGTAATATTACCAATTAATATAACCAAAGTGAGAAATATTCTGAAAAAATAAAATAAAAGTATGACATTAAAAATTTCTATTTTTAACTACCTACTATACTGGTGTAGTGCTACTTTTGTACGCCACTGGTAGCTTTAGTTTAAAAGAAAATAGTATAATGTTATACACCATTCGATAGGGAAAACTTTGGCCTTAATTTTTTGTGTCTTATATTTTTTTGTTTGGTAGACGGTTTGGAAGATATATCGTAAAAAATGCCTTGTGGATGCTCCCCTCCAACTTTTTCTATATTGGAGATTCTTACGTAATAAACAAAAATACAATTTTAATTATTACTATTTTGCAGAATTTTGTGCCCTATCTAACGACACTAAAATCAGTTTTTTATCATTTACCGTTTAGAAGATATTAGAAAAAAACTATATTAATCCCTTAACCAACTTTGAGGGGGGTGGGGGTGCCAGCAGGACTTTTTGAGGTGGGTCTGTTTAAAAATCTACTAATGTTGACATACTTTATTCACTGTATAAAGCATTTGCTTCTACTCAAAAACCGAAGTATCGGACCCTTAAGTCACTAAGCTAAAGCCAGCGTCCAAACTGATGACCAAAAATTTAGCATTGTCATTGCATTGTTCTGGGAGTCGATAGTAAAACTACAATTGTCTTTGACATTACTAAGTTTTTTTTTATTCAACAGCTTCTCTACAGTCAAATGAGTATAAAAAAATTAAAGTGTAAAATAAGTGAGTTATTTTGATAAAAAATGTAATTAATTTGATTGTGCGTAAAAGCTATTAAAATTCAGATACGGCAAAAATGAATAGCCTACGGGCGGCAAACCTGTAAATCCGTCACTGGAGTGCTTTCTTCCTTTAATGGCTTTCCAAAAATGCTTAGTTTAATTGGGTTTCCTATATCATGTATAACAAAAATCGATTAAAAACGCACATTACAAACTACTTGTTTTATAAAAAAATATTATTTAATAGTTCTGTTGTGTTAATAAAGCCCACAAATTAAAGAGTTAAACTATAGACTGTGAGCATTAGCCTAATTTACTACTTCCTCATTATATCCCGTAAATAATCACCGTGTGGTAGGTTTGTTTGATATTTTATTGTGTATTTTTAAATAAGTATTATTATTTAACCCACTTAAAAATTTCATTTTTTAAAACCGAACAACAGTATTCATAATAATGAATAATAAGTTTTAATAAGTTTACCGGTAATTTTTAAAAAGTGGTAATTTTTCAGTTACTTTAAGGCAAAGTCGGTCTATATAAGATCACGACATTCGGCCATATTGCTTTGACGTGTTATGATGTCACATCTCCCATTTTTCGGCCACGTTGTTCAATGCCGGAGATGTACAGTTTATTGTATTAGTAGAACAACCGTTAATACAACAGTTTTTAATTATTATTAAGTTGTAAATTCTTTTACTTTAAATAAAAAACATTTGGAATTACATCTTTCAACAAATATCACTACCAAAACAATGCAAAATGAAATGCGCAAATTATAGACGCCACTGGATTGATCATCAGCTTTGATTTTACCCAGTCTTGCCAACTTTTCTCCGTGGAGTGCCTTTCCTTGCGTCCCCAACCTCGAAACGCCTAAAAGTTGAGGATATGTCGCAACCTTATAAATATAAACTAACCTCTTTAAGGTACAGAAACAGATAACAAAAATAAAGAATCCTAATAGAAACAAAAAATAAATTTGGAGTTAATTTAACCAATTCACCAGCTGATGTTTTAAAGGTTTTTGTTTCAATAACAAGTTTATAAACAGACTTGTTTATTTTGTGTATTTTTGGTTGCCTATATTATATTATATAGTCCGGGAGGTAGCAACGTCGGGAGAAGAAAAATGTTAGGTTGGCTGATTTTCTGATATGTTGTTCTCCCTCCTCTTTCGGGTAGATCCTCGGCTGTCTGTATGGCGGTAGCGGGTACATTGGCGCCCAGCTGTGACCTTAACAGTTAGAGCTGTCACCTTGACATTTAGAGCTGTCACTGATATGTCAAAAAATGCAGACCTTTGTCATAATATATTATTGTTTCAAGCCTTATCAAAATAGACCGAACCGTTCAAAAGTTAGATGGGGGACGACTATATAATTAGCTATAAATCTATAAATCTGTGGCGAAATTAGACAAAGTGATTTTAAATGTCGTGTCGTGTATTTATTTTTCTATTCTTTAGCGCATATAGTCTATGTTTATTAATTAAAAATAAACATGTCTTTAAAGATTTGTAGGATATATTTTTCTAAAATATTTTTTCTCTATTGGATCTGTATGCATAACAAAGGGCGGAAGATTTTAATAAAACAACTTTTATATTGCTTAGCACTTAATACTTTATCTACTATATAAATTCTATAAGTTTGTGTTAATATACAAGAAAAAGGTTAGTAATCTATTCTGTAAGTGCTAAATTTAATTACTCATTAACCTAGAAACCAAACTTAATGCTTTTCAAACGTAGGTTTATTATAATCAATATAAGATATGTTCTAGGTATACTTTTTAGGCGGATTCATTAATTTGATGGTAATTTTAAAAAACCCAAAATAAAAGAAAGTGCGGACATAATATTAAATAGAAATAGCTGTGTAGCATCCATTTCAGTTAATTTAAATAACACATGGTTACCTTTGCTTGATGCTGAGGTATCTTCAGGAAACAAAAAATTAACTAGCTAATCACCTTTTTTGTATTATAAATAATGAATACACCAGTTATGTATGTCACTAACGACACCAATGTAAAATTTTTAACTTATATATTAGTTTTAAATATTAGTTAACTTTCAAATTTTTATATAAATAAATTTTATCTTGACAACGGTTCTACCGAATCGTCGAATTTTAATTAGAATTTTTTAAAGAGGTTTTCTTTATTTAGTTTTAAGCGACCGGCCAGTTCATAGGGGTCAATAGGGCTGAACAGGGTCAGGTCGCTATACCCCGGACCAGGAACAAAGAGGTCTCATTTTTTTGTAGATTGGGCGTGTACCCAACCAATTACCATCGAATAGTCAATATACATAATACCTGTTCCTGTAAACCATGAATTCAATGCAATACAAAAAGCCAGATTACTTCTATTTTTAGTTTATCTTTAGTTATTTCTATTTTTGCTATCAAATATTAAGCTATTTTTTTCTGAAAAAGTTCATGCCCATTTTGTTTAAAAATTTCTATAAAGTTCTTAAGGGTGTAAACCAGCCTTAATTTGAAGCGTGTAAAACAGATCTATTCTTTACTTTGGCACATTTTTGCTTAAGAAAATGGCCGCCTGTCATGCGCTAGCGATCTGCAGTGGATCTGCACCAGCTTTTCCCGCCCAGCTAAGTGGAGATACTAGCCTAGTTTACACCGCGAGGACCAATTAGATCCGTGGACCAAACCTAGGACTTATTTTTGTTAGTTCACTAGTGTTTACACCAACTTAATTTATGGATCAATTTAATTCACGTTTAATCCTAGTACCAAAATGACAGCTGAGCATATGACCAGAATCTAACCTCGTTTTTATCTTTTAAAACTGTATCGCTTTTAAATTCCATATGAAAAAAGAATACGCAAACAGTTTTGGTTAAATATCAACAAAATTTTAAAAAATATAAACAAACAACAAAATTATTAGGTTAAGACCGAAATTCAACGTCTTTTTCATCGAAATGCGCACTGTCAAAGATTAAGGCTGTCATTTTGGTCCACTAAAAAAGTCCGACGTGTTTACACCAAGGAAAATCATATTTGGTCACCCCCATTTGAGAAGGACTGAATTGGAGTAGCAAATTTTAATACTCAAGTGTTTACACCGTGAATAAAGTACGCGTGACGTCATTTAGACCTCGAACTAAAAATTTGGTTCTCCCGGTGTAAACTAGGCTACTGTGTTATGCTTTTCTATACTGTGGCATTTCTCTGTAAGCTCGTACAAATGCTGTCCTGGTAAATATTTTTTAAAATTTGTCAAAAATCCATGTCCTATTTCAAAGAACATTGCATTCAGCAAGGATGTCAACTTCACAACAATTTGCGTTTTATTTTACTAAAAAACATTTGTAAATATTATAGTTTATTCTATTATGCATGCAAAATTGTTTAAAAATTCTGGGGACAAACTTTACAGGCAAAGTCAATTGATGAGATAAGGTCACGACATTCGCCATATTGGCTAGCGCCGCTGTGACGTCAAGTCGGGCCATTTTCGGCCATGTTTGATTTTAGGCAGATCAGTGGCGTAGAATTAAGGAGAAAACAAAAAAGAACTGTATGTTGTAAACAAAATTTATTGGATTATTTTAGTAGGCATAACCTAAAACAAAAACATAAATGTGGTTTAAATATTGAAAATTAAAAATTATAAAAGCGACTACAGTAAGAATCTGTCTTGACAACCGTTTTTAAGGTATTCACGTTTTCGTTGTTTAGTGCACCCGAAAGTATGTACCTTCAATAACATCGTATTAGCTATAATTACAACTGCTCAGATATAAATAGCTAATAGCTAAAAACCCCTGGATACCGAGTTTTATTAAAATGTTTAAAACATATCAGAAATTATCGAAATGCATGAATAAAAAATATTTATATCCCTTTAACACCCCGTATCTTCCTTATCATTAACTTTTGGACATAGGTATGTTTGTTTAAATTCTAAATGGGTATTTTCGCATAATAAATCTGTGGTTTTTCTGTGTACCATTAATTAGCGGACACTCATCTGTATCATATGTATATAAAAACACTATTCGACTAAACACTATCAAAATCTCTAAAATAAAACGAGTCCGAACCAATAATATGTGAAGTCTCTAAACCACCAAAATATTCAAAACTTTCTTAATTATACTTAGGTATTTAGACATTGAGTTAAATTTTAGTATAACTAATAGCAGGGTCAAACAAACTTCTTACCTCGCTTAAGACACCTACGGTACGTTACTATTTAGGCTTTCAGCCTTCGTAGATTGTCCAAATAGAAAGAAATTATTACTAGTTTATTTTACGTCATTTTTCGCTTATAAAAAATATTTTCTGTGGCTGTTTAAACATAGTATGCATTTTTATTACTCCGGAAATGCCTTACATCTGACTATTTTAATTTATTAATTACGGCTTCCGAAATTGTTATTTTGATACAATAATTGTTTAACGTGAGCTTAGCTACTCTTTTCATTATAATAATTTATAAACAAGAAACCAACCTTTTTATACAGCAAAACACAAATTTAAAACCTACGAGGTTAAACTGTCTTCTAAAGTAAAAATCTGGATAAACATTTTTGAGAAACCTATATTACACATTTATAAATTAAGTCTTCATGTTTTACCATGTAAAAAATCAATTTGACAAATATTTTATCTTAGTACAAGATCCGAATGGAAAGCTACCTTCACCCATCTGCTAAACAGAAGCAAACTTTTTTTAACAAATGTGGTGTGTAATTAAACGTACTATGCGAAAAATCTAATTTTGGAGGTTTACCAAACCTGTAACAGATTTACCAAGCATTAAAATGGAATGTTACTATATTTTTGGCAAATGGATATATTTGGTTTTGCATCTAGAATTCTTAACTAAATTTTCACAAAAATTATAAGCTGATATAAGAAGTAGAAGTGAAAAAATCTTGCCAAGATTTTCTTAATTTTCAAAAGCAATTATCTATGGTATCTAAATGTTTAAATTTAAACGTTAACACTACACTGTTAAAAATTTCTGTAGTAATTTTACAAACAAATATGGGTATTTTTTACGCACAATAATAAAGTAATAACATATTTCGTTTTGTTAATTTACTAGGCAATTTAATAGGCAATTAAATTTTGTAAAATTACAAAACATATGTTAAAATATACCAAACAATTATCGGAAATTCGCTTAATGATTGTAAATTTTATACACATTTTCTGTAATTTTATAAAAAATATTGTAAATTTGAAATTATTTTGTTCAGAATTAATTAATAGTTTTAGAAAATTAGGTATATATGTATGAAGATAAATAATAAAAATCTTCCTTTTCAAACAGTTAAAAGAAGAACTTTTGCTTTTATGTAATTCTAGTGACATGTTTCGCCTACCTCATAGGATTTTTTTATATTACAATACATATTAGAAAAATAAAAACGTTTAGTAGAATAATTATAATACGTAATGCAGTATTCAAATTTGTGTTGCAAAAATGATAAATATTATTCGTAAATTTTTAATGAATTTATACTAATTTGTGTTTTAACATTTTTTGTAATTTCATAAAAAAGGTATTGTAAATCAATTTACAAAGAGTTATTGTAAACTTCAAATCATTTTGTTTAGAATTATTCAAAAGTTTTAGAAAATTGCAGTACCTGTTAGGAAAATAAAAATTTTCGGTAGAATTACAATACGTAATGTAATTTTCAGATTTCTGATAAAAAAATAATGAAATTATTTGTAAATTTTTATTGACTTCATACTAATATAAGTTTTAACATTTTTTCGTAATATCACAAAAAAGTATTGTAAATGTAATGATAAACAAGTTTTGTAAATTTACAAAATTTTATTATAAATTTATGAACAGTTATTAACAATTACAAAACGTGTAGGGTTATTACATAAGTTTTCCAAAATTACAACTCATTATACACGAAAAAAATCTGGTAAATATTGATGCAATTGTAACCTACACAGTTGCAATGTGTAGCACTATAGGCCCCAGATGCACGTTGTAGAAAAAATCGCTTCGTTTTTGTAGCAAATAATGTGTAGAAGTATTTAATACTTTTGTAGCAAAACTTCATGTTACCATTTTCAATACTACTATAATGAAGTCAAAATTTATATTTGGTTAATGTTGTTAGCTATTCATTCATTTACAAAACTTTAGGACTCGTTGATTTTCATAACAGAAAATTAATAACAAAAATTATACTTAGAACTTCAATAATAAACATATTTACCACAATTTTTGCGCTACACTCTTATAGCACACAACTCCTTTCGATTTTTTTCCGTGTAGTAAGTTCCTTCACACGTTTTGTAATTTAACTCATGCAAACCTGAAACGCACTTGCATGAGAGCAAATGTCAAATGACGCTTTTGATACACACGATTCAGATGTACCTGTCAGTTCAGCGTCAGTTTTCGCAGCTGGTGGTGTGATCAACTTGAGCTTAAGCGTAATTTGGCGAAAAGATTTTTTCATTTTTGTCAATGTATTTATTACTTTTAACTTTCCAAAAGCATGAATACCCTTGGTACATATCTATAAAATCGCGCAATACATCTTCCTGGCGCCAATAAGCCATTTCGTTAACTCAAAACAAACAATATTACCCCGTAAGCGACTTTCCTAAACTGAAACGTTATCTGACGTGTCCTACCCATGCACAAGTTTGCACGACGCGCGTTACAAAAAATCAAACTCGGACATCGAGTCGCATGCCCAGCCAGATGTGGCAGTTTTTTAATATACACACGGTCAAATTTGCGCCCGAGCTTTGGCTTTTTGACAGATGTGACAGTTTTGCATGACCGTGTATACCCCGGTTAATATTAGTAGGTATACGTTGATTTGGAATTTTGCTCATATTTGTTTTGTTAAAAAATTGTAATTTTACAAAAACTTTTAACAGTGTAAGAAAACGCGTTATAAATTGAAGTAACATTGCCAATTTTATATCTTGGCACTACCCCTTAGTTTCAGCAACATTATACTTTCACATCAGTTCGCACACAGGATGTCCGACTGTCAAAACGGATACACTGATAGATGTCCGTTTCTTTATTGAAGCGATTATTTTAAAAACGTATGGCCATCGAATTGAGTCTATAAGCGTGCGACTTTGTTTACATGGCCTGCAAGAACGGATGCCTCAATTAACTGGAGTGCAGTAGCATTTTAATTGTCAACAAAAATAGTCGAAGGCACTGCCCTTTTCTCACGGACTGAAAAATGAATAATTTTATCGTATACAGGGTGTTCATTTAAAAACTTTCCACTCAAGTTATCTTCGAAATGAGACAGATTTGAGAAAATCGCCGAAACACGTCAAGATATTTATTGAGAGGGAACGTTTTTTACAAAAAATTGGACGGCGCCCCTTTAACCCCTTAACCACCAGAGCCACCACCCCAAAATTCTTAAATGAGAAGGCCGGTCAAATGATACATCATTTTAAAGCTCCTGACGAGTACTTTATAACCCTAGAATATGAAGTCAATATCTTCACCTATTACAAAATGGCGGTACTTTAAAAATTACCTAAATACCTGATTTGAATGGTCATATTTCCGAAACTAATAAAGTTAAATGTACTTAATGTGGTATTTTCTTAAAGCTCATTTAAAGATCTTTTTAATGGTAAAATAATATACAGGGTTCTTAAATAAAAAAATATGTACTTTTTCTTCTACCCTGTATATTACTACCAGTATCACCATTAAAAGACCTTTAAAAGAGCTTTAAGAAAACACCACATTAGGTACATCTAACTTTATTAGTTTCGAAATATGGCAATTCAAATCAGGTATTTAGGTAATTTTAAAGTACCGCCATTTTGTAATAGGTGAATATATTGACTTCATATTCTAGGGTTATAAAGTACTCGTCAGGAGCTTTAAAATGATGTATCACTCGACCCGCCTTCTCATTTAAGAATTTTGGGGTGGTGACCCTGGTGGTTAAGGGGTTAAAGGGGCGCCGTCCAATTTTTGTAAAAAACGTTCCCCCTCAATAAATATCTTGACGTGTTTCAGCGATTTTCTCAAATCTGTCTCTTTCGAAGATAACTTAGTGGAAAGTTTCTAAATGAACACCCTGTATAATCATTCCCTGGACCGGTAATAAAATAAATAAATAAATAAATACTCTTTATTTCCATTTGATTTAAATTCGTAAATATTGGATAATGTCAAATTTACATTTATTTTAAATATCAATAGCACATTTTTTCATACAAACATAAACATAAAATTAAATAAATATATAATTAAAAATCATGCTGCATATATTCGTCTACAGAATAAAATGCCCTATCACAAAGAAGTTTTTTTACCGCTTTTTTAAAGTGGTTGACATTAGATATTTCTTTTATTCTCAAAGGTAATTTGTTGTAAAGTTTTATAGGTAGGATACGGGGATCCTTGGCAACAGCGCTTAATCTGTGCTTGGGTATGTTGATATTTAAATTTGCTCGTAGTGAGTGTTCCAAGATATCGTCCCGAGTTTTGCCAAAACTCGATGGATTTGACTTGACCAAGCAAACGCTCTTTAAGATAAAAATGCTAGGAAACGTGAGCAGATTCAGTTGAATAAATAAATCCTTACAAGAATGTCTTCGTGGTTTAAACACCATGGTTCGAAGTATTTTTTTGTTGAATGAAAATTTCGTTTGCTCTAGAGCAATTACCCCAGGATATTGTGGCGTAATTTAAAGTCGAGTAAACATATGCATTATAATAAAGTAATAGAAGCGGCAAATCAAGTTTATTTCTTAATTGCCATAAGACAAAGCAGTGCCTTGCTAATTTTTTAAGAACGCTATCTACGTGATCCGACCATTGTAACCTACTATCTACTAGCACACCGAGAAATTTAGTAATAAAGTAGAAAATTTAGTAATAAAATAGACTTCATGATAAAAACACTTTTAAAAACCTTTTTTGACGAGTCTATCACAAATATTCATACAGCCATATTATATGGAAGCGGCGCTTTAACTCAGCCTGTCAATGTCAAATGTTTCGGGTTTCGGACTGGGCGAACGACGCGTCACTTTTTTGTAGGACAAGTTTACCACAATGTTTTACATGGAATATTTAAACATTTTTCCAAAAATTGTAAGGGTTACAGTCACGTAACCTGCCTATTATAAACATGTGTTTGAGCCTTATGGTTTCATGACTCTAACCCTTACCATTTTTGCCAAAATGTTTAAAAATTGCTTGTAAAACGTTGTGGTAAACTTGTCCGACAAAAAAGTGATGCGTTTGCCCAGTCCGACACCCGAAACATTTGACATTGACAGGCAGGGTTAAAGAGCCGCTTCCATATTGGCGATATGAATTTTTATGGTAGACTCGTCAGAAGACCCTTGAAAAGGTTTTAAAAGTGTTCCTATTATAAGTGGCCCAGGGGCTAAATATCATAAGAGAGAAAATGTTGTCATTTATTATATCACCTATAAATTTAATTGATTAAAATACCCAACATATTTTAAGCATGATTTTTCTTGGAATATAGTTGAATGTACAATAATGTAATAAATTTCCAACTTATATTTATTTTAATTAAAATTAAATTAATATTATTAAATTTTTATTTTAAAATTCAAAAACCCGAGACCACGAAGCGCTCGAGGTTTTTGTTTTTAATTTATTGTCCATAAAACTAGTAGTTTAATCGATTTTGAATTTGTAAGTCGAGTGGTATGCGGCTAGATTATTTCTTGAAAATCTTGCACTAGAGCCAACAACACGCTTTTTACTGATAATAAAAGTCAATTTTAGGCGAAGAACCAATTCTAAAACGGTATTTACCAATCGGTTATGTTGACTTTTAAACAATGTATTATACGTCAAAGTTGTCACCAAATATTACCGCGGTTATAATTGGTTGAACGCCTAAAATTGATGAAAGTTTGACATTTTCTATTAATTTTGACAATCAGTTTAAATGACAGAAATTTATTCGCTGTTAAGCAGTACATAATCACTTATCTAAACAAAATTTATTCAAAAAATTGTGGTGTCTGATTGGTCTATTTCATAATTAGGGAAATAATCAGTAGAAAACAGAAGGTTGCTTTGACATTTTGCCAGTGTAAAACACTCTACTGAAATAGTCATATAATTTATTACAAGACCTATTAATTTATTCAATTAAACTACCCAACAGCATTTTAAGCAAGGTTATTTCTGGAAAATAGTTGAATGTACAATAATTTAACAAAAACACGAGACCGTACGGCGGTCGAGGGTTTTTATTTTGAAATCAAAACTACAGACCGCAAAGCGGTCGAGGGTTTTTTAAAAATTATTCTCCATGAAACTATTTGCCAAGCCAATTCGGCAAAAATATTTGGGTAGTTTATTCGATTTGAATTTTTAGGTTGAGTAGTATCCCAGCAAACACTATTTGCAGGCAATATACATTTTTCATATTGGCATTGATGGTAAAGCATTGGCAATTGGTGGCAATATTATGCCAATAAATTTTATATGCAGGCGAATTGCCGGCAATCATACAAAAATGGCGGCATACCAATCCTGATTAAATAAAGCATGCCTTTTTGTTGCAGGCAAATAAATATTGGATTTCTGAAGGCAAACCTTCAACGCATATTTATACTTATCAAACCATATTATTAACATTGGTATTTAACTTACATTCGAGCAATTTTTTTGATCTATTTTATTTATAATGGCGACTAAACAACATTATTTTATGTTTTTTTACATAAATAATATAATTTTAGTAAAAATATTCGTAAAGACCACTTCAGGAGAATTAAAAGTATGTCTTCCACTTTTAATTTTCATATAACTTATTAACAGTTTTTTACCTTTTTAACTTAAACCTAACTAAATTATTTTACGGGAAAAATGGCTATTACCTCGCGATAGTACTGTTAACATAATTAGATAAAAGTATAAAACGTTGGGTCCAATGTCAACCATTAGGTAGGTATATATTCCCAAAAAATATATATGTTATTATTTTTTATTGTAAAAACAAATGGGTAACATTTTATTGATACAAATCATGCAAATAAAAATTAAGTCAAACAAAATGTTTATTATGTATTTTTGAGAGAATAAAAATAAAATGATGGTAAAATTAGCTAGGTTAATTTCGACGATTTCGACCGAAGGTGATAAATTCAAATTTTCCGCTTAGCCGAAATACAAGATTTGACTATTTGACAGATGAAGCAACCTTGCTTTTGTTTGGCCCCTTTGTGCAATTGTTTTCTACGTGGTTTTCTAGCTTTTTAGTTTCTTTTTTAAAGAAAAGAGTTTTTAGTAGACATAATTAAGTGTATTCCTTACCTAATTTGTGTGTGTTGTGTAATTAATTGGTGATGGCTAGTCAAGAAGGCGGGTTATTCAAGTAGACTATTAGGAGCTGTAAACATTTCGTTTAAAACCTTTTAAATTTGTAGTTACCTAAAAAAATTATATGAAATCAGGGAGTTGCCTTATTAAAAATTTTAAAGACGTGTTAATAAAAAAATTATATATATTTAATAGTTTTTTTGACATTTAACTCCTTTAAAATATTTCTCCCTATGTTTTGGATCTGAAAATTGAGTGTAAGTGTCCCTTAAATACTTACTATTTTAAAGTGTTTTCTTTTGATTTACTATCTTTTTTAATTTTATTACATACTTTTCATTTCTTTTTTGGTTTATTGTTACGATATAAAAATTTATATTATGTAATTTTTTTATTGATAAAGTTTTCCTGTTTTTCTCATTTTTCTCGATTAAAAAATTCTAAATATGTTATTTAACTTTTGGGACATTCAACTTATAAAACTTGCAATACTTATATTTAAGGATAAATGCCATTATCCTAAACGCATTTTTGCATCATAAGTTATTAATGATGGATACCATCACAGTATCTGCAACACGTGGCCCAATAACGGCTAATTGCCCACTTTCGTGTTTTTTTGTTATCTTTTTGCCAATAACTTATTAATGATGGATGCCATCATCCTAAACGCATTTTTCATCATAACTTATTAATGACGGATGCCATCACATTATCTGCAACACGTGGCCCAATAACGGCCAATTGCCCACTTTCGTGTCTTTTTGATACCTATTTGCCAATGCCTTGCCATTAAAGTGTGTTGGCAATGCCAGTAAATTAAATGTACATGGCCGGCAAAAATGTTATATGGGATACAGCTAAATTATTTCCATCTTGGCTTATCATTTAAGCCAAAAACTCAGAATGTTTCTGATCTATTTTTGAAAAAACTTAAATGCGTAGTACTTAAAATCAATAAGTACGTTATACCCTGTACACAACAAATTCATTTATTTGCAGTTTATTAAATAAATCTCTTTTGTTTCAGTGCTCCAAAGGCTGTAATTTGTGGAAAGATGCTTTGTCATCATCCTGCCAAAGAGTTTGTGTAAGTAGTATAGTGTTTAACCTTATAACAATTTTTAAAGTATTTATTCTCTTGAATTATAATTAGACAGCTCTAAACTGAGATGTACACTAACTGATTTCTTTTTATTTCATTCCACGGTATTAACTATGATAATATACAGTTTTTGCTGTTATTCCTTTTTCTTTACAGGTATATTTGATTCTATAATTTTTTTATTTGACTATTCAGACAATATTAGTTTTGCCTATTTAATTATAAGTTATATCCCAAAGTAATAAGGCAAACAATTTTTAAGAAATACTTACTTTTTTCAGAATGGTACCACAGATCGGCTTAGCCATAGAGAACTTTATTGCGTCATGGGATGCAACGATGCAATCGCCAAATATTTTGCACAAATAAGGGAACTTTTGGGCATTCCACCTGCACCAGCACTACTTGATAATTCCTTAGCAGCAACTTCTTTAAGATTAGAATGGAGGTAAATCAATCTATTATACTGGTTAAAGATAACATACAAGAAAGTATTCCACTTTTGCAATGCATTATGGGAAATGTGTCAAAGGCGAATTCATTTTGGTGAATATATTCTACTACGCGCGATTATAAAGGCGTTGGTTATGCGCAGTCAGTGCGTAATCCTGACTAGGTCCAACATATTCATCAAAATTAATTTTAAACTACTCCTAAGTTCTTTAAATAATTTAGCAGCTTTGGAAGATGAAATTATTTCTACCGCTAAAGGAAAGGCAGAATTATTTGCTAAACAATTTGCTGCCAATTCAACCGTGGACCCTCCCGTAAATTATCCAATTCCAGCTATTACCCCAGTTCCTTATAAAATGCCCGATATTATTTTTAAGGTTAATCACATTAAGCGTATCCTTTCTTCTCTTAACACCAAGAAATCGCCTGGGCTAAACGGCATTTCAGCAGACGTTTTAAAAAAATGTGCTCCAGAACTTGCACCAATCTTAACTCGGCTCTTTCGAATTTCTTACGACACAGGTATCTTTCCGGAGAGCTGGAAAGCTGCACGTGTTCAACCTATTCCCAAGAAAGGATCTAAATCTCTTTCATCTAACTATAGACCAATTTCAATTCTCTTAGTATCTTTGTAAAGTAATGGAAAAATTAATTAATTCACAAATTCTTAAGTATTTAGAAAAACACAAAATTTTGCATGACATCAGGCAGTATGGATTTCGCCACTAAAGATCTACATCTACTCATCCTCCACTTATGAACGGCCTAGTTTTACAGAGCTAAGACACCTTCAATCTTGTGGGCGTCACATTTGAAAGTAACCTTAACTGGCATAAACACATTGTATCTATAGCCACGGTAGCTTCAAAAAGCTTGGATTTCTCTTTGAGCCAAAAAGTATTTTTCCCCTTCTAATTTATACACTTTATATGTGTCCCAAATCCGACCTCCCTTGAAATATTGTTCTCATATCTGGGGCATGGCGTCCTCCACAACCCTCAGCATTCTTGATTCCATTTAAAGAAGAGCTATTCGTCTCATTAATGATCCTTCAATTACATAAAGGCTTCCCTCTCTTGCCCATCGTCGAGCTGTGGGGGATTTATCACTTTTTTATCGGTACTTTCATGGCTTTTGCTCTGAAGAATTGTCCAGTATAGTTCCTTCACTCACGATTTCCAACAGAGAAACTCGTAATGCCGCGCGTATGCATCCCTATACGGTGCAACTGGACAGGCCCCGAACTCCACTTTGTTCATTCTTTTAGCCCTAGAGTTTCTAGAATGTGGAACCTGCTGCCCGCGAAGGTCTTTCCTTTCCCCCAAATTACTTAATCAATAAATTAAGTAAAATGTTGACTACTTTACACTTAATGGGTCACTTAAAAAGCTCTTGTTCAGTCTAAAAATCTGTAAGTAACCTTTTTATCTATTTTTAGGTTTTCAGAAGCAGCTAGAGCAAGACTTAGTTGTCACGTCCAGTGGCGATATGAAGAAATAGCAGCTTCTTGGCAGTATTGTAGAAATGCAACTTGGAATTCTACTAGTAATGATTTTTTAGTTCAAGGATTGCAGCCTTACACCAAATATAGGGTAAGAGTCTGCTACAGTTGTAAAGATAAAAATCTAAGTAAATAGCAGATTCCAAGAAAACTCTAAATTAGGATTTTTTATAAATATTGACTTTTGAAGTAAATGCTGCGAGTTTTAACAACAAAAATATTACATGCCAAAAAATATATATCGATTTATTCACTATAAATAATTTTGACTTTGCTGGAAAATTATTTATTGCCGTTATTAAATTTATTAAAAAAAACAACATAAAATACTTATGGTATACAAAAAATTAAGTCAAAAATAAAATTATTTTGTAAAATACCCTTAATAAAAAAAATATATGGTAAAAAAATAGTTAGAATTAAAAGCACTTAAAGTTTCTTGAGTTTGCTAAAAAAATACATATACATTTGGTCAAACTTACAAATACTGTACATAATAGGTTTGTTCGAGCAGGCTGTTAGAAATGTTTGCAACCGTTCGGATTCTGCGCACGTCAAATTTGTCGTTCCAGCAGTGCCATGTTTGTAACAGTATACAATTGTTTGTTGTTTCAGCAGTAGTTTTAAGATGTTGGAAACATGTTGGAAACAGTTGAAAAGTTTGCAAACTTTCTTCAAACATTACTGACAAATTTTTAACATAACCTTTCTTGTATTGACATATAAGCAGTATGCGCGCCTTGTTTATTTTTCGTTCCAGCAGAAAACTGTTGCCAACATTTCTGACTTATGTTTGTAACAATTTCTGCGTTTTACGATTGTTGCTAACATGTTTCTAACATTCTGCTAAAACAAACCCATTGTCTTATAAGTATGGTACTTATATGCAAAACATCGCATTTGATAACTCAAACAATAGCCTGTCTATAATAGTTTAAATTTTATAAAAAATTTTGTATTATTTTAATAGATACTTCCTGTAGTCGACATTCGAATTTACGTTGTATGCACTGTAATTTTCAACAGTTGTTCGATTTATTGACCATTTTATTTTTGTTAAAAACTTTAAGCCTAACTTTCAAACAAAATCGGGCATGTGATTACCAATGGTGCACAAAATGCAAGTGAACAACATCTGCCAGCATAGGTCTGCTACAACAAATAGTAATTAATTAATTAATATGTAGTTAATTTATTTATTATTGTTACCTTTACATGTTAATTGCATAAACCAATGATCAGCGGTAAAATAGCCTAGTTGGTTATGTAGCAGCATTAAGCAGTACATGCCTTGTCGATACTCTGGGTTCGTATCCCGCACTGGGTAACATTTTTTTCTATTGTTTGTTCCCTTGTCTATTAGCAAAATTATGTTTACCATATTTAATTGAATAAAATCGGGCTCCTACCTAACCATCATAGTTATTTTGTATATGTTAATGGCTTTGTTCGCGGGTCTAGTAATGAACTGATTCTGAACCAGAACCGAACTGGTTTAGAATTGTTTTAAAGCGCATGTCTAGTTATTTATTAGTTCGGAATTTGTATTTACCGCGAACGATTTTCTATACAGCTGAGGATGTATTCTAACCTAGCCTTTTGGTTAGGATTTTTCATGTTTAAATACTACACAAAAAAAATTAAATTCAAACAAAAAGGTACATTGTTATACTGTCGAAAGCCACTCGAGGTCTTTCGGCGGAAGCCAAGGAATTCCTGCCTCCTCTCGTTTTTAACATAAGTATGTGTATTTAACTAAAGATAAAATTCAAACAACAAGAAATGGTAAAATCTTGTAATATTGTCTATATTTTTTAATTAAATCTTTATTTATTTTATTGCATACATACATTCATACGAAATACAATTAAAAATCCTTTGTTTATATATTCTCAGAATCACAAAAATATAAAAAAATATTCAACAGGTATATTAACCCGCATAAAAAGTGGCAGAAACAAACAAACTGTAATACAACGGTTTATTTCTGTACCACAAAAACAGAAAACAGCTGACCATGTCGACAATGCGCATGAAATTCCGAACTGAACTTTTAGTTCCAACAAAAATCCCAGGACTGCTAATCAGGTTACGAACCGGTAACGAACTGATTCCATTATAACCCGCGAACACAGAACTGTTATTAAAAATTCAGGATTTTACTAACCGCGAACGCTGCTTTTTCACTGCGCATGCGAATAGTCCCAGAACCGGTTCAGAATCAAACCCGCGAACAAAGCTATTACCATATTTATTGTTTTTTTTACAGTTCCGTATCGCACTGAACTTGGGTCATGGACATGGCGAACCAATTTTCTCAGATCAAAGCGTGGTGATCGCTACTTTAGCAGCAGGGATACCAGCGTCACCACCAACCCACGTTCGAGCAGCTCCATTGGATGCCCATTCGGTCAGCGTCAACTGGGAACCAGGTCCTTTCCCGCACGGCCCCTCCTATCCTATGTACTTCAGATCACTGATAACAACCCCTCGGAAGGGCACGAGACCCGTTCCGAAGTCAAGGTGGGCCGCTAACGAGCAAAAAGACCAAAATGCCGAGTTCTTCGGTTGCCTTTTTGACTTTATGCGTCTGTCTGTAGATTTGCATTTAAAGATTTGCTTAAGTAAACAACAGTGGCGGGGTTATTCTCAAATAAAATTCCTATTTTCCTGCGGATAAATTTAATAGACATTATTAAAAATAAATTAATGGATAAATGAATAATGAAAATGAATTCGGTTTACTCAGAAATTAAAATTATAATAACGTGTATATGAGCTTAAAAAATAAAACACATGCATAAAGTGTCTTTTTTATTTATGGGATTGTCACACTCGCCTGTCGACTTCGTTAGGGAGACATCTGACAGATATATTTTACATTTATATAAAAAAAAGTATTTTATCTTTTACTTAATTCCTCGACAATAGTAAATGTAAATAAAATAGGTGCCACCATCCTTTTTAAAGGTTAATATAAAATTTTACCTACCAACTGTTACGATACACAAATCAAAATAAAAATTGATGTTTAAAATTTGACCAAAAAATGATTTCTTTTAAAATAGAATAGGCAACCCTAAAAGCTAGTTCATACAGGCGCGAAAAGCGAATCGCGAAACGCGAATTTCATTCTCATTGGTCAATTTCACATAAAATTAAAGGCGGGTAATTCAAAATCAGGATAGTTTAAAGATGTTGCGAATTCGCAAAATTTAAAATGTAGTAGGCGGGAAACTTGAGATCATTCTAATTTCTGGCGAATATTCGCGTGCGCACATGCGTAGAAACAAGAGGTTATTCGTCATATGTCATTTCAGAAACAACTTTGTTATTGTTATTTTTATGTCATTATATTAGCTGTTTGGAACGTTATTTTTTGTGTTCATTTTTTTGTGTTTTTTGTTGGAATTTATATTAACTTTTTTAGCCCTTTTATTTATAACAATTTGCAGCGTTTCTACGTCTTAGTTGCCAAATAAATGTGTTATATTATTAAAAGGAAAAACAAAGAAAATCTCAAAAGAACCCAAGCGTAGCGTCACCACTGAAATAAAAACAATATAGAAATTTGTAGGTTATGTTGTTGCCTAGAATTTCGCAGCTGTATGAACATGACAGAAAAACGCGAATTTTTTGGCCAAATATTCGCTTTTGCAATTCGCTTTTTGCGTCTGTAACTAGCTTTAAGGATTTATTTTATTATTGCTTTTAAGGTGGACCAGAGGACAAGTATGACCTAGTTATGTCAATTGAGCTTTTATTATAAAGTTTTGAAAAGTAGATATATTTTGATGTATACATTTTTTTTTTTGTAATAATGTTTCTTAGTCGTAGGTCGTACCTACATACCTACATACCTACATTTATAAGTATACCGGTGTACAGACTGGCATGCAAAACTGTCACATTAGTATGAAAAGTCAATGCTAACGCGTAAATATAGTTGTGTGTATTACAAAATACATTGACATTTTTATACAAATGTGACAGTTTTGCATGACCTTCTGTACCTCGGTTAAGCTAGTTCCTAACGAATAAAATCTGATTAGCATCAAATTTTATTAAAAACGACCTGATCATTTACAAAATATTGTATTCGCAAGAGGGATAATTGGTCTCAATCTTAGAACCCATATAACAAATTTCTAATGAAAATTAAAAAAAAATGAATCATAGACTCTATAGTGCGTCATTTCCAACTTTTGAACCCGGCCGCCATTGATCCTTGCGGCGTCTGCGTAAGGCAAAATATTAAATATTTAAATGTATCTTACAATTATGGCAAATTTTAACAAAATATTTGACTTTTCTCCGGAAAAAAATATTTAATAAATATTTTAAAAAAATTGAAACTATTTATATATTATAAAGGGCTCAGCCCTTGCAAAAATATAATAAAAATCAAGATAACTTTAAAAGAAATAAATTAATAAGGAGTTATTTAATATAAAATAATTATTACAAATTGGAAAATACTTACTTAGATAAGGTTGCAAGTTGCAACCCCTAAACATAGGTTCAAGGGCGTCCGATCGAAATTATTATATAATAATCCAATCATAAAATAAGTTCTTAACGAGGCTGCCAGACGCAAACTGATCCCTTGGACGCGTCTTAAAAATATTGAAATCTATTTATTAAAAATAATTGATGATCTGACTAAAAATTAAATTTATATTCCCAGAAAACAAATAAACCTAAAAACAATTATGGTAATAATTTTCTATATACTTTTCGTATGTGAAAACTGTTTTAAAACAAGTAAAATAATAAGAAAAGCCTATGTGTACCGGATGCCCACGAGATAACTTTCCGGCTGCCATTTTTTTATTTCTTAATCGATACTGACAAAATTTAGTAGGGTTGTTAGACTTACTAAAAGTCATTGTTAGGTGTATATGATAGACTTTTACGACTTCCGGTTTCACCGGAAATGACTTGAACTTTTATTTTTTAATGGAACACCCTGTATATTTTTTGTTTTTAAGATTCTTCAGATCATTTTTAGTAGGAATACAATATTTTTAAAACAAATTTTGGTTAAATTTTATTTTTAAATTAATTTTTATTTTACATCTAGAGTGCCCTGATAATTCTAAAATCACTCCTTATACTTTAATTACTTTAAAAAAAAATACGAAATCGATTTTATCTTCTTAAACTGTTTTACTAGAAGGCTCTAAACTTCACTTTTTTACTTTTTGTACCCTAGCTCAAAAACCAAAATAGAACCATATCACTTTCATAGTATTTCTAAATTCAGTATTTTAAAGCGAATCCAACCCACATAACATTTTTTGCCGGCGTTGTACATTTAATTTACTGGCATTGCCAACACTCTTTTATGGCAAGGCATTGGCAAAAAGGTATCAAAAAGACGCGAAAGTGGGCAATTGGCCGTTATTAGGCCACGTGTTGCAGATAAAGTGATGGCATCCGTCATTAATAAGTTATTGGCAAAAAAATGCGTTTAAGATGATGGCATCCATCATTAATAAGTTATTGGCAAAAGATAACAAAAAGACACGAAAGTGGGCAAATGCAGATACCCCCAAGCAGCAAGCTGACGTCTTATTGACGAAAATTGTCGCATATACTTTTTTTAAAAGCAAAAATGATGCGATATTTTATTTGAAAATTAAAATAGGAAAAAACTCCTTACTGCATGCAATTTCCTTGCAATGCAAAGTACCATCTCTCGGAACACTGTCCAACTTGGAGATGCAGATTTTTACACTAGCCGAAGATATTTTTGTCTAATGGGTACGGTTTAGACGATAAAAAGCGAAGATATTGCAGAAACGTAGTAGTTTATTGTCCATTACGCAATCTATCGGTATGTCAAAAAACTATTAAATATATATAATATTTTTTATTAACACGTCTTTAAAACTTTTAATAAAGTTTTAAACAAAATGTTTACAGCTCCTAACAGTCTACTTGAATATCTTGCCTTCTCGACTAGCCATCACCAATTAATCACACAACACACACTTATTAGGTAATGAACACATTTAATTATGTCTATTAAAAAACTCTTCTTTAAAAAGAAACTAAAAAGCTAGAAAACCACGTAGAAAACAAATGCAAAAGCGGTCACCTTCGGTCGAAATTAACGTAGCTAATTTTACCATCATTTTATTTTTATTTGCTCCAAAATAAATAATAAACATTTTGTTTGACCTAATTTTTATTTGCATGATTTTTAACAATAAAATGTTATGAAAAGGCCATTTTTTGAGTGATTTGGTCCTATTTTGGTTTTTGAGCTAGGGCAAAAAAAGTAAAAAAGTGAAGGTTAGGGCCCTCTAGTAAAAAAGTTTAAGAAGATAAAATGGATTTCGTATTTTTTAAAAGTAAGTAAAGTGTGAGGATTGATGAATGATCATGGCACTCTAGATGTAAAACAAAAATGTAATTTAAAAATAAAATTTAACCAATATTTCTTTTAACTAAAATTCCAATTTTTTTAAAAATATTGTATTCCAACTAAAAATGATCTGAAAAATCCAAAAAACAAAAAATATATAGGGTGTTCCATTAAAAAATCAAAAGTTCCAGTCATTTCCGGTAAAACCGGAAGTCGTAAAACCCTATCATATACACCTAAAAATGGCTTTTTGTTAGTCTAAGAACCCTCTTAAATTTTGTCAGTATCGATTAAGGAATAAAAAATGGCAGCCGGAAAGTAATCTCGCGGGCACCCGGTTGGTAACCGATTCAAATTAAAAAAAAAAAAAAACGATTTTTTTTTTTAATTATTTGATACAAAAGATTAGGTATCTCTATTAGTACAAAGAGAAATATCGACTTAAATACCTAAAAATCATAAACTAGAATATTTTGATATTGTTTCTCTTTATACTAATATACCTAATCATCTTTTGTAACAAATAATTTAAAAAAGTTGACGTTTTTAAAAATGGACGTTTTTATTAAAATAGGGTATAGTAGTAACAGATAAAGTATAGACAAAAAAATTAAAAGATATAGTCATCAGTAGATTGTGTTCTTTTTTTTTTAATGTTGTAATCCGCCACTGAATTTCTTTTAATATAACTATTGTTGTATGATATCTATTGGCACGAAAAGTTTAGTCATCGCTCTTTTACACTATTGTAATGTTTTTTATTTTAAATGTACTTGTACTTACTTTTAAACATTGTACATAATATAGTAATCCTATATTCTTTTTCGTTTGTTATGTTAATATGCTTGGTCTGCGGCCCTTTTTTAGTCTTATATTTCCTTCTTCCTCTTTGTACATAATATTCTATGTTTAACTAACAATACTAATTTTCTGCATGTTTATCTTTGCTTTTCCTAAATTTCTATTAGTTATATAAAATAACTTAGACTATCAAAAACTATTTTATACCGTACTGTCAAAAGGAGTTGTTTTTACTAGGGCTGGCAAAAACCGGAAAAAACAAAACCGGTTAACCGGTTTTTAAAAAACCGGTTTCGGTTCATACCGGTTAACCGAATATTTTAAAACCTGTATTAAAAACCGGTTTTTAAACAGAAAAACCGAAAACGGTTTTCAAAACCGATACACCGAAATCGGTTTTTAAAACCGAAAACGGTTCTCAAAACATAATACCATTAAATTTGCCCCTTTATTTCAAACAATTCTTACTAAAAGCATTTTCTTCTATAATGCGCCGTTTTCTGGTTATTTGCCTGTCTAAGTTTAAATGAAACACCCTGTATAATCTATCAACCAATATCCGATTTTACAAAATGAACGGTTTTTCTTTTTTAGATATAAACCGCAATCAACCAAAAATTTATTAATTGATATTCGAAGAACCACTTTTCGATTTTGGTCCGATTATCCAAAAACCGGTATTTGAAAACCGATTATCCGGAAAACCGGTATTTGAAAAGCGGTTAACCGATATTCGAAAACCGGTTTTTCAGAACCGGTTAACCGGTATTCAAAAACCGGTTTTCAAATACCGGTTAACCGGTATTCGAAACCGGTTCTCGAATATCGGTTTTCGAATACCGGTTTTCGGTTTTGGTCAAAACCGCGGTTAACCAAAAACCGGTTAACCGAAAAACCGGTTTCGGTTGCCAGCCCTAGTTTTTACCTTTCAATTATTATGTGTAGACAACAAACAAAAGGGGAATGCATTTTTAGTAATATAGTGTGATGTTAAATATAAAGTGTATTTGGCAATAATGTGTTAATTTGTTGAAACTTTTTTTTATTTTAATATAATTTTTATTTCGTAATTTTTTAAAGGAGGTAACAAATATAGGGGTGTTACCATTACCGCCTATCTTGCTAGCGATTTTTTTCCGTCAGATCCTATGACAAGTTTTGTTGGTAAAATAACTACATAATACGTAAATGTTGTTTGGTATTGACTCGCCCACATACAAAGTTGGAAAATATTTAGCAACCATTTTAAATAACTTTACAGGAAAAACGGATTCATTTATAAAAAATTCCAAACATTTTATAGAACGTTTACAAACCATAAAATTAGACCCTGGAGACCTTCTAGTCAGTTTTGACGTGGAGTCACTATACACAAATGTGCCAGTGAACGATTCAATTTCCATAATTACAGATTTATTTCACCATAATAATCTTGACGTGTCACTCATTAATCTCATCCAAGCCTGCCTCACTTCCACCTATTTTATATTTCAGGGAGTTTTCTATGAGCAGACCTCGGGTGCAGCCATGGGATCACCATTGTCACCAGTGGTAGCTAATATTTTCATGGAGGCATTCGAGGAAAATGCATTGTTGACAGCTCCTTTGAAACCAAAGTTTTGGTCGAGGTACGTGGACGACACTTTTGTGGTCTGGCCACATGGTTTGGATACTCTCCCATCCTTTTTGGATCATTTGAATAACCAGCATCCAAACATAAAGTTCACTATGGAAATTGAAGCGAATGGAGCAATACCCTTTTTAGATGTACTTGTAAGCAGAAAGGGAGATGGCACCATGGCACATACAGTGTATAGAAAACCCACCCATACCAACCGATATCTAAATGCCAGCTCTCATCACCACCCGTCACAAAAACAATCTGTCATTAATTCATTAGTTTACAGAGCCCTTTCTATTTGCGACAAAAAATCATTGTCGTCGGAAACTCAAAAACTGACTGAAGCGTTAAGGGGCAATGGATATTGCACTAATGATATAAGACGTTCCATTAATCGATTTCAAAATCCTATTCCCAGGACTAGTACCAGTGAGGATAGTGTTGAACCTTTGGGCAGTGCAGTCTTACCATATATACATGGAACCACGGACAAAATCGCTAAAATACTTCGTCGGTCCAACATACGAACAATCTTTAATACACACAGAAAGATTGGTCAATGCTTGAGATCGGCGAAAGATAAAATACCATTACAAACCGAGGGAGTGTACAAAATTCCCTGCTCATGTGGTGAAGTGTATATTGGAGAAACTGGACGGTCCATTTCTACTAGAATTAAGGAGCATGACCGATGTATTAGAAACAAACAAATTATTCAGTCAGCAGTTGCTGAACATCAACATTGTACCGGTCACAATATTAATGTAAAGGAAACTAAGGTTCTTGCGTCCGTTCAAGGTTTCTATAAAAGAAAAGTTCGGGAGTCTATTGAAATACATAAACACCCTAATAATTTCAATAGAGACAATGGCTACGGTCTACATCACACGTGGAGAGCAATCATAAGCAGGGACACGCCTCGGTGAACACGACAAGGGTATATAAACTCTTGCCTTGGGATCCAGAGCTCATTCAGTGTTCCATTCTCGCAGAGTACAGATCCCTGAAGATGCCTCGTGCAATCGATGGCGAAACGTCGGTAAACGATTTTAATTTGACGCGGTCCAAACCCAAGAACCAATATTCCTCAGTTGACCAAGGCCGTGAAAGCTTCCGTTCTATGTTGTTTGGTATTATTAACTTTTCATGATTTTTTTAAATTTTCTTATAAAGTATCATGACAGTACAAAAAGTTATATGGAGGATGTTCATAAACTTGGAGCCAAACTGCTATAATACAATCCCTCATCAAAATAAGAAAAAAAAGTTCATATACCTAAACATGATTCCGAAAATTATTCGTTATTAACACGGTGCTAATATTGTAAAAAAAATGGATTTTGTAAATATCTTAAATATCCTTTACACAATTTAATTTTAATATGCCAATGTTATTTATGACATTAAGAGGTTAATTTAGCATTTATCAAAGCCGCACCTGAACGAATATTTCTAACAAGAAAAAGTTTGCCACTAACCTTAAAAATGTGTGTAAATTTTTTATATTTTATTTAGAAGAAGCAATAAAAATACTGCTTTTATTTCTTTTATTTTATTTTATTTTTTTCATTTTTGCATATCTTGTTCGTTTAACAGAGAAAAAGTAAAATTTAGGTTCCTAAACCCATCACTAAACCTGACATGGAAAACAAACGCAGAGCGATGCAGATATCTCTTTCACAGGATGTTAATTTAATATTGGATTGGGGAGCCAAAAATCTCGTCCATTTCACAAACACAATCATGTTCCTTGTCGCGAAAAGAGTCATTAAATACGCATCCTCTACTTATGAGCCGCCAAGTTTTACAGAGCAAAGACACCTTTAATCTTGTTGGCGTCACATTTGAAAGTAACCTTAACTGGCATAAACACATTGTATCTATAGCCACCGCAGCTTCAAAAAGCTTGGATTTCTCTTTCGAGCCAAAAACTATTTTTCCGTTTCTAATTTATACACTTTATATGTGTCCCAAATCCGACCTCCCTTGGAATATTGTTCCCATATCTGGGGCATGGCGTCCCCCACAACCCTAAGCATTCTTGATTCTATTCAAAGAAGAGCTATTCGTCTCATTAATGATCCTTCACTTACAGAAAGGCTTCCCTCTCTTGCCCATCGTCGGGCTGTGGGTGATTTATCGCTTTTTTATAGGTACTTCCATGGCTTCTGCTCTGAAAAATTGTCCAGTATAGTTCCTCCACTCACTGTTCCCAACAGAGAAACTCGTGGTTCCGCGCGTATACATCCCTATACGGTCCAACTGGACAGGCCCCGAACTTCTCACTTTGTTCGTTCTTTTATCCCTAGAGTTTCTAGATTGTGGAACCTGCTGCCCGCGGAGGTCTTTCCTTCCCCCAAATCTTCAAGTATTTAAGTCCCGTGCCAACAAACTCCCTCTTACCTCGCTTAAGACACCCACGGTACGTTAGTATTTAGGCTTTAAGCCTTCGTGGTTTGTCCAAAGATAAAAAAAATACTCGCAAGTGCATATTCCTAAACCACACAAGAAATATATTAGGGAAACTCTTTCTTTTAAAAATTGTCTTTTGTATTTTTTATTAGGAATTATGTAACAACTAAAAGGAATACCTAATTAAATAACGTTAAAATCTAGTTTACCAAATTTTATGAAAATAACTGTTTTCAAAATTTTAAAATTTTTGGAACGAAAAAGTTGCGGTTCCATGTTTATATAAAGTTTTTTTCTTATTTTAATAAAATGATTCTATAGCAGTTTGGCACACCAGTTTATAAACACTCTGTGTGTTTTTTTTGCTTTACATGGGCTCCTCGTTATTTTATGAGATTTGGCGATATTTTTTTTTTAACAAGAAATATAAATATTACAATAATAGGAAATCATACACCGAAACCTAAGTTACTCCGATATTTTACATCACATATATCGTTATTTTTGTTATTATATATTTTTTTATAATTTTGACAAGTAAAATTTGCTTTTGCAGTGTATTCAGTTTTGCATGTAGTAAAAACGTTTAGGATGGTATAAACAAATAAGATTCCGTATCCTGTCTACAATATGTTTTCCTTAAACACTATTTTATTAATACAGGATGTTCCTTCGACAAGTTCATTTTATGTATATCGTAATCTTCAACCAAACAGAGATTATACAGTGTCCATACAAATGAGAAATAGTTATGGCCCTGGACCTGCTGCAACTACACAGGTATCTACACCAAAAGAACTACAAAGTAAGTAGATTAAAGCAACTTATTACTTTCCATATTTTTTTAAACACGATATAGACCAGTTATATAAATATACAGGGTCTTAGGGAAATAATATTTGTAACTTTAAAAGGTGATCTCTTGCTGTATTCTAAGCAAAAAAGTTCATAATAATTTATGTTCGAAAATCAATCGTTATATCTTCGAAAATTGAGTCGTATATAATTAAATTTTCTCAAATACTTGGCAACGTTGCAACACAACAGGAATACAAACGCACGAGAATAGCAACTGATTCATCTAATTATTATATTTTTTATTTAATAACGAATTCAGTACATTAATATTACTCAAAAAAGAACTTACTAGACTTACCGATAAGTGACGATACACACCACCAGTGGCGGCTAGTGATGGCGGCCAATTTGGTGGGCACACCCGCACCATTGTTAAATATACTAATATATATTTTTTAATTGTTGATTATTACAGTATATACAATTACTTTATCCTGTTATTTATTTTACTATTTAACATATTATCACTAAAAATAGAGTCATTACCTATAATATGAGGCCTAAATAAAATTTTAGATATTGGTTTTACCTATGGTGCGGGTGTGCCCATCAAATTGGCCATCACCAGCCGCCACTGCACACCACCAATATCCTCGATTATCAGTCACTTATTTAAAACGATGCGATGCACCAAAAAAGAAAATACACAACATTCGTAAATTACTTAAAGTTACAGTTAAATGTATTAGTAATTATAATATTCTTAAGTTTTTAGGAGTCTTCTACAAATGTTCTTCGATCAGGAAAACGTTGTTCCTAAATGCTTCTAGCTTCTTCAGAATTGTAATAAACCCTTCCGTAAATAAAAAGCTTATCGTACCCATATCATGCTACTTGCGTACCAAAAACATCTCTTTCGTATAAAAATGACGCAGTTACATACAAAAATAAAATGTGATTTCAATTCGGGTAAACATTACTTTCATTAATGTATGCAAGAAATTATCAAACAATTTTTCCCCAACATAAGTATTTATTTATTTGCCTACCAATACCATGTCGCGTACGACGTTGCCAATTGTGTGAGGGATTTTATTTGCCTGTTCTTCGGAATATTGTATTTAATAGGCAAGAAAAATATTTTTTAGAGACAGTTAATATAACATATTGATTTATTATACGCTATTAAGCATATGATTTTAAATAATTAAGGTGCAAAATTAATTTATTTTATGACCAAAAAGAAATAAACTCAGCATTTTTTCTCCAAATGGCTGATTTTCGGATATTATATGTTATAAAAAACTTTTTTGCTTAGAATGAACCTCTTAAAGTTACGACATTATTTTTTTAACACCCTGTATTTTATTAAAAAATCAATTATTTCCTTGAAGCTGTAAGCTGTGTCAAATAGCACAGTAATATAATGTTTTAATTTTCTGAATCCTTTGCAGTTTCAGACAACCAACAACCAATTTTAATTTTGGGAACACAACATGGCATTTTTGAGTTGGAGTCACTTTTTGGAGATACACTACACTTATTCCACTCTGACGAAACTGCCATACAAGGTGAGAATGTATCTCTATAATTTTTATATAGAGTGCAATTCAAATAAATCGGGCCACCCTGTATAATTCTGCTATTCGTTCATTTATAGAAACATCCTGAAACACGTCAATTTTAATGTTTAGGGGGACACATTTTTCTTGCCAAAATTTATTTGTTTAGGGTTATCCTCTCCTCTCACCAACATCTCACCTTTCCTTTCTAAACTTTTTAACATTTCTATTGGTGGGGAGAAGGCCTAAACAAGTAAATTTTGGCACCAAAACGTGTCTCCCTAAAAATAAAAATGGACTGGTTTTGGGATTCTCTTGTGAGTGTAAAAATAACGAAATTATAGGGGGTGGGTCAGTTTAATTAGAATGCACTGTATACGAACTGATTTTTAAGTCACTTCATTGTGTCATCAACGTTTGGTTATACATTTTTTTTAATCGCATAGTTTTACTTTTTTGGTCGGGAATCGTATTTTTAACTAACCACTTTTTGGTTTTATTATGGCAATCTGAAAAATAAAGAAATTTTGGTTTCACACATAAAATCCATTATAAAACGACTTATATTTTTAATTATTTTATTTTTTTAGGAATCAGTATTCACATTAGCAAGCAACTTCTTTTTATATCAGATGCAAATGGCTCGGTATGGAAAATTCTCATTGAACAAGAAACCAAAAACCGAACGAGAATTTTATCTCCTGAACAAATTGATTTTTTTCCTTTAGATATTTCAGTAGACTGGCTAAATGATCAACTGTTTATTCTAGGTGAAGTAAAACCAAGAAAAACTCATGGGCGATATTTGATTAAAAGGTAAATAATATAATCTCCACGATAGATAGATAGTAGACTGGGCCAAAAAAGATGATATTTTTTTCAAAAGCTGCTGTCAAAATATCATTTGTAATAAAAAAAATATATTGTGAAAGTTAGAGCCCTTAATATTAATATTACTTATATAATAACACTTTTTGACAACAATCTACAAAAAACGGTCTCTTTACGTTTTTAATAAAATTATTCACTATTTCCAAAGTTATTTGACGTTGAAGTTGAATCCAGAAGTAATTTGTCGAATTTCTTTGCGTCGAATAACTTTTGTCGGAGTAAATTTATTGAAAAATGTCAAAAGACCTTTTGTATGCAATAAATGTTGACTTAATAAATAGGTATTGGATTTATTTGAATAGGAAAATTTGTAACACAAATAAAAAAAAATTGATGTTTAAAGTCCGATAACATAGAAACGGCTTTAATAAGAAAAAAACTTACATTAATGTATTGTGTCCTAGACTTCACGACTTTTGCATCAAAGGACATATAACTTATTGTCATAATAAAAAAATAATTTTTTATCAGTGTCGTCCGTAAGGAATTTTCGGGATTATTTTTTTAAGAAAAAATGGTAGATACGCTCCTGCCTACTGCATTGCGTCATAGTAAAAATACCTTTTTAAATTCTCGTTTAGTTTCAAACAATTTTTTTCTTTTTATTCAATGTACGGATTTCGCCCAAATAACTATATTTAATATAATTTACGATTTAAACAAAATATTTTTTGGCTTTTCTCCAGAATAAAATTAAAAAGTTTATTTAACATTTTAAGGACATTAAAAGTTTTATACATTATGAAGAACTATTCTGCTCTTACACAATATAATAAAAGTTATTATTACTTTAAAAGAAATACAATAATAAAATATTTAATATTAAGTTACTTACAATACAAAGGTTTCAATCTATAAACAAAGGTTCATTAGCACTCGGTTGAAATTATTTCAATCCAATAAAAATAAAATCTTAACAAGACGCCAGACGAGAACTGGGCCAATGGTTGCCTCTCAAAAATGTGGTATTAGTTCTTAATTTGTTAAATAAACTTTTTAATTTTATTCTGGAAAAAAGCCAAATAATATTTTGTTTAAATTTAATCTCCCAGGAAACAAATAAAGAACTAAAATAATTTACGATCTTTTGATGCTTAGGAGATGTATGCTAAATTTCTGTGCAATCTCAATATCAATTTTTGAATCAAATTCAATAGTGAAAGTAAAACATAGCTAACTTGATTTCTTTTTAGAAATACAGAGGGTTTTTTAAATTTTGCCAATTTGTCTAGGCACTTGTAACTACTTGATATTAAAAATAATGTATAGTAAATAGAAAAGTATTTTGCATAGAATTTAGTGGCATACCTATATTTTGTTTACTGACTTTTAATTTAAAGTTATAACACAAGTGGAGTTTTTAAATGGAACACCCTGTATATTTTATCACCAATAGAATGGTCTCCTTAAAAGTCGTAAAAAATACCACATTTAATATATTTAATTTGTCATAGTTTCGAAAATATAGCCATTGTCAGGAGTTCGATAATAAAATGGCATTTTTTAAATAAAACACCCTGTCTATTTTATCACCATTTAAAAGATTTTCAAAGACCTTTAAGAATTTACCATATTTAAAATATTAAAAAAAACACTTTGTATCCCCAAAACGAATGAAATTAGCCATGATTTACTTTAATCATTAAATTTGTTTCAAAAATTAAAATCAAGATTATGCAATCAAATTTGTTCTATCTCTTTTAATTTTTGCAATACCTTGCAAGGTCCAAAGGCGCCACCCTGTATACGACATTTTAGGCTGTGGGGGATTTTTTAAATTTAAAGTAAAAGAGTAAAATATATGGCAGTTACTTATTTTAATTTTCAGGTGCAATTTAGACGGTAGTGGTCTTACGAGTGGCACTTGCTGGGTTAATGAAGAAACCAACAGCAATGGAAATAGATCCGTGTAATGGATATCTCTTCTGGTCAGTTAGAGACTATAATAATGGAGGAGTATATCGGCTAGATATTTCTGATATTAGCAACGGAATTAAACATGAAGTTAAAGTGGAAAAAATATTGAATGAACCTAACTTGGGTGCTTTTGTTGTTGATTATACCAACTTTAGGCTATTTGTACCAAATCAGAAAAGCAATACTATGTTAGCGGTTTCTTTAGATGGGTAAGTTGCTTTCATTACATCAAAATAAATATAGAGTGTGTCCATGGATGGAATTAACTGCTAACTAGATTTTTTATTTTGGAAAATAAATAAATTGAGATGTTGATAAGCAAAGCATATAAGTCCATAAATCAATAAATGTGTTTTAACCCGGATTTGGCTCTGATAATAAATAAGTTTTAGGCCTTTAAAAATACTCGTTATAGTACTTTTCTTATTTATGGGATGGTTCGCTCTGGTTTTCAATGCCTTATTTGAAAGGGATTTTCAATTCTAGGTATCATTTCTTCATACAAATTTTTGACATTATCAAACTGCATTTACTACACTCAGCAGGAGCAAAAATCAAATTTTTGGTAATTATTTACAAACCGGACTCGGTACCGATTTTATTGGGATTTGGTATACGGGACTTTTTGGGGTGCTGATAGCGAAATTAAAAGAAACGTTTTGTTTTCGAGATATCCATCATAGAAGTTTAAAATTAAACTAACCTTATTTTTATTATCTCCCCCTTCTTTTTGCACCAAATTTTTGTTCTAACACAAACTTGGCATACAATCTATACTAATATTATAAAGAGGTTAAGTTTGTAACTTTGTTTGTTTGTTTTAAGGGTTAATTTTCAAAAATACTGAACCGATCATAAAAACTCTGCACAAACTGAAATCTACACTATTTGGGAGTGCTATAGGTTATATTTTAATATGATGCTAGTATTATATAAAGACCGTTTAAAATTCTGTTTTTCTTTTAATTATTTTACCATTTTTTTTCATTAAATTACAAATTTTCTTCTAAATGTCGCAACCATGCATAAACTTTTCCTTAAACTAAAAAGGCATTATCAATAAAAAAAAATATATGTTTTAAAGAGATTTTTAATGTGAAATGAAATATTGTGTAATAATTTAGTGTTAAATCAAGAATTGTGTGAAAAAGAAGGGGGAAAATAGTAAAAATAAGGTTGGTTTTACAAAAATTTGGATACTAAACACTTGATTGATGATTTTCCTATATGCTCAAGTTTTATATAAAGATTAATGAAATTATTTAAGATGCCAAAAACATCAAAAAGTTATCACGACAATCAGAGTTGGGTCGTATTCGAATACTCAGTATTCTGAATAGTATTCAGAATACATTTTGCCGGTATTCGAATAGTATTCGAAAACATTTGTGTGTTTGGTATTCGGTATTCGACAGAATACTATTTTGCTCAGTTTTCTGGATTCTGTATTCGAATACTTTGGAAGTATTGGACGAATATTTTTTTGAGTATTCGAATACTGGCGTTCCGAGTATTCGAATACCGAAAAGTGTAAGTGGTGTCGGAATACTAAAATTGTCATGATTTGAATAACAAAAGGGAAGGAAAATAGGAAAAAAAAAAGGGCTAAGGACTTTTTTTTGCTCTTTCATTTTGTCATAGATTTTGTTTAGTAGTATTCGAATCTTTTCGTTTCCAGTATTCGAATACCGATTCCGGGTATTCATGTATTCGAATACTTTTTTCTTCCAAGTATTCAAATATTTGGTATTCGAATACTTTCTTTTTTCGGTATTCGTATTAGAATACCGATTTTCAGTATTCTGCCCAACTCTGACGACAATTGTTGACATTTGATTGATTACTAACGATTTTTCTCAGATTTACGTCAGTGACGTAATTTTCGTTGTCTCTCTTGGTTTAGATAGTATAAAGAGAGAACAACAAGGTATGACGAAACATTCAAAACCTCTAAAACAAACAACAGACAAGCTGTACGCTTTTAATAAAACTAATTATTGCCTTTTATAACGAATACAATTTTCTGATTTATTACAAAAAGCAAGGTTAACTTTTAATTAAAATCATGTGTTTTTTATTTATTTTAGCAAGGAAGTTAAAAATATACGCCAAAATGTAGTTAAAGCAAAGTTGCAAAATGTACTTTCTTTAGGAACTGTCAATCAAAAATTCTACTGGACTGATGGTAGTACCGTTTACAATGAGGAATATCATCAACAATTTAATACCTATTACCACAATAAAATTTCGCATTTAGGAAAAAGTCAGTACAAGAAAATACTTATAAACTTAAATAGTAGCCAGCCGTGGCCAATACCTCTGAATCCACCGACAAATTTGCAGGCCGTATTTGGTAATACCATTGCAAAGGCAAAATGGCTACCACCTCATTTACTGGGTTTACAAGGTAATAATATGGTACCGAATTTCACTAAGGTCGTCACATACATCCTACTTTTTAGTCTTACTATCGGATACGATTATATAGAGGTTGACTGATTTAGGATATGTTTGAAGTGACGTCCTATCCGATATCGGATGGAATGTATATATCGCGGTCATAAAAACATAAATATAATCAGTTGACCTTCAAATAATCGTATCCGAAGATCGTGTCCGATCGGCCTTCTTACATACGAAGGTTGTTCCATAAATAAGTATTGTCGTACCGCTCTAATATTAATCGTTCCCCAAATTCCGTTCGACGACAGGGGCGGTCATATCGACTTTCTGAGGGGGGCATAGGCCGAGGAGAAGTGTGTGAGGTGGCAAAAAACAAAAATGTTTAAAGCAGGTTCAAATTTTTTGAAGAGCAAATTTATTGTTTTCACCTTTCATTCCTTTTATAAAATTACACACTTCAATTCCATCATCAGCCTCACCCCTAGGACCAACCTTGGGGGGAAGACCCTCAATAAATGCCCATATTTGAAATTAGACATGTACAAAACACGATAAAATAGAAAGGATGTCGCATCCAAGGGGAGGGCATGGCCCCCATGCCCCCTCCTATGACCGCCCCTGTTCGACGATGCACAACGGCGGCTGTCCTAAGTAAGTTTACCAGCGGGGGTCTAAAAACAATTAGTTGAATTGAAGTTATCCACAAGTAAACATATTAATATGGTTACTTTAAATGCACGTGATTTCCGAGTGATTCACTACAATTTTAATCGTTGAATACATACCCAGGAATGTTTTAATAAAATGTCCATTGTATTTGGAGGAGATACTTTATCTTTAAGGACTAATGAACGATGGTTATTGGAACTTAAACGTGGTTCCCTTGACGACCGACCACGATCAGGTCGCCCTGTTGAAATTGTGACTGATAAAACCATGGAGGCTATTACTACGTCTATAAAACAAGATCGGCATATAACATATTGTGACGTAGATTTTGAAATATATAAGGGCTCTTTACGTCACTTGGACCAATGTACCATATGGAACTATCTTCTTGGGACCATGAGACCGGTGGACAATAAAACTATCTTTTCTTTCACTATAAGACTACATGAACTATTTGACTAACTAAATTTAGTACGGGCATACCCCCACTCGGGGTAGCCCGTACGGGGACTTAACTAAAACTTTAACTTTATACTTGACTTCACTTTTACTACCTACTTCTTATCTAATATTTTTCTAATCTTTTTTTCATTATTAGGACAATTTCTGTATATATACCAAGTTGAACTTAGTATTTTGGTAACGTTGACGTGAGCACGTTGTTGACCCTGAATAAAATAATATGACCTAGAGTCTGTTATGGTTTAGTGACAAAAAACCTTGCACTATATTTTCGATTATTTGTTTTAATTTTTTGGATGTGATTTTTTAATGCCGAAATAATTAAATAAATATTACAATTATTAAAACCCATATACCCCCTATACAGGGTGTTCAGTTAGAAGAGATCTTGCACATTCCTATAGCCACTCTTTATCGAAAAATTACCGACCATTTAAAAATACGCAAGGTTTGTACGCTATGGGTGCCCCATGCTTTGACTCCTGAACAAGAACAAGTTCGTGTAACATGGTGCCAAGATATGCTTAAAAGGTATAAAACTATGAGTTTTAAGTAAGTAGTTTTAATTATTATTGATGAAACCTGGGTGTATTATTATGATCCCCCAACTAAACCTCAAAGTAGAGTCTGGGTGTTTGAAGATGAGGAGCAAACCAGTTCAGGTGCGCAAGTCAAAAGTAAAAAAAGGTCAGTTAAAGACTATAAAGTAAACAAAAGAATGCTTACGGTTTTCTTTGGCAGCAGAGGTTTATAAAAACCGATGGTACTCGAAAAACAAAAAAACTGTAACTGCGAAGTGGTTTACCTAAATTTGTTTGCCTTCTCTATTACAAGAGCTCCAAATTCTTCGCGCAAATTTAAACCTTAGTTCTTGGCTTCTACATAATGACAATGCACCGGCACACAGAGCTGCCCTTACGACTGATTACATAACCTAAGCCGGTTTAAAATTATCGCCACATCCTTATCACAGCCCCTACTTGGCTCCTTGCGATTTTGGTTTGTTTCCTTCTGTAAAGAAGCAATTGAAAGAAAGAAAATTTAAGTCCGACATTGAATATATTGGCAGGTTTTGATGAATTATGCTCCTCCATTCCAAAGGAACAGTGGACAGCCTAGTTCAATAAATGTTTCGAGCGTATGGAAAAGTGTACCTATTAATAAAACTGGTAGCTATTTTGAAAAACTCTAATTTTTTTATTGTTACGACAAGACTTATGGAACAACCTACGTATATGGAAACATAAATTAAATTGCATTAAAATGCTGTAAACACACACAAAGGTATATTTTCCATGCTGTATACAATCCTGTAATAATAATAATTTGTGTTAATGTGTTGAAGATTGGAGCAATTGTTAAAAAAAAAAAAAATTCTTTATAATGAAATACCTAACATTTTTTCTAGACCTATTATAGTAATTTATGTAAAAAGTGCATAAAGTGATACTTTTACATAAATTTATAATTTAAATTTCTAAGTCATCTAAATTTATTATTATTAATTTTCAATAATTTCTATTAAATTTATCTTTAAACTGTCAAATTTTAAAATTAATGACACGACCCAAAAAAAAGTAATAGCTAACTTTTACATTGCATAAATTTACAAGTAAATATGTTTTAGTAACACTGATACAAAACACTAATTTAAGGGTAAAGTATTAAAAAAAAACGACGAATTGTTAGAAGTGTTTTTTTGCACTTTATTTAGTGGACTAAAATACTCTTTATATAATATAAATAATCTTTATGATAACTATAACAAAAAACAGTCGTGGAAAAACACCATTTTTCACACGATTTTGACAGCTGCTTGAAGTCACATGAGTGAAAACTGTTTTTGAAATAAACTGTACACTATACCTATATACAGGGTGCCCATCTATATTTTGACCCATTTTGATTGCGAATAACTTTAGAACCAAAAAAGTTGTCCAGATGCGGATTTCGTAGATAGGCTTTGATTGATTGTTTTAAAGTTTTTATCATGTACAATATTTTTTTGTGACATTCCATTAGCATAAAAGCAAAATGGCTGATTTTCAGTTATTTTAAATGGAACACCATGTATTTTTTATATTCTTAAAATTAAATATTTTCTTTTAAAAAAAAAACATAGGTTTTGGTGTTGAAAAAATAACGGACCCCTAAAAATTGACTACACGACAATGAAGAGTATAGTATTTGACAATAAAAATTTGCTACAAATTTAGAAAGAAAACAATACGGCAACAAACCTATATGTTATTCACAATATTAACAAAATTAAAAAAAAGTAATCTAGCCATACTATGACTATTATATTTATATTGCCATTTTAAATGCGGTTTGAACCACTTGGATGTATTCGGTTAACATGAAAAAAATGACTTTATAAAATTTATAAAATAATAGCGATAGCCTATGATATTTTTTTCTTTAAGAAAGAAGATAAAATATTAAAAATATAGAAAAATATACATGGTGTTCCATTTTAAATAACAAAGTTGCCCTATATCGGAAAATCGGCCATTTTGTTCTTGGGCTAAAGGAATTTTACCATAAAAAACATTTAAAAAATCCAAGCATATCAAGGTATTTGGGATCAAAATGGGTTAAAATATAGCGGACACTCCCACAAAATATCAAGTAGGACATATTTTCTACACAGACTAAACAATGCGACAAAAATTTTACACAATTGTGCGAAATTAGTCTTCTTTAGGTCTAATTTCCCATGTGTTTTTAAGCAGTTAAAGAAAAATAGTTTTTTTCATAACCTAAATCTATAGGACATTTATCAAAAACACTTGCAACCCTTAAATTACAGAACTATTTACTTTTTGTAGTATACAACTTTTTTTTACTTTTAGGAAAGGGGGCTTGGCAAAACTGGTCCTATGAAATTTCTGTTAAAAATATACTGACAAATGTTACAACCACTTATAAAACAAACACCTCTTCGTTTAGCATAACTAATTTAACAGAAAACACCCAGTACTTACTAAGGGTGTCGGCTTACAGTAAATCTGGTAAAGGACCCTGGTCAACTAAATTTAGAGGAAGTACCCTGGAAAATAACAGGAACCCATTGATTTTGTGGTCAAGTACAGAAGGTCTTTTTAAATCAGACTCAGCTATTGAAAACATTGAAACGCTTATACATAAAAGCAAAATGCAAAATATTGGTTTTAATGGAATGTCGTGGTACCAAGATCAAATTTATATGGTAGGTCATATAATGGTAGACAGGGTGCCCCATTTTCGTTAAAATTACGACATATCCCAATGATTAGTAAAGACAGAATCTTGCGGTTTTATTGAACCTAGGCTACTTTTTTTTGGAAAACGAGTTAGTTTCTAAGCTACAAAGCGATGTTGAAAATATTACCTTTTTAGGTACCTTTGGTTTGCTAAATAGCCAAAGGCCCTGGGGCAAAAAAAATAACTAGGGCCACAACTAAACTATTTAAAATCGTTTGTTCCGTATTCGTCGTCTTTCGAATTCGAGCTAACCAGATTTGTAGTAATCCAGATTCGTTGTAATCAACGACGTATGGACCCAGCGATTCATTCATAATTTTATGATAAACACTAAGCCAACAATCCTAATAGGCAAAGGGGGTGAGGCAAGCGAGAAATGAAAATGGCGAACTTACTTTTTGACCTTGGTCGATAGTATGCACCCAACGACGTTGGTCTCTATTTACCTGTGAAAAATGAGGTGCGGAAATTAATAGTCTACCCTTCTACAAACAAAGCACTGCCTACCCATATTGTCTTTAAAAACACTTTCTAATCACCAACAAACACCAGAAAATATACAAAAAACGCATTATAAGCTTTATTTGATCACTTTTGGCCTTCCAAATTGTCAAATGACAGAAACCAACAGAAATGACAAAGCAAAGTGGGCGTCACCCACAAGCGTTTAGGAAGTGTTCATTCATGTTTAATTTACGATGGAGTAAAATCCCTGGGCGGCGTTGCCGGGATTAACAAATAATCACGTATTTTGAGAACTTTGTTTTTTTTTCTAAAGATAATAACATATAATATTTGAACATATTTTTTTATTATGATATCTAAAAATGATTAAAATATATGTATTGTTTATTTAAAAAGTTATATTACAAAATTCTTTAATATAGAGGCTTATCCAACAACAACTTGTGGTTAGTAAGTTTAGAGTGGAAAAATTAGATTTGACAAACCGCATTTTAGCGCTTTTACTGTGATGTATTGATGACAACAGCTCAAACGTAAACAAATCTGGTCCATACGTCGTTGGTTGTAATATACTCGAATCCATAATAAAATTAAAAACCAAATACAAATTTTAACTTGGTTTAATAAAAAATTGAACCTAATCTATGAAAATAAAAAAATATCTACCTTTTGCCGTTCAAAAGAAATTTTCACTAGTTTAATTTATATGTAAATTGTCGAAGTCCAAGGAATCCAATGAGTTTGGGGGCCCTGGGGCACTGCCCCATCTAGCCCTGCGGTAGCTACGTCACTGGGTACCCATAGGTTTATAGACTTAATTACATAACTTTTACGTAAAATGTAGGGGCGTAGTTACTTTTTTTTAATAAATATTATTGTTTTTTTTTTAATGGGACACCTTGATGTTGTTATGTATTTTTCAAAAAATGAATTTTTTATTTTATGAGCTTTTAAAAAGATGTAACAAATGGTCTGTTTTAATAAACAACTAATCATAAATTTGAAAACGGTTCGTTTTGAGATATCCACTGTTAAACTTAAGAATGATACTGATTTTCTTTTCATATTTCTTAATTTTGAGACTAAATTGGCTCCTAATATTTACTACGTCGACCTCTTCAAAGTTTCTTTGTAGAGTTGGATAGCAAACTGTATGCCCTTTGCAATGATCTATCTGACTATGGGGGTTGCCATTGGACATACCAAAGTGGGGTTAGCTGGAACTGTTTAGAAAGATAATTAGACTAGTAAAAATATTTTGTGTCATATGTTAATTTGTGTGTATTACTTTTTAAGGTAACAAATAGCAGCCACGTATACTGGTACAATTTGACATCCCGCCAGCAAGGTAGGTTAGCGGATATGGATTCAGTTGGTAGCATTGCAGTTGACTGGATTGGAAAAAAGCTGTATTGGTCAAATCTAAAACAACAACTGGTAATAAAATTAAAAATGTTTATTTTACAAAAGTTGCTATGCTAAGATCCTTAAATGGAAATCTAACCTAACCATATTCCCTCTTTTTTTACACGCCTTTAAGAAAATATAAACTGAAACTTATTATTTTTTTATTTATTTTGCCCATTTTTTCTTAACATTTCAAAGCTTTACTTTTAATTATTTCAATCGCAGTAGACGCCATGGATACAGCAATTAAAAGGGGAGATTTGCAATTTTATGAGAAAAAGAGGTAAAATAAATAGAGAAATGGCTTTTAAGAGATGGAAATCAAATATTATGTGCCAATTAACTTTAAATCAAGTTTTTTTTTATATAAAGAAGGGAAAGTGTAGTAAAAATACGATAAATGTTATTTTTAATAGTTATCTCTTAAAAAATTAAAGGGTCGATACAACGGCTTAAATTTGCCCTACATGAGTGTTATTAAGTTTGCGATTGATAACCTTTCGAAAAATTATACATTAAATTAGTTATTAGTTTTATATCTTTCAAAACAGTTAAGGTACCAAAAACTAAATTAAACCAAACTTTTAGATTATTCGCAGTAATCTTAATGGAAATCAACAAGAACCACTACCAATACTTACTTTAGCCAAAGAAATAAGCATAGATTCTGTTAAAGCATATCTATATTGGTCAAGAGAATATGTAGTGGAATGTGCGCATCTCAATGGAGAAGATAAAATGGAATATGATCATCTGGAACCATTTTCGGGAAAACAAGGTAAATGCCATATTATTATCACAGTCCAGTGAATTTTATTAGTTTGTTAGTGTAAAATAATAAACTATCACATGTTATCATCAGAGAATCAAAGAAATCCAAGAATAACCCAAAAAAGATAGAAAATCGTTGTTATTTTTCTTTAACTTTATATTTCTATTATCAGTTATAACACGTGCGCTCTTTGTTGTTTTTGGTACCTAATGACCAATTTTTGGCAGTCGCCATTTTCTTTTACTTTTAAAAAATGAGAAGATTAGAATATGTTCGAAACATCGTTTTTTAATGTATGTATAGGGTTGGCAAAATTGGCGTTTTTATGTACTATCTCAGTTATTACTGGACTTATTAAAAAACCAATTTAGGTGTTATGGACTCGATTTTAAAGAAACTAGAAATGGCGTAGTTAGAATTATAATAAAATTATTTGCCTAAGAGATACGAGGGAAATTGAAAAATTGACGTTTTTGATTTTACCCTATATATCCTTTAATACAAGAAATAGCAAAAAATCATAAAGACAATATTGTAGAACATTTTACATAGAATCTACAGAAAGTATTTAATTTTTTATACAGGATTGCGTTAAAAGTTACGATGCCAACTTGATGTTTTTTTATGGAACACCTTGTATATATTTTTTAAATAATTAATAGCCCTTGTCACTACGATAACAAATATATAGAACATCGTATCATTATCTCTTGTAGTTTAAAAAAAATGAATTCTTATTTTAAAATATTATTTTAAAAGAAGGTGTTTATACGGGGTACGCTCAAAAACAATTATTAAAATTCAAATATTTAAAAAACTACAATAGATAATGATAGAATGTTATATGTATTTGTTATCGTAGTAACAAGGGCTATTAATTAGTAAAAAAATATACAAGATGTTCCATATGGAAAACATCAAGATTGCATCGTAACTTTTTAACGCAACCTTGTATAAACAATTAAATACTTTATGTAGATTATGCGTAAAAAGCTCCACAAAAATTATTTCTATGGTTTTTTGCTATTTCTTGTATTAAAGGATATATAGGGTAAAATCAAAAACGTCAATTTTTCAATTTCCCCTCGTATCTCTTGAATAAATAATTTTATTAAAATTTTAACTACGTCATTTTAAGTTTCTCCAAAATCGACCCCATAACAAGTACATCGGTTTTTTAATAACTCTAGTAATAACTGAGATAACCCATAAAAACGCCCAATTTTGCCCACCCTGTACACCGATTAATCCATTAGAATGCACTTCCGCGGCGGTGGTCCAATAGAAAACCCAATCAGGATAGCGAAAGACAAAGGTAATAGACTTATTTTTTAGGCAAAGCTGCCTCTAGTAGATATATGCTACATGTGCTGGATGTTTGAACAATCAAGCTAGTAAATGTAATATCAAAATATTTTTATTTGCCGTTTTTTTGTATGTCGTTTTCATTTAGCCAATAGTTCATATTTAAAAAAATTTATTATGTAATTGCGTGCATTTTATTTTTGTGGGTCAGGTGTTTTCGTTTATACCCAACTTATACCTATTAGGGGTAGCATTGCCGCTTTCTGTGAAGAATTTACCTGAGAGAAAAAGGTACTAGTACTGTTTTTGATTAAATGTTAACTATGAAAACTATGAAGAATAAAATAAATAATTAATAAAAAACAAATAAAAAAAATTAAGTTAAGAACTAAGTAAACAAAAGCTTTTTATACTTTAATAACATATGTTATTACCCAACCCAACTTCATTTTTTTTCTCTTTTTTTTTCATTACTAGCTATGATTCGCGGCTTCGCTCGGGAGTTGATATGAGACCCAAACAACCGTTGTTCTAAATGAAGTTCAAATACTCGACAACAGATGGCGCCACTACACTTAATTTCCAAGTTGAATACGCCCTTTAGGGTAAAACGGGAACTTTCTTGTTCGAGGGGGATAAAGGGCTATCACACTATATAAGTCCCTTTATCGTATCGGGACTCCTTTTCAAGTTTTATCGGCACGCACATTTTATCAACTTAGTTTTTATATATAATGATTTTTACATTTTTAGTAAGTTTCATTTATCTTTTTGAAGTCAATTTATTTATTTTTTTTATATTTTTATTCTTTATTTTTAGTAATGGGATTAACATTAGACATGAATCAAAAAGAAGTTTATTGGATAGTTAGAGGCTCAGATGGATCCCATCTATTTCGGGCGCCTATGGCAGGCTACAGTGACCCCAGAAAAATAGAAAAACTAGAGTTGCGCTGTTGCAAAGACCTAATATGCAAGGACCGCTTTCATATTTTAGTAAACGTTTGTTGTGGCTTCAAGATGAAAGAAACGCTGTCATAAGCGACTTAAATGGGAAAAATATGGCGACTGTTAGCGGAAAAGCTATATGGGGACTGAATTTTGTATATGTGGTGGATGAGTCCTTACATTCTTGGCCAGGTATGTTTCTTTATACTGGTTGTTTCTAAAAAAATGCGGAGCATTTTAGGAGATTATTTTTGTTCAAAATAAAGGGTCATCATCATTAGGGAGATATCACTGAAAAAATTTAACAAAAAATGGCTTTACTTTCTTGCTTAAAAACAAAATAAGTATTGTATTTATTGTATTTAAAGAACCAAGTAATGTCATATAACGACATATTACAGATGCCTTAATAAGCGACAGCAAATAAATAAATAAATTTAAGATGAAAAATAAAAACGGTCTTTTTTCGACAATTGTGTACCGCGATATCTCCCTAATGGTTGACCTTTGACCCTATGTTTATAAAGCAAAATACCCTTTATTTCAAAAGCTATTACCTCCTAAAATTTTTTGCATTTGTTTAGAAACACCCTGTATAAAATATTTAAAAATGGCAACAAATTATTTCATATATTTAATCATAATCAGAAAATATACAGAGTGTTTCAAAACACATGCGAAAAACTACAGGAAGATGATTCCTGATTCAGAATAAAATATTGGACACATTTTTTTGCTTGTTTATATTTTATGTTTCATACGGAATTCTTTCAAAAGGTGCATTTTTATAGGTAATAAAACAACTGATGAGGAAATTAATGTAATACCGGAAATGGTAGATATACAGTTCGTAAAAGTAATAGGTTCATCAGACACATTTAATATTACATGGAATCCAATTAAAAATGTTAATTATGGCACAGTGTTTTATGAGGTTCAAATTGATGGTTTACCAAGAAACAATGCAACAGTAAGTATACTAGAGGTGTGACTGCGATCGCAGTCGCTGCTACCAATCACCGGTTATTAACAAATCATTTTGGTAGCTGCTATACTTGCGCCTTGCGATCGCAGTGAAAAAATCACTCTTTAATATTCGCAGTTCGCAGATGGTGGCGCTGCCCGTAACCACAACGTTAAACGGCGACTGCGATCGCTGGACGGTGATTATGATTGCGATTCAGTGATTCTAACCTCTTTCATTTAAGTTTATGGTGATTATGCATGTTTACGTTAGTGAAATGGGATGCGAATTGGCTTGCTTACCGGATGAAAACTATTTTTTTATCAATTTGATTTGTTAATAATTCTATCGCGAATGGGTTGCACAAATAATATGATCAAAGCTATAAATGTTTATAAAAAAATTAAGATATTTGATATACTTCGTGTAATGTCGGTTTTTTTATATACATTTACTTATATGCCAATGCAAATCAGTAATTAAATTATATGTATATTAAATGACAGAATCTATTTAAAAATGATATATTTTTTCTTCATTCAATTTTAACAAGGTTATCTATATGACTTTATTTTTATAAAGAGTGATAATATCATAGTTTTCAGTAGCAGCTACTTTTAGATAGCAATAGCAGCGATCACCGATATCAAAAATCACTGTTAAGCCCACCGCTAAAGTATACTTGACCTAAAACTAAATCCGTTGCACGTCACTAACCTGCAAATTTGCCCTGATGCCAAGTTGTCATGAGAAGTAGTAACACAAAAAAATATTTTAAAAAATCCATGTATTACAAATTTAATATAAAAACATGGTTTAACCACTAAAACATTGAATATCTATTAACCGGAATTCATTGAAACTAACTTCTCTTACTGCAGCTACAGGCAACAAAGATCCATTATTTTCGCGTTCTTGCTCAAAATAGCCTGTTAAAGAAGCAACAAGCTCCTTGCATCTACTGTTTAAGTGATTCGGCATTTTAATCCATGTTTGTTCTTAAAAAAACAGATTAAAATAACCAACATGATAGGCTTAAATGCACTAATATGATAGATATTCATGTAATGATGGAGCGTACAAATATCTATCTTTTTCTAATGTATATGGCTAAAAAGAAGGGATTGTAAACGAATAGATTTAATATAAATTAGTGATTCTATTTTTGTTCAAATGGTATGAAATTTAGTAACCTGAAGTTTAGATGACGTGCAACGGATTTAGTTTTAGATATATGGGATACTATGTCGGCTACATACCGGGTGATCAATCTTAAGTCGGCATTATTGTTAACTTCTGTATTATTGGAGATACGAAGTCGATTAAATTGCTAAAGTTGTAGTGTTTTTTCCGCTGATTAACGTGCTGCCAACAGAAAAACAATAGAACAAAGGGTTTTTAATTAATATAAAAAATACTTTATTTAAATGGAACACCCTGTATATTATATTACTATTGAAAAGATCTACCAAAGAATTTTTTTTAAATGCAACATGTGATATATCCAATTTTTAATAGTTTTGGAAATATGGCGATCTTCAGAATGAAGTGACGAAAAACTGGCATTTTTAACAATAACACCCTGTATATTGCATTACCATTAAATGGATATTTTGAATGACTTTAAGAAAATACCACGGTAATTTTCTAGAAACCTGCGGCAACTCCGATTTTGATAAAATTTTTGTATACGGGGTTTCTTGGGGCGCTGATCACGAATCTGTAATTTTTGGCGGAAACGTTTCGTTTCGAGATATCCATCATCAAAGTTGAATTTTAAACTAATCCTATTTTCACTGTATTCCTCCTTCTTTTTGCACACAATTCTTGATTTAAAGCCAAAGTGGCATACAATATTTGAAATTCACCTTTTTTAAATCCATATTTTTGTATGTCTTTTACATCTTCTATTATTAAAATTGCGAAAGTTCAGTTTAAAAATGCGGCAGCACGTTTGACAGTGCAGCTATGCAATTTAATGCAAAAATAATGTAAAATACGTAAAAAAACGGGGTTTTAAAAGGTGAAAATCAAATATTGTATGCCGCTTTAGCTTTAAATCAAGAATTGCGTGCAAAAAGAAGGAGGAATACAGTAAAAATCGGATTAGTTTAAAATTCAACTTTGACGATGGATATCTCGAGAACAAAATGTTTCCGCCAAAAAATTCTTTCATGTTCGTGATCAGCGCCCCAAAAACCTCCATATACCAAATTTCGTCAAAATCGGAGTTGCCGCAGGTTTTAGAAAATTACCAATACCACATTTGATATATCTATCTCTTATAGTTTTGAAAATATTACCATCCAAATCTAAAATTTATGGTAAATTTTCATTATGTCTATAGCTCTAAGTTATAACCACTAAGTTTAGTGTCATAGAAAACATGGGCATTATGTATATTTTTAGATTTGGATGTCCATTTTTCCAAAACTCAGAGATAGACATACCAAATGTGGTATTTTCTTAAAGCTTTTCAATATATCTATTTATCGGTGATGCAATATACAGGCACAGGGTGTTTTGTTTAAAAAATTCCTGTTTACTATCAAATTCCTGAAAATGACCATATTTCCGAAACTATTAAAAAAGTGATATATGCACATGTGGATTTTCTTTAAAGCTCTTTGATAGATCTTTTGAATGGTGATATAATATACAGGGTGTTTCAATCAAAAAGACATTTTTTTGCAATAAATTGAAAATCCGATGTTCACTTGTTTTTCTGTTGGCTGCACGTAAAGCTGTATTTATAGATTGACGTTTCTGTTTTCCGTTTGACGTTTTCAGTTAGAAGATCAAACAACAACCTTTCATTTTTCAATTTATATTTTCTGTTTGCCGTTTCCATATACCATATCAAAAACCGAAACGTCAAATGGCAAACGGAAACAGAAACGTCAATCTATAAATCCAGCTTAAAGCTGTATTTATTCATAGATTGACGTTTTGTTTCCGTTTGACGTTTGCAGTTAGAAATGAAACAACAACAATTCATTTGTCAATTTATATCTTCTGTTTGCGATTTCCATATACCATATCAAAAACCGAAACGTCAAATGGCAAACGGAAACAAAAACGTCAATCTATAAATCCAGCTTAAAGCTGTATTTATTCATAGATTGACGTTTTTGTTCCGTTTGACGTTTGCAGTTAGAAATGAAACAACAACAATTCATTTGTCAATTTATATCTTCTGTTTGCGGTTTCCACATACCATATCAAAAACCAAAACGTCAAATGGCAAACGGAAACAAAAACGTCAATCTATAAAGCAGCTTAAAGCTGTATTTATTCATAGATTGACGTTTTTGTTTCCGTTTGACGTTTGCAGTTAGAAATGAAACAACAACAATTCATTTGTCAATTTATATCTTCTGTTTGCGGTTTCCATATATCATATCAAAAACCGAAACGTCAAATGGCAAACGGAAACAAAAACGTCAATCTATAAATTCAGCTTTAATCAGCGAAAAAAATACTACCTGTTACAACTTCACTAATTTAACCGACTTCGTATCTCCAATAATAAAGAAGTTAGCAATAGTACCGACTTTAGTTTGATCACCGGGTATAGTTTAAATTTGATGCATAGCCAAGACAATAAACTGTTCTATAATTTACCTAATCTTACTTCTCTTATAGTGTCAGGATAAATGCCTTTTTATCTTTCATCTTATTCTACATTCTACATCATTTTACGCAAATTTTCTCAAAATATGAATAGAAGCAAAGAATATAATAGCTAACGCAATAAAATTTTGGACACGTGTAAAGAAATCGGCGGCGAAAATCGAAGCCGGCTTATAGAGACTCGAAGCTGGCCATAAGCCAATGGAGATAAATCGTTCGTAATTCAGCCATTTGAACTGGACTTCTATTGCATAGCTATTATATTCTTTGATAGAAGGCTACTTTAACCCAGCTGTTTACCGGATAAATATTGTTTTAACAAAAGTATCGCCTTGGGCTTGCCTAAAAATATATGGTCAAGGCACTATTTATTTTTTTTCTTTTTTGATTTGGATGGGTTTGTCGGTTTTGGGCAATGGCACGCGGTGTTCTGCGGACGGCGCGTAAACGACCGAGCAGCAACCATCCAAGTAATGGAATGAATGGTGTGTGAATGAGAAGGAGTAGCGGTCAAGGCACAATAAGCCTCTAAGGCTGCAGTGCACCACCTAGGGGAGGCGACAGTCGAAAGCAACATTTAATTTATAAAAAACACGTCTCAAAATGTGTGACACCCTGTATAATGCCAATCCCCATTTTTTAAAATACATGCTAAGGCTAGTTATTAAAATATGCATTTTTAAATTATACAAAATGTACCAAAAAATGGTAATAATTTTTTAACTCAAAATTTAAAAAATTTCACAGTTTTATTTATAAAATTGGAGAAAAAAAATTTAGGGCATAATAGTACTGTCATGTTGTTTAAATACTATATTTAATGGGTGGCCAACTTGTTTAGACCCAAGATCAACCTTTCACCTACGACACCCAGTGCGATCTACCAATTACATGGTTACTGGGCGATTAAAAAATGATAGAAGATTATGTATGGAGCAGCCGGTAATAACGTTATGCAATGTGTTCTACGTATTTATATATTTTTCTTTGCCACGATCGACTGGACTAAAAATCGCGATCGACCATTTGGCCACCCATGCTAACTTATATATAAAACAGTTTATTGGTGTTTATTAATTTTTAGATTATCACTACTGAACCTACTGTAAGATACTGGAGAGATGTCACACCTTTTACCCGTTTTTACGTCACCATACGGGCTCTGACGTATTGGGCTACGTCACCCCAAATTAGAGCCGAGCTTTTCTCGCCTCCCTCTACTCCATCAGCTCCCAGAAATCTAAGAACATATGTTGTTTATGAACATAATAACTCACTTGATGGTGATAACTATGTTTCGGTAACATTTAGATGGGATGCCCCTTTATTTCCCAATGGTGTACTGCAGGGTTATAAAGTTAGGTAAGAAAACAGAAATAATTTGGATGTGTTGGTAAGGTTTTATTTATCATAGTGATTTACATACTTAAATAATTTAAATAATGAATATTTATAGAATTTAGTAGGAAGTTAATATAATTTGTTTTAAAGACAATTTTATAGAAAATTTATAAGAATATTTAGACATAAATTGTTTTGGTATATTTTAAAAACTTATGATAATGTTTAGAGAGCCAGAATCATATGTTTTGAATACCCAAATTAACAGGAAAAATTTATAGCGAAGTTTAGAAGGAAATTATCTGTTATCCCATTACCTTAAATTTACCCTGGATATTGAAAATTTAATGGAACGTTCAGAAAATCAAATTTACCTAATATATGTTTACCTGACACCCTAAAACCTAGTCTGGGTATAGAGAATTCATAGGAACATTCAGATCAGACAAAATTCTTTGTTCGGATTACTCAGAATTCTGATGAAAATTGATAGGAACTTTCAGACAAGCAAAATTATTTGTTTTCCAAACATTTTAATAATAATTTCAATACGGAAACCTAGTAGGCAAGTTTAGATAGGCAAAATTATCAGTTATTGTATCACCTAAATGTTAACCTAGTTATGGAAAATGGGAACGTACAGAAAAACTAAATTAAAAGTTACCCGATTACTAAAAGTCTTATTTCAGTACTAAAAATTAAAAAAAAATTGAACAAGCAATATTATGGATTACCGAAAGGAATTTCAATTATAACGTTCAGATCGGGAAAATTATTTCTGAGTATGGGTAATGCATCAAAAGTTTTTGCACATAAAATGATTTTATTTTACTAATTATATCTTAATCCTGGCATTTATGGGCTAAATATTCCTATTCTAGGAATAAAAAAATCTTAATAGCATTCAGAGAGTCAAAATTATTTATTATTTAATTAACAAGGAGACAATCTGAATTTGAAAAATGTTTGTTCTGTTTCACCTAAATCCTTATCTGGGTATGAACCATTGATAGGAACGTTCAGACATACAAAACTTTTTATTATCCAAATACCTAAAGTCCAACATATGAATGGAAAATTCATAGGCACTCTCGGAGAAATAAAATTATTTGTTGCCTGATTATCTGAATTGCAATTTGGGTAATAATTATCTTTTTAAAAAGTGTTTTTTGATGGTACAGCACATATTGGATGTTTTAATTTAATATAAGTTAATATAACTAAAAAAATTATAATACATCAATATGCTCATTAAAAATATCATAAAGCAAAGATGTGCCATGATAATATAACACCAAATAATTTACATAATACTTCTTTATTCTGGTTTATTCTAGGTGTTGGTACATGGATAGTGAAATTGAAATGGACATTTGCGACAATGTAAAAACACCAGCTAATGAAACTGAATATATTATAACAGAACTAAACGACAACGAGATATATTTTTTCCAGGTAACTTTTTTCTTAATATATAATAATTTGAAATCGCTTACTTTCTCCATATTCCAAAACAAATAAATACCAATGATTAAAGAATTATTTAAGACCTTTTTTTGATTATATTAAATGTTTAATTTACTTAAAATATTTATCTTTTCAGGTTCAGGCATTTACAGAAATTGGAACCGGCACTATGTCACCTCCAATTTCAGTAAATTCCAGTCACGAAGCACCACTACCAACTTTACTCATTGCATCAACTGATTCCATTTTTATTGATGATATTGATGCCAATCACAACTATTCCTTATTAAATGGCATAAACACCCCTTTGGAAGTAACGTATCTGATGCGCGAAAATAAAATCTTTTGGGTAAACGAAATGCAAGAACTGCTTATGTATCACTTTCATTCCGCAAACAAAACGAAAATATTTGATCTAAAAGGAAAACCCAAAGGTTTGTCACTCGACTGGTTGGAAAGAAGCCTTTACTATATTGAGGAAGTAAACGAAACCTTTGGCTCCATTGTTTATAAGATAAATTTAAATCATCTGGATAAAAACGTTGTTAAAAGCACAGAAATATTTTCTACGTCAGCAGATATAACCAAAATCGAAATTTCGCCGTACACGAAGAAAATTTATTGGGTTGAAACTGTAGATGGTCAAACTTACAAAGTTATGTACAGTAATTTTGACGGTTCAGATATACAAGAATTTTTTACCAGCCACAACCGAAAAAGAGAAATATTCTTGACAGATACTTTGGAGACACTGATAACGATTGCAACTGTCCATCCAATATTAATGTAGAACCAGCATTTACAATTGACCATTCAGGAGTTGAAAACAAACCTGTGCTTATTTTCGTCGATGCCGTATTAAAAGACGTATTTGCTTCTGACGTAGACGGTTGTTTCTGCAAAGTTATCGCCAACAACACTCTAGTAAGCCAAACACTTCCAGCAAAAAGAATTAAATCTGATTTCGGATCAATTTACTGGACTGGTTCAAATGGGGTTCTTTATGCTTTAAAAAGAAAAGATGCGAACTTACTTAGTAAAGCAATTAAAGCAAATGATGTGATAATATATGGAAAGCATATGCAACCGTATCCACCGAAGGAATGTCTTAGTCCGAAACAACATAAAAACTTTACACCAACGATTAAAAGAAAGTCATTTAACTTCCTAAGTCTAAAACTTCCGGACGTGGTTTTTAATCCCGATTGTTTGAATACTTCTACACCCACAGCTGTGTACACCATAAGTTTTAAAGAGTTGTTACGTCCTGAGGAGGCACCCCGTCAAATTACTACTTTCGATAATGTCTTTGAATTAGACGATCTTAAACCTTTTACCAAATATGCAGTTTCTGTCGCTGTCAGCAATCATTTTACCAAAGATGATGAAATTGTTTTTGGGGAGCCTATCATTTTTAGAACTTCTCCCGGAGGTAGGTACTGTTGTAAACTCTAAGGCTCAGTTGTACAAAGCAGGTTTAGACTTAGTTCTACGGAACCGAGGTCAGGTCTTTAAACTTTCCGTAAAATCGCAATATTGCTTTCAGTGTCAAAAGAAACCCCACTAAATGAGGTTTTAAAATTGTTGATATCATGACGTCCACTTCATTAATGGCCCAGGAACTATAGGTTTATTTGAAACTTTTTTAACCACCTAATGGTTCACACCCTTAAGGATTAGTATCTTATTTCGAACCACCCTGTATAAAATGGGCATTGCATATAAACTTTTTATTATTCACCCCACTACACAACAACTCTTGTAATACTAAATTTGGTAATTGTCCAGAAAGTAGCGGCAACTCCGGTTTTGACCAATTTTGGTATACGGAATTTTTGGGGCCATTGTCACCATCCGCCAGACAAATTTCCAATATATCTCACTAATCTGTTATCACCTGTTATCCACGATTGTGATATTTGAGGTTTTAGAAGCTACCTAAATATTTAAAATATATTCCTAAAGAGTTTCGTTACAAAATTATCTATTACTTTAATCCATTCGACATGGATTCAAAACCAGCGTTTCTATGATTTTCACACTTGTTCACCATTTTGTCAAAAATTGATTTATTAACAAAGTTTGATTGATTTATTTTAATCTGGTTTCTACGTTTTTTATTTGTTTTCATCTCTCATATTACCAGCACTCATTAAGCACTAATTCGAGATGCCTAAGATTACTTATATATTCTGTTTTTAAGTTGATTTTTGGTGTATACAATGCACCCAGGACTTTTCGGACGGGAAGAGCGTTAAATTTTTAATTTTGGCACTAAAGTAGCACCAAATTAGCACTATGTTTTGAGCACATTTTTTTTAAATCTGCTCACTTTACAATGCTATCTTTACATAAGTTTGTGATAAGCGCCCCAATAAAATCTCACAATTACCTTAAATTTGCATTTTTCTACTTTTAGCACCGTCAAAGCCACAAAATATCTCAGCTTCTGTCTTACACCCTACATTAGCCCAAGTCAGTTGGTTGCCACCGCAACAACTTAACGGAGAAATTGTTCACTACGAAATTCACTGGCTAACTGAAGGCTCTCTAACTGGTGTACGACAAAAGGAGAACAATCAGTAAATGATTTAAAAACACTGGATAACACTAGTGTACTAACAACTCTTCTTCAAAAGCTAAGTCCTAATGAAACGTACACGGTATGGATTAGAGCTTATAGTGAAACTAATGAAACATCCTCTGATAGTGACAGGGTGCAAATCACTACTTACCCAGAACCTGCAGCGTTTGCATTAAATAATAAAACTTCCCTATCTCTATCTCTTAGTTGGGAAGTAACACCACATATTCAAAAATACATCGTTGAGTACGCGCCGATAACATCTACTAATACGTGGATCCGAGCAGAATTAAATGAAACAAATGAAGAAATAGTAGAAATTGAAGTTAAAGACCTAAAGCCAAAAACACAATATAAATTTAGGTTGTCATTACTATATGATAAATATCCGGAATGGTATATTTGGCCTTCAGATTCAAGATTTACATTTGAAACTCTTGGTAAGTAAACATTGGTCATTTAGTACGTAGGGTACTATTATTTATAGTTTAGACCTACCATTAACAAAACAGTAATCGTATTAATAAAAACATTATAATAATTTTCAGGAGATAGACCTAGTCCTCCAGGAACACCTGGAATACAGTTTTTTGGTTCTAACGTTTACAAAGTGGTTTGGGAGGCGTCGCAAGACAATGGAGCCCCCATTGAGCTATATTCCCTGGAATCACTTAAACTGAGATCATATAGAAACAAAAGAAGTACTGCTAAAAATCGAACAGCTCCTTGGTTTGATAGTGCGCCCTCTGTTGAAGAAGAAGAGTTTGATTGGGAAAAAGTTTATAATGGGACAGGTAAAGTAGTCTTTTGTTTAATGTGTCCACATAATAAAATACTATTTCATCAACGTGTTTGTCACCCTTTACAAGGTTTTCTCAATGATACGCAAATATCTTCAAGAGTGTAATTAATAAATTCATGTTAGGAAAAACATCATTATCAACATATGAGGAGCAATAATGCAAAAACCGATAAATCCACTTTTGGTCATTTGAAGATTAATGACAAAATATGCTACAGAGCGATCCCATCGAAACTTTATACATGTTTTTACGCTAAGTCAAATGTTTTTCTGTGGTAAAGCACATTACCAACTGAAAGAAAAACTCAGTACACGATTTTTTTGTGAAGAAAAACTGTTAGAATTATCGGTTTTTGCTTCTCATATGACCTAAACGTCTTTGGAACTATAGGGCGATAAAATTATATCTATGATACCACTTTAGGCATTTTAATGAAATTTGGTTAATACCTACTATACAATAAGACGCATTTCCTGATTTAAACAAAATAATATTTGGCTTTTCTCCTGAGAATAAAAAGGAAGAAACTTATTACTATTAGACTATTGTCCTTGCGTAATACAGTAAAAGTTAAGATTACTTTAAAAGAAATAAATTAATGAAATATTTAATATAAAATAATTAATTTCTAATAAATATTCCATTTATTTATTTCTTTTAAAGTAATCTTAACTTTTATTGTATTATGCAAGGACATAATAGCTTTTAATAGTATACAGGGGTGGGCATAAGTCACCTGGCAAATTTGCACACATTTTAAAAAACCAGAAAAACAAGTTTACAAAACGTTGATTTTATTTTAGTTTTTACAAAAATAATTACAATAGGTGTTTAAAATATTCACCTTTTATCTTAATACACTTTAAATGACGGTTTTCGATGGACTTAACAATACGGGCGACATGGCGCATGGCTACGTTATGCATCTTGAACCGGTCTTTTCAAATTTTTTGTCTAACTTAACAAAGTAAACATGATTTGGGGAACGTGTCTAAGGCCATCTTTTTGTAAAAGGTTCTTTAATAGCTCCATAATAGCGATCAAGGCAGTAACAATGTTTCAACAAAAAGACACGCTGTTGTAACGAAAATTTAACTGGAATGTTTTCTGCCATTTCACTCGAAAATAACGATTTAAACAAGCAACAAAACCGTTATTGACTCTGTCTAGAGGTCGAGCGGTATGCAATAACTTATGCCCAATAGACATGTTGCTACAAATAAATCCTAGCAAGAGCGCGTGGAAGTGATGGGACTTTTTTTTTATCTTTGGACAAACCACGAAGGCTAAAAGCCTAAATACTAACGTACCGTGGGTGTCTTAAGCGAGGTAAGAGGAAGTTTGTTGACACGGGACTTAAATACTTGAAGATTTGGGGGGTTAGGAAAGACCTCCGCGGGCAGCAGGTTCCACAATCTAGAAACTCTAGGGATAAAAGAACGAACAAAGTGAGAAGTTCGGGGCCTGTTCAGTTAAACCGTATAGGGATGCATACGCGCGGAACCACGAGTTTCTCTGTTGGGAACCGTAAGTGGAGGAACTATACTGGACAGTTCTTCAGAGCAGAAGCCATGGAAGTACCTATAAAAAAGCGATAAATCCCCACAGCCCGACGATGGGCAAGAGAGGAAGCCTTTCTGTAAGTGAAGGATCATTAATGAGACGAATAGCTTTTCTTTGAATAGAATCAAGAATGCTTAGGGTTGTGGGGGATGCCATGCCCCAGATATGAGAACAATATTCCAAGGGAGGTCGGATTTGGGACACATATAAAGTGTATAAATTAGAAGCGGAAAAATACTTTTGGCTCGAAAGAGAAATCCAAGCTTTTTAAAGTTGCCGTGGCTATAGATACAATGTGTTTATGCCAGTTAAGGTTACTTTCAAATGTGACGCCTACATAGATTGAAGGTGTCTTTGCTCTGTAAAACTTGGCCGCTCATAAGTAGAGGATGAGTATTTGATGACTCTTTTCGCGACAAGGAACATGATTGTGTTTTGGATGCATTAAAATGGACGAGATTGTTGGCGCCCCAATCCAATATTAAATTAAGATCCTGCGAAAGAGATATCTGCATCGCTCTGCGTTTGTTTTCCAAGTCAGGTTTAGTGATGGGTTTAGGAACCTGAAAACTGGAGTGAAGGGTACTATCGTCGGCGAAACTATGAATGGAATTAGTTGTGGACGAGAGAAGGTCGTTGATGTGAAGAAGAAACAGCGTTGGTGCCAAAACTGAGCCCTGAGGGACTCCAGCATTTACTTGGTGAAAGCTTGAAGAATGGCCGTCCACAATAACTGATATACGTCGATCAGATAGATAACTAGAGAGCCAAGTACAGAGTTTAGTTGAAAGACCATAGGAAGGAAGTTTATTAAGAAGTGCGGCATGCCAGACCTGGTCAAAAGCTTTGGATATATCAAGAGCAACGATCTGGGACTCACCTAGAAACTCAAGAGACTTATTCCAACAGTGTGATACGAAGGAAAGAAGATCTGCTGTAGATCTTTTGTGGCGAAATCCATACTGCCTGTCATGCAAAATTTTGTGTTTTTCTAAGTACTTAAGAGTTTGTGAATTAATTAATTTTTCCATTACTTTACAAAGAACTGAGAGAATTGAAATTGGTCTATAGTTAGATGGAAGAGATTTAGATCCTTTCTTGGGAATAGGTTGAACACGTGCACCTTTCCAGCTCTCCGGAAAGATACCTGTGTCGTTAGAAATTCAAATGAGCCGAGTTAATCGGTCAAGTTCTGGAGCACATTTTTTAAAACGACTGACGCATAAGCTGATTTTAAGGCTGCCAGGTGACTTATGCCCACCCCTGTATAAAAGTTTTAATTTTCTTAAAATATTTATTAAACCTTTTTTATTCTGGAAAAAGCCAAATATTATTTTGTTTAAATTTAAACTCCCAGAAAACAAATAATCCATAAAAGCATTTCCTGATGCAGAACAAGGCTTTCTTTATTTCTTACAGTAGCGTCCGAATGGGGTTTAAAATAAATATTTTTAAAGAAAAATACGGTACCATTTTGTTTAGTGTTTTAAAAGAAAGAAAAATAACTTAAAGGAGGCAGTGCTTGCGTCTTTAAAACATTTTTTACAAGAAGGTCTTTGAAAACAACAAAAGGAATCTTCAACCAATTGGAATGCAATGTATCACAAACTTACAATTTTAAGTTTGTTTAAATTATAAGGTATAACTTAAAAAATATGTATTTATTTTCAGAAAATTCATGGATAATAACTGACCTAAATGAGAAATATAAATATGCGTTTAGAGTTTCAGCTTTAAACGCATATGGTTGGAGTGACCCAAGCATGGAGAGCACAGAATTTGATATAAGTGAAGCTGAAAGAATGTCTCAGAAGAATCCGATGAACCTGATCTTTATAGCGACATTTGTTCCAATATCAATTTGTATTACTTTAGTGCTTTGCTTCAGCTATTGTAAGTTTCTTTGTTGATATATCTACTTTTTTTTAATTTATCCCGTTAAGAGGTTTAAGGTTTCAAGTCGACCTTTTCCATGGAAATTTAAATTCCTGGTTGTTGAATTGCGTTTTCTCAAGACACAAAATATAAGTGTTAATAGTTAATATATGTCACCAACTGTTAATGGAGCTTTTTAATTTTGATGACAATTTTAGATGACACACACACATACGTGAAAAATATGTTTAAAAAATATTGCCAAAAATCTAGATTTTTTAGCTATTCAAATTAGAATCCTATACTTTGACTATAGGATTATTTCTAAATCATATAAAATCTACAAGACTCGTTCCATTTTTTTGATACTTGATATTAAGCTATTTTCGTTATTTCGAAATATCTAAAAACTGGATTCGGTTTGACTTAGATCCACTAGGGAAAGTAAGTATAGTGACAGTCACCTTTAAACTATACATTGCAGAGTTGAATATGTCAATCTTAAATACAGAGGGGTTCAAAATTCAATACAAATATTTTATAAGGATATTTTTATGTTTAAAATACATTTTCGGTAATTATCTAGAAACTGACCAAATTTGGTATACGGGAGATTTTTGGGGCGCTGATCGCGAATCTAAAAGAATTTTTAGTCGAAAACGTTTCGTTTTCAAGACATCCATCATTTGAACTAACCTCATTTTCACTAGATTTCCCCTTCTTTTTGCACACAATTCTTAATTTAAAGCCAAAGTGGCCGACGATATTTGATTTTTACCTTTTAAAACCTTGTCTTTCTATGTATTTTATACCATTTATCAAATAAATTGCAAAGGTTCCCACCATAATTCGATACGATTGAAAGCGAAGCTATGCAATTTAATTCAAAAAAGTGCAAAATCCTAGATAACCTACATTTAGATCCGCAGTGGCAAGAAGCATTTTTCAGATTTTTACGTCTTTGCGCAGTAAACAAATGAATGGGTGGACGAACATACGCACTTAAAAGCCGTGGTAAAATACAAACACCGGCACCTCGTACCCTTCTTCCGCGGTCTGACCGTGACGCTCATTAGCTACCGAACTTCGAACAGAAAACCAGGATGTCGTCGACAAATTCTTTCCGATAATGCGGATAGTTTGTTTGGCGCCAGGTGCGTTTACCCTCAACTTGCTCGCGCACAAACCTGTTCTTTCGCCCATGAAATGTAACTTTTGTTTCGCGCAGGTTATAACATTGGCAATCCATCGAGATCAGTGTGCAAAATACGTAGAAAAATGAGGTTTTAAAAGGTGAAAATCAAATATTTGTACCAATTTAACTTTAATTTAAAAATTACGTGCAAAAAGAAGGGGGAATATGGTAAAAATGAAGTTAGTTTAAATGCCAAGTTTGATGATGGATATCTCGGAAGCAAAACGTTTCCGACTAAAAATTCTTTTAGATTCGTGATCAGCGCCCCAAAAACCCCCGTATACCGAATTGGGATAAAATCGGAGTTGGGGACAGTTTCTGGATAATTACCAAATATTCTTTAATGCAACTTAAGATGACTGTACGCTATAACTTGGAGGGGTGCAATTTTGGACACATGTTTACAGTAAAAAGTCTTAATTTGAGCCAAAAAATACATCCTAAAATATTTTGGGAGACCCAGTAGATTCTATAAACTAAAATCACATAATAACTTTATTACGCAGCATTAAAAATTTTGAAAATTAACTTGGTAAAAACTAATGAATACGTACTATTTTAGTGACATATTCCCGAAGATGTGGAAAACAAAAAAAATTGAACATGTTGTGGCAGTGCAGAGAGGTCCAGACGTAGAATTGGCAACACTAAGAGAACTACCACGTCGCGGTGTTCACAGTACCAACATTCTTTACGTATCCGCTGCACCTAATTCAGAAGATATTACAATGTTGCCGCATATCCGTAGAGATCAAATAACCCTAACTAAATTTTTGGGTAGTGGAGCGTTTGGAGAAGTTTTTGAAGGAAAGGCGAAAGGACTTTCGAGCGAAGCCGTAGATACGAAAGTCGCCGTTAAAACGTTGAAAAAAGGTGCATCTGAGCAAGAAAAAAGTGAATTTTGCAAGAAGCTCAATTAATGAGCCATTTTAAACATGAGCATATTCTTCAGTTGCTTGGAGTGTGCTTGGATAACGATCCTCAATTTATTATAATGGAGCTTATGGAAGGTGGAGATTTATTAACGTATTTACGAGACTCACGAGGTGGATTAGTAAGTTTTTATTTAGATTTTGTTTTAATATACAGGGAGTCTCTAAAAATCCTTTGCATGCCTATACGCTTTATCTAGGCCACCCTGTACTATTACTACAAATTCGTTGTGTCAAAATACAACGTTGTTACTCAATTTGCCTTAGTTAAAAGGTGATCTTTGCCGCATACAAGGTGTCAAAGTAAGAAAAATAAAATGTAAACTTAGACAGTCTGTATGGATTAAAGGATCAGCAGGAAATCACGACACTTGATTCGATTGAATCGAGCGGGTCGATATGCATCTTCATGGGTTTAGCGACGACGTTCAGTCCAGTTTATCTTCGGCAACTTTAGTTTTTCTGTCTTTTGCCAAAGGTAAACTTGATACTGTCGTGGTTGAGTTTGTGGAGATGCGCATCGACTTGCTCAATTTGATCGAGTCGAGTGTCGTGGTCCCCTGCAGCTTTTCGACTAAGGTAATTACATTACATTGTTGTATCTTGGTCCAAAGAATTTGTAGTAGCATTTTGTATAAACCCTAAGGAGACTGCCGGGTGGGCTAAATGGCGCGTGAAGTAATGCCATGCAAATTTTTTGTATGTAATAAAACGCTTAATCTTAAATATTTTAAAACCGGTTGCTCGTAATTATATTCACCATGTTTACATGTCTAGTGCCCAAAATATAAGAAAATATTTTTTTACTGTAGTCATAATATACCGAGACAAAAAAAAATTGACATTGTGAATATAAGCAAAGGAAAGCAGGTGGTTTCCTCTACATTAAATCCCTGTAAACCTAAATTTTTTGAAAAAATAATAAAAAAATCAAAATAAGTAAAATAAAATAAAAACTGATACCCCATATCCAGCAAACTATCAACTTTTCTCGTAAGGTAAATTTTTGTTAGATTTTTAAATTTTGACTCAAGGAGTTTGTGGTAGCATTTTCAATAGACCTTTTAGAGACATTCTGTATTTTATAAAAAAAAAAATAGATATTGTTAAATACTGAACCCACCTACTAATTAGCTATTACAGCACTAAAACAATTTTTTTTTTGTATTTTTAGAATAATACTCCTTCGCTGACATTAATAGAGCTTTTAAAAATGTGCTTGGACGTGACAAAAGGCTGCCGATATTTAGAAGAAATGCATTTTGTACATAGAGATTTAGCTTGTAGAAACTGTTTAGTGTCCTCTGTAGAAAGTGAAAATAGAATAGTTAAAATTGGAGATTTTGGACTCGCCAGAGATATTTATAAAAATGATTATTATAGAAAAGAAGGTGAAGGACTGCTGCCAGTGAGGTAATTAACTATAAGAATAATTTATCTTGCACATTGTAATTGTATTTTTCTCGAATTAGCAATGTCCCTGCAGGTAATTTAGTAAATTTTATTCTTCGCAAGGTTATAATACTATTTCTTGCAAGTGAACTAAATTTAAATAGTTGTCAGTTTTTTTTCTCCAGAGTATCTAGACTGCCCATATAACATTTTTTGCCGGCAAGGCATTGGCAAAAAGGTATCAAAAAGACATCAAAATGGGCAATTGGCTGTTATTAGGCCACGTGTTGCGGAAAATGTGATGGCATTTATCATTAATAAGTTATGATGAAAAAATGCGTTTAGGAAGATGGCATCCATCATTAATAAGTTATGCTGAAAAAAATGCATTTAGGATGATGGCATCCATCATTAAAAAGGTTTTGGCAAAAATATGCCTTTTAGATGATGGCGTTACAATATTTTTTCCTAATGACAATAAAATGCATTTTTACCGTCCAGGGAACTAAAATGTGCATAAATAATGCACATGGATAATGTGTGTTTATGTACAGGGTGTCCCAAATAAAATTAAATACTATAATTTTGGAAAAACCATAAGAGATACAATAAAAATACATTTCACTGAACAACTTCTGCATTTAACTTTTTCTTGTATCTCTTATGGTTTTTCCAAAATTATAGTATTTAATTTTACATGGGACACCCTGTACATAAACACATATTATACATGTGCATTATTTATGCGCATTTTAGTTCCCTGGACGATAAAACTGCATTTAATTGTCATTAGGAAAAAAATAATGTAACGCCATTATCTAAAAGGCATATTTTTGCCAAAACTTTTTAATGATGGATGCCATCATCCTAAATGCATTTTTTCCAGCATAACTTATTAATGATGGATGCCATCATCCTAAACGCATTTTCTACGCATAAGCCGTTGTATTAAATTTTCTGAATATCTCCAGTAACATGCCAATTTCCATTATTTCTTAAGATGTGGATGGCACCAGAATCGTTACTGGATGGTGTATTTACTTGTCAGTCAGATGTTTGGGCCTTTGGGGTACTATTATGGGAAATAATGACTTTAGGTCAGCAGCCTTATCAAGCCAGAAGCAATTTAGAAGTTTTACATTATGTAAGAGGTGGTGGACGGTTGGGAAAACCTACAGACTGTCCGGAAGACTTGTAAGTTATATAAATACCTCTTCTCAAATTAAATGTAAATAATAAAGCAATAATTTGATTTTTTTCCAAAAGATAAATAACCCAATTAATGTTAATCACTGTAGTGTTGTTATGACTATATCAAGAAAAAAAACATACTGCATTAAAAATGTTAAGTAAAAAATAAATTTTGACACAAGAAACAAAAATAATATACTAGTTACCACCGTACAAATAACTCATAATAGTTTCACAGTCCCACAACACACACAAAGCCTTCGAATTTAGATTATGTAGCTGTTTTTCTTTTCTTTGGCTGTAGCTGGGACGAGATGCAAGAGACAACCGATGTCGAATATCCTCGGGCGTGTTCGCGCTGATAGCGGAGTGACTCTACTATGAGGTATTTGTGCGGTGATAATACATTCACATTGATATTATATTAAGCCCGGAAAACAAGTATGGGTATAACACAAAAATATTGTTTTAAACTTATGTGTAACATCAAGCTTTTAATTTTCTTTTAAATATGTTTTTTATCATAATAAGCACGTTTTACTAAGATATCTTTTAGTCCTCGTTTCTATGAAGTATGTAAAAAGAATGTAATTTTAACGAGGCAATAAGGGGTACAAGCTTTTTCACAACACTAACTTAACTTGCGTTTTTGTAACCATTTATTCAAAAGATTTTTAATTTTTGCAGGTATAAACTTATGCTGAAATGTTGGGAATTTGTGCCCGACAAACGGCCAACGTTTAAGTATTGTCTAGAGGTTCTTGACTATGCTCATAGGGAGCATTTGCGAAACCCGACAACTGGTGCTCATTCGCAATATATAAGCACAGTTCCAGACCGTAAGTAATTTCATTGTTTTAGCCTTTGTTACGCTTTGCATAAATATTAAAAGCAATATTACTTTACGATGTTTGCTGAAAGATTTTGGCCTTTTACGAATATAGAATAATAGATCTATCATGCATGCCCCATTGTCTTACCTGATACTTATTTTTGTTAGGGTATATTATTTTTATAAATAACTCATAGAAGATGCCTCTTTGTTGTTTGTAAAATCCTCTTGTAAAAGTCTTTTCCTACTCGCGTGCGAAAAAGTTCACTTTTCCGCACGCATTTTAGTTCTGAAAGTGTAACTTTTCCCCACTAGTGCGGAAAAGTACTTTTCCTCATTACTTTCCGCACTGATTGCGGAAAGTACTTTTCGACACTAGTGCGGAAAAGTACAAACATTTTGAACCACATTTTAGAAAGTTGCAATGAAGACATTTTATTTACCAACATTAATAATTGTATTAAAATAATAAAAAGAAAATAATGAAATTTGTTTTTAATGTTTCACTTACGCTCGTAGAAAAAATAGCGTTCCTAACACGTGCTGAAAGTGCCTTTCCCGCACTTGACTGCTTGGCCGAACGACGCGTAGCGTAGCACAACTGCAGTCGCATGCGGAAAAGTGTCACTTTCAGCACTAGATAGGAAATATACTTTTAAAAAACGCAAAGACCGCTCCATTAAATTTTTACCTTACTTTTTAAAACACTTTTGAAAGATCTTTAAAACACCAAAAGTTATCTTCTATCAAATACCACATTAGTGCCATATGACCATATAGAAAAATTATTCTTATTTTTATGCGTTGGATAAAAAAACTAAGAGACCAAATTTGCTTGAGAGTGAATGGAAATTGTAAAATTAATTTTTGTTCCAAACAAACGCAATGACGTACTAAAAAGCAATATACCCTGTATGTGTATGTGTTGATTTAAGGGTGAAACAGTTTAAAACGAACATGTATTGAAATGTAAAGAAGAAAAAGGACACACAATTCGGGATGTTTTAGTGACCTGTTCTTGTTTGGAATCTTCTTATATGGGGACCTAGTAAAAGTTTACCTTTTATTAACCTTTTATTTTTGTTTGATCACATCGACAAAAATGCATCAATATTTCTTCCTGTTTGGTACCCTAACTCACCAGAACAGGATTGCCTTTTTTTATTCTACGATCTCCATGTTAATTGCCGCCGCTACAAATATATTTCATTGCAAAGAAAGTACAATTTCGGCATTTCACGCGACTAAAATTAAATTAAAAAAGTTGTCATATCAACGAAAATAGTAGCAGATAATTCAAACTTGGTAGTTGTAATCAGGGTCAGGAAACCTTCAAAATTAGATATTACTCGACCACTCTTTCTTTTAAGACTTTGGGGGTGAGTCTTCCTTTCCTTATATGACCAAAAAATGTGCCCAAAAACATAGCTCTGTTTCGTTTTTAAAGGGCCACCCTAAATTTATTACAATAGTTTTTTTATTTATTTCAAATAATTAATAGATAAATAATACTCTTTCTAAGGTTAAAATAATATAAAAGTGTTCTTAATAAACAACTTCAGGTACACATTTTGTTCGTGTCCCACCAGTCACAATTAAAATATATATATATATATATATATATTGCGTTAACATAGGTAAAAGTTCAGTGGCCGAACTGAAATTCGACTTTAAGTATGCCGCGCGGTAAGAGAGAAGGATTTTTCGATGTTCCACCAGCCACACTCTGTCAAGTGATAATTTAGAGAAGGGTAGAAAGTAATTGAGGTTTTTACAAAAGGGCGTTGTTAATTAGCTAAATTATTTTTATTAAGGGATACATTTTATTATAATATAGGTTGCAATCACATTATTTATAGCTCATAATTAGTAAAATTCCAGAGTCAAATGTCCTACCAGTCACTGTGAAATGCTCCAATACAAATGGTTCAATTTTCATAGTTACCAGTATACCGCTAGACGACTGGGTAACCTTAAGGGTACCAAACAAGTACAATTAATTATGCATTTTTTCCGAGGTAAACAAACAAGAATAAAAAGGGTCAAAATATGCAAAATTTTACTACCTTTCCAAACAAGAAAACACCCTTTTATAGTAACGGCCGTATTCACCATTCTCATAGTTATATGTCGGATAGTTAGTTATCTATTTGCTTACATTTATAATATAATAATAATAATAATAATAAACGTCTTTTATTTATGTTTTCCTATTACTATTTACAAATAAACTTCATTTATAAGCTTTATGGTGCCAACACTGGGCGAAATTTAGCTATAGGTACAGGGTACCAGCTATTCTTACATTTTATTATTTGTTACATCTCTCTGATAGCAACACACGGTATTAACCACAAATACGAAACGCCCTGATAGCAGGGACGCTATTCTTGGCCATTAGTATCTTCCAGGATTACTCGCATCTTATGATAAATAAATTACAAATGCGAGCGATCCTGAAAGATACGAATGGCCAAGAATAGCACCCCTAAGAGATAAAGGAAAAACGAAGATTCTTTTTTCAGTTGGCGTTATTGACTTCATATCACTCATTTTTGTCCCATGATAGTTTTGTTTGCGGCAGATATGTTTTATAATTTTTAAGAAAATAATTAAGAACTTAAATAAATCTAACAGAAAAACGTCTGCAAACTAGGTCAGTAGGGGTTCTGGGGCAAAAAAAAACTAAAGTAGGGCGCCAAAAATTGCAAATATCAAGGAGCTAGAAAAAAGTATGAAAAGCAAAAAATAAAATGTAAAAAAACAACTTTATTAAAACATTTTCATAAAACCACCCCAAAATATTTTGGGAGCAAAAAAGGTCTTCACCAAAGTATTTCAGTACTAAGCTTGGGGAGCCCTCTCAACTTCAAGTGGCCCCCTGACCATAGGGGTCCCGGTCCACTGCCCTGCTTAGCCCCATAGTAGCTACGCCACTGAGAAAAATTAACCTGACTATTTATCTAACCGTTAAAATTCTTAACCGAGCGAAAACGACCTGACAAATTGTAACTGAAAAATGTTAACTAAGGATGGTGAATACACAAAATCTTTTAACAAGCTGTTAACCTGGCTGACAGTAGGATAAATATTTATCAGAGATTGGTCAAAATGATTTTTTTTTTTTGGAAAGGTTTATAAAATATGATTAAATAAATCTTTGCCATGTAACTAATGTATTGACTAAAAGATGGCTTAAATCAGTTTACAGGAAAAAGTTGTGTGATTTCAAAACAAAACGATAATGAAATTGCAAAATATAAATCATGGGTCTCATTCATTTAGCTTTCTGTTTTACGCATGAAAAATATGACATATACACGTTGTGCCACTATAAAACCTTCATTGTCAATTCTTGCCAGTGCGTGGAAATGAGACGGGTCTAAACGAGACAACCTTTATGTTTATATTAACAGTATAGAAGGAACAGTTTAAAAATGTAAATTCGGTGCTCTTTGATAAGAAAAAAAATCACAAAAAGTTTAAAGCAAATAAATCGGCATGCTTGTCTTCGCGGCCGCCTTTGCTATATTTCTTTTATGATATGCCGGTTGATGCAACTGGTCATTGCACTATGGAATAGAAATTATTTTTTTGGTCAAAATTTTGAAACTTACCAATCTAACTTAAAATGAGGTGCTTTTTACTGGAAGAATATTATAAATTATTACAAATGCTTTTTGGAAACCTAAAACCTATTATATGTTATTATAAATTTACACCTTCCTTAACATTATTATTTTTTATTGTACAAAATAAACTAAAATGTCAGCTTGTTTGATTAATTCGGTAGTAGTCTAATCAGTAATCCGATGATTATTATCTCATATGATATACAGGGTACGACAATAGGTATGATTTGTTAAATGGAATACCCTGAATATTATATCACCACCAACAAAATCTTTTAAAATGCTTTAAAAAATACTACATTTGATGTGTCTATCTCAATTAGTTTCAGAAATATGACCATCCAAATCTGAAAAATAATTTTAAGTTATCTTTAGAAGCGTAATAGAGATATATCTTCCCAACATTTTTTTATTTTTTAACGTATAAAATAAATAAAAAACACTGTTTTGTTGGATAGATTCTGTAGAATCTATATCTTTCATCGGAATGCTTTTATCTTTTAGGATATACAGTGTAGGACAAAACATATTAAATTTTAAAATGGAAAACCTTGTAAATTATAAAAAAATCTTGTATCTGTCCTTACACTCAGAAGTAGAAAAAGTAGGAAGGCAATTGTAAGTAGAAAAACTGATAAAGAAAAGGTAAAAACATCTTTGACAAAAGTAGCGAGACTTCATGAGACTGCATCGGAAACACAACAATAGCTCTTATTATTTAAACTCTTACTTTTTTAGTAAACAAGGCTAATAATAAACTTTAAGTAGATTAAATGTTGTATATTTATGTTTACTTAAAATACATTTTCAAGTTTTTTACCCCAATAGAAGTCGTCATATCCTTTTATAATTTTGCGTACATATAGTTTGGAGTATCTACTTTGAAATGCACAGCATGAGCCATTAAAATTTCAAAGTTGCTTTTGGCCAAAATAATGGATTTCTATCCCATAGTGTATCGGCGCATCGCTCTAAAGGATAGCGGCGCCTTTGTATAAAATAGTCCGATTGCAGGCGGCCTTTTTTATATTTTTTTGTATTATTTTCAAAGGGTACCGGATTTGCGCTTTTAAAATGTTCTTACTATACGAGGTCAAATGAAACCCGTAAAACATTGTAGTTTTTCCTAAATGAAACTTTAGTTTTGTAACGTTCACTTCAGTAAATTATTCTGTATTTAACGTTTACCTCGCATATTCAAGTAATTGTAAAAAAAAATATGTTTATATAAAGTTTTTTTCTTATTTATTGTTGGAGAATATTCCTTTAAAGTTTGTCGGTAAAGTTAATGGACACCCTGTATAAATAACATTTATATTGTAAAAAAAGAAACAAATAAATATTTCCCACTGCTTTCAAGTAATCCTGACTAAAATCAGCTGGGAAATAAAATGACGGACTTTTTATTTTTACTGTGAATAAAAATTAAATTTATTTTTTAATCCCGAAAATCCCGGAACTTAAGGAATTTAATTCCGAAGATTTCGAGACTGTAAAGGGGCGGGATCCCGGGATTATATCCCCTACACACAAGTGATAACAGAGGTATTACACAACTTATAAAATAGAATAACAATACCGCACAAATGCAGACGTAATTCAATTTCGTTCCTTAAACTGCCTATCTCGTCTTGCAGTTTTACAACGACTAAATTTAACCCCGTCGACGGCAAAACCACCGGGAAGTTGTTTTAACAAGGGCTGGCAAAAACCGGAAAAAAACAAAACCGGTTAACCGGTTTTAAAAAACCGGTTTCGGTTAAAACCGGTTAACCGAATATTTAAAAACCGGTATTAAAAACCGGTTTTTAAAACTGAAAAACCGAAACCGGGTTTTAAAACCGAAAACCGAAAACGGTTTTCAAAACCGATACACCGAAATCGGTTTTTAAAACCGAAAGCGGTCTTTAAAACCGAAAACCGAAAACGGTTTTCAAAACGAAAAAGGCTTTTCTAAACCACAGTTAACAGAAAATCGGAAAGTAATTATTCTCTATTAATCGTTTTTGCGTTGATTACGGATTTGCTCATAAGCTGTGGTGTAAAGTGATAATCATTATTTATCCTAGAATATTCTTCAAAAGGAATGGGTTAAATATAAATAAGAATAAAAATATAACATCCCTGTTAATAAAATGCAAGATTCTAAAAGGTGATGTAAAAATTTCATACATACATAATTTATTTTTTCCTCTGTATTTAAAATTGGTATTCTATTTTCGGTGTTTTTTCTTGGTTTATTGGTTAATAAAAACCGAAAAGGAAAAGTGGTGATGTTTAAAATTTAATTTAGTGTATTATAATAGTAAATTGTAGTTTTTATATAAACCACAATCAACCAAAAACCTATTAATTGATATTCGAAGAACCGCTTTTCGACTTTGGTCCGATTATCCGAAAAGCCGGTATTTGAAAACCGCTTTTTTAAAACCGGTTAACCGATATTCGAAAACCGGTTAACCGGTATCTGAAAACCGGTTTTAAAACCGGTTTTCGAATACCGGTTTTCGGTTTTGGCCAAAACCGCGGTTAACCGAAAACCGGTTAACCGAAAAACCGGTTTCGGTTGCCAGCCCAGTTTTAACCCGCTTAAGATGCGTAAAAAATAATATAAATTACATAAATAATATATATTATAAATACCAGGATTCAAATATCGGTATTCAAATATCAATATTCAAATACCGGTATTCAAATACCAGTATTCGAATACCGATATTCGAATACCATTATGCGAATAACAGGAATTGAATACCTGAATATTCAAGAACGATATTCGAATACCGACCAAAAGTATTCGGTCCAATACCGAATACCAAACAAATAGATCTATTCGAATAGTATTCGAATATTAGCCAAATGTATTCTGAATACTATTCCGAATACCGAGTATTCGAATACTATCCAACTCTGATTCATTATTTGTCTAATCGCTGCCTGCTAGTGTTCAACACATTAAAAGTTAGTTATCAAATAAAAAGAGCTGGCATGACGTGTATATGGAATAAAATTAAAAAAATGATATGAGTTTACATTAATACCATTAGCTTGTGCATGTGTGCTAACTTATTTAATTATTGTTATGTCATGCTTTGCAGTGTTTGCTGGGATCTCGAATGCTGCATATTTTCTTGACGAAAATGAAAACAGTTCAGGTAATTTTATGAAAATTAAAACTAAATCTAATACCACATAAAATTTTACATCCATAATAAAAGTAGGTGCATAAAGAAAAAACTAATGTAATTAACCTGTGGATAAAAAGCGTTTCCAAATTCGAAACACAAGAACCAGCTTTGATTTTTACCGGTAAAATTTATGTTCTTTTAATTGAAATAACAATAACCTTACCAGGCTTAGTTTTATTAGATTATTTATTAAAATCATAATCAATTAATAATAATTTTCCTTTATGCATATCTATTGCATGAGCATTAGCCTTTTATTGTGGTAACATTTTAAATCTAGCTTAAAAATATGGAAAATATAATACAGGGGTACTATTCATATTTTAAGCTTATAAATGTATCTTTGTTGAACAACCCTGTATATTTTACATGTTTGTGTGCCCGTTACTACTTTAAATTATCCTTTTCTTTCTTAATTGCTAGGCATGTCCTGGAAAAGTGAAAACGAAGACGACGGTAGTAAAGAAAAACTCCTTTTTACCTGAAGAAAGCACCTCACCAAAAGAAATACCAAAATACCTGGAATTACTCTATGAACCTGAACAAGATTCAACACAGTTAGAAAATGAGGGATATGAAATTCCTAATCATATGCTGCACCTTGATGAGTTGAACAGGTCTTTATCACCAGTACTTGACAACTCAGTTACTGATGAACAAAAACAGATGTCAATACTGAAGAGACCAAAAATGCAACCAATGCAACTATGGAAGTTACGTACAGTAATATTCAGTGACAAGAGATTTTTGATAAATTAAATGAACAACAGCGTTATTTAGTACAGTAACAGTTAACAGTAATAAAATTTAGTACTGTAGGTATTTACTTTCCGCTCAGATCAGTTAGGCAGTTACCATTAAGACACAGTCAGTGTATGTAGATAAAAAAAGGTAATGTAAGTACTTTCCGTTATCTCAAGTTCATGGTGCTTTTAACGTTATGTCTATACAGGGTGTAAGAAGTTAGGTAATACGTTAAATGGGCCATTTTTAACTTCAGCGTGCCACAAATTCACACAAGATTAAAATCTCCAAAAATACAAGATACCTATGAATAGATTTATTAGTATTTGTTGATTCAATGGCTGCTACACGAGCAAGAATATCCTAAAACACTGGGGTTTTCTACTATTAATACTATATGTAGTGTACTAAAATGAAGTACTTTATCTTTTTTATAATGATAAAGAAAAACAGCATTTTTTTAACGGTCGTAGAAAAAGATAATATTTAACCTAAAACCGCGTCCAGGTTTGCAACAATTCGTCATACATACGTCAAAACTAACCAACCTGCTTGCGCGCCAAAAAACCGACAAGCTCTAAATTACCGGCGAATCGATCGCCAAGTCCTTGAAAGACGTGAATTCCGTCCACGTCCGCGCTCATGTGGCGCTGTATGCGGCGTGGAGAGGAACGGCGCATTGTTGCAAGTTTGGAAGCGGCTTAAGCAAAACTGTTTTAATAGCAGAAGTTTGAATATACCATCGGTCCCAAAGAAACTGGGACATTAAAATCCAATTTTGGAAGTGTCTCCTGGTCTATAAGAAATCGCCTTTCTTATAATATTTAGATGTTTTTTGACGTGGCTGTCACAAAATTACATTGAATTGACAACATCAAAACATAATATTTGAACAAACCAGAAAATAAAACTAGAATTTGTTGTCCCAGTTTTTTGGGCACGATCTAATTTTGCTATTTTATAAAAAATGGTAAAAATAATGAATGCAGCTATAAATAAATTTTAAAATACTCATTTTTATTGCCAGTCGTAACAAATATTGTTCCTGTATTTTTAAGAGTAAACTAAAATAGGATATTTAGTTGTCAAAAAATTGACAGGGTTCAAATTTTTAATATTGTATGTTTTTGCCGTAAAATGATAAATTGTCTGTGACAGAAAATGTCATGAGAAATATCATTTTTAGTATTACAGTCTTAAATTGTGTCACTTGCAACGGTGACTTGATTTAACTAATAGTTTACAGAAATTCCTTTATTTTTCGGACGTCGATAATAATAGTTATTTATTATACAAGGGAAAAAAGTTCTAGATTTGAGCTCGAGGTTGTGTTATCTCCCGACGCGAAGGAAACAAGAAAAACGTCAATTTTATGTTGGAAGCACATATTACAATATATTGGAAATGTGAAAAATTAATGATTAATTTGAAAAGAAATATTTTAAACTAGTCGCCTGTTGTAAAACGACAAACTATATGATTTGACGGATTTGAATTAAAAGTTTGGAACTTAGTGTGGTTGTTTGGTAGTTATTTAGAATATTATTATGGAGTTAAAAAATGTCTACTTGTACTTTTGATATAAAGGAAATGTAAGTTTAAAAAATATTCTAAAATTAAATATCTACCTTTACTTACGTGTATGAATATTCAGGAAAAAATTAATTTCATGATAAGTTACATTTTAGTACCTGTCAAGAGAGATTTTGGGCCATATGAATAAAAATAAGCAAATGCTTTTGCCTATAAGTAAAAGCTAATGATTATAATATAGAAATAAAGAAGAATTTACTTCAAACGTATGAGCATTTGCTTACAACTGTCTTTACTTATAGATAATTGAAGCTACTTAATAGCAGCATCACGAATGTTGAAATTTCTATAAGTAAATACCTGCACTTAAGCAGTAAGCAAATGCTCATACGTTTGAAGTATATTCTTCTTTATTTTTATATTATGATCATTAGCTTTTACTTATAAGCAAAAGCATTTGCTCTTTATTCATATGGCCCAATATTTTAAAAAATTTCCTGTCACAGAAAAAAAAAAATTTTTCTTTTCACCCTGTGTGTAATTAATGCAAATATACCCAATAATTCGCACCTTACTTTGAATTTAAACGTTTTTATTCAGAAAAAAAGTACCTTTTTCTGGCTCAGCTGTAAATGCCGGACTCGCTAAGCTCCTCCATAAAATCTACAACCTCACCATAAAAAGTGTCACTTTTTTCTTCTAAGTAAAGAATATATTATAAATAATGACGAAAACAAAAACATTTTTCTACTACCATCATTGACAAGAGACTTTTTCCTCCCCCATATGAAGGAGGAAACATCACTTTTCCTTTCTCCTACCAACCTTCATACTATTTTTCTTTTCGTTTTTATGTTTTGTGTGGTTGCCGAAAAATTAAGGAAAAATAAAAACTTGATATCTACATTTACTTTACGCATGAACGTTACTATACTGTATTTGCTCCAGAATGTAGATGCCTTTAGAGTTTCTGCTTTTTTCGAAAAATATACAAGAATCTTCGGTAATTATTTTGACATGGTTTCTTCCATCCACTGCTTAAACACCTCTGTATTCTTTTTTATATTGTTCGCGAGACTTATTTGGAAAAAGTTTTAATGATACCAGCCCTGCGGTTTCCAAAATATTTTGAGGGATATTGTCGTCATCTTCAAAGTCCATTTTGTTTTGGAATGATAAATCTTTCTTCAACCAGAATAAAATTGTTTACTTATGTCACATGCATTATAATAACAACGCTTAGCTCCTTGACAACGGTAGCCCCTATGATGTTTAAAAATTTTAAATGTCATATTGGGCTGGATAGTACACCTTATTACGAGATACAGGGACCCGTGAATTAAATTGGAATCCTTTTTTCGACACTGCAGCCAAATAATTATGTATTTCTGAAAAATGTCGCAAAAGGTAGCAGAAAAAAATAACATACATTTCTCCTGAAGTAAAGTGCTTTTTCCTCCCTTGGATGATTGCTCAAACCACACCCAGGAGGAAAAGTGGCACTTTCCTCCCTTGTAATGTAAATAACTATTATAAATATATTTTACTTTTACTTGTGAACCATTCGGTTTATTTTCATAAAACTTAAAACAATATTTAATGACCAAGGTCTGCAATTTTTTACATATCTATGACAGCTCTAAATGTCAAGGTGACAGCTGGGCGCGATATTGCGAAAAAAAAAAGTTAGATGTACTTAATGTATTATTTTCTTAAAGCTCTTTTAAAGATCTTTTTAATGGTGATATAATATACAGGGTGTGTCATTAAAAAAATATATACTTTTTTGCTACCCTGTATGTTACCACCAGTATCACCATTAAAAAGATCTTTAAGAAAAATACCATATTAGGTGCCTCTAACTTTATTACTTTCGGAAATATGGCCATCCACATCAGGTATTTAGGTAATTTTAAAAGTACCGCCATTTTGTAGTAGGTATTTTTAATTTATATTCTAGGGTTGTAAAGTACCTGTCAGGAGCTTTAAAATGATGTGCTACAAGACCCCCTTTCCTTTTAATTTTTTTCGCAATATGGCGCCCAGTTGTCACCTTGACATTTAGAGCTGTCATTGATATGTAAAAAATTGCAGACCTTGGTCATAAAATATTGTTTCAAGTTTAATAAAAAAAAATACCGAACGGTTCAGAAATTAGAAGGGGAGCGACGGACTTTAGGACCTCACTGTATGAAATTGAATTAAAAAATAATGCGGCAACATAAATTTTACACGGAAAAACTATAATTAGGAGTTTGAATCATCTTGTAATAATTTATTAGTAATAACATACATTGTACATTTTATTGTAAATAAAAATGAATGTGAATGTGATGATACTTTGTATTTAGGTATTTCCATTTAAAATAAAACCATAATGGAAGTTTTTAAATTTGCTATTTATTTTATAAATAAATCAATATTTATAAGCCGTTTGTACAAATTTTACGAATAAAGAGATTTAGAATTAAAACTTAGTTTTGCTTAAAAGGTGTATTAAATTATTAAAAAATACTCACAATAGTTTGCAAATATTACTTTACAGGACAACTAAATTTTAAACAGGTAAGAGAAAATTATTTTTTAAGAAATATATTAACTAAACAATACATTCTTCTTTACTTTACTTCATGAAATTTTTCAATATGTTATCAAAATTTCTCTTCAACATGATATTTTCTGGTTAAATTTATTTATTTTAAATCATTTTATTTAATCAATTTAAATCATCTTTATAATCAATTAGTCTTGGGAGTCTACAGTGTGATCCATTAAGTTTGCAACATGCGAAACTTTTATTTGCAATTTGTCAGAAAATTGTATTCTTTGTAATAGTTTGTGCATAGTCTAACACTGTATTAGCAGTTGTTAGTTTTATAAAACATTTCAGTGGCAATAAGGGTAAATTAAAAAGATTAAAAACTGCTGGGTAAAGTCACCTCATTTTAAATAATATAATAAAATTTTAGAAAGAAAAGTTATGTAAAAGCAAAAGTTAGATGTAAATACCAAGCCATGGCCTCCTATTCAAGTTTTTTTTCTAATTTCGATACCTGTTTCACCCTTTTATAAGAAATTCAAATAAACATTTTTTTAGGTAAATAAGGAAATTTCTTATACCTATATTTTATGAAAAATAAAAGGTAGTTTACTCTTTGGAGAAAAAAAAAAAAAATATTTTTGTGACAGTCTAGGATCCGGTTAACTATTCTTGTAACAAACTTGAAGTTAGCGGTTAGATAAAATAATATACAGGATGATTCAATAATCGATCACGAAACTTAAAGGGGTAATTCTACTTGACAAAATAAGGGTAGAGCTTCATATAATTTTTTTCCAAATGTAATTCGTTTTTGAGTTACAAGCCATCAAGAGTTCAATTCTCATTTTGGTTTTTCGCCATATTGCATTTATTTTTTAGCCAATCCAGTTGATATTTGGCACACAAATCAGAGCTTTGCAGATTCTAAAATTTTAAGACAAAGTACTTTTTAAATACCGCCAGAGGGCACTTTTTAATATTACCCTGTATGTATGTAGGTAATTTGATTAGAGTGATGAAAACTTTGAGGTGTATTGGTGCCTAAACGGTGAGGTTTATCGACTTTAATAAAAAGAGTACCTTATTTTTAAGTTTTTGATTGTCTATAAAATGGCGCCCTCAGCTTTGCGATGTCTGTCAAAATAAAAAGTTATGATGTAAATAAATTTCAAGTTTTACGTAAAGTGTCCTCTGGCGGTATTTAAAAAGTACTTTTGTCTTAAGAATTTTAAAGATCTGCAAAGACTCGATTTGGGTGCCAAATATCAACTGGATTGGTTGAAAAATAAATGCAGTATGGCGAAAAAACCAAAATAATGATTGATTGACGGCTTGTAACTCGAAAACGAATGACATTTTGAAAAAAAATTATGAAGCTCTACCCTATTTTGTCAAGTAGAATCACCCACTTAAGTTTCGTGATCGATTTTTGAATCACCTCTGTATATTTAGGTAAATTTTACAAACTAAGCTTTTATTTGATAAAAACTATTTAAAATTAATTTGGTTGTAACAGTTTTAAAGAATCATAGAGGATTCATACAAAACGTTAAAAAAAAATTGAATAGGAGGCCATGACCTGTTATTTTGGGCATAACTATAAGTTCCAAATAGCTTTAGTTCAATATTCTGTTGTAGTTTTAGAAATAAAAGTATTTTACTCTTAAAAAGTTTTTAGTTTTTTGACCTACTCTGTAGGTATTTAACTTATAGCTACTGACAATACAGTTTGAAACCATGCACCAACTTTTTATATTTTCTGACAAATTGCAAATAAAAGTTTTCTATTTGTTGCACATTTAATGGACCACACTGTATACAGTTGCTTTATTTATATTGTGAATATATACTAAACTATTATATGTGTCCCACTGATGAAAATACATCATACCTACTAACAATATCTAAACAGGTTCTTGCTTTTATATCAATGTCTTTAATATCTTCATCTTCAAGTTTAACATCGTCATCCAAAGCTTCATCCTTGCTGTTTTCGTGCAGAAGAACATATTCTCTTGAGCTAAATCGAACTTAATTACATCTTTTCTAAAAGTTCTACATACTTTTGGGTTCAATTTTCTTGTTATTAATAAAAGTACCATTTGCAGACTCCAGGTCTATTAGAGTAAGGTCTCACCCAGTTTACCTGAAATTTCACAAATTGTTTAAATTAGTAAAATATTACTCTAGTGGAAAATACAAAAAAAATCTAACTTATTTGAGAATTTACAAGTGGCTCTATTTTGCTTAAAATGGTCGTAGTAGGAACTAAAAAAAAAAGAAGCATTTTAAAGCTTTTTTTTTTTTCAAAATTTATTCGGTTCTTTTGGTCTTTGGTCTAGAACTCCATAAAAATTGGCTATGGTTTTTTTAATAAAATGTTTTTAAATTTTTGCCGCACTTTGTAAAATCAGAAAAAATGGGCTTTTTGTGGCTTTTGGAATAATCAGGCGCCAAATTAGAAAATATCAGAAGAAAACCAGTATGTTAAGTGTCCCTTTTACAGTTCAATGTGTCTACAAAAACTCCACAAAGTTTCGATTCAATCCACGGGCTCATTTTTTATATTATTCGATCAAAAATTGAGAATTATGGCATAACTTTTACTTTAAATGATCCTACTTAATCTTTAAATATTTTTAAAACAAATATTTTTAAGTATTCCCATGCACTTTTATTAATAAAGTGTTTAAATTTATGGAAAAAAAAAAGGTTTTAAAGAATTTTGGATTTTTATGAGTCATGCAGTTGCTAGTGCAAAGTGTCCCTGGATTGTGGAGGACAAATGGAAAAACGTTTTGAATTTTAAGACGGCACTTTGGGAAAACTAGTCACACGGTTCAAAACTCATAAACACAATATTTTACTTTGATTGGTATTATACAGGAAGAGTTTTAAATAAAAGTATAAAAAATGCCCAAGAGTAATTTTTCTTTTTTATTAAATTAATTTTATAACTAAATGTTGTAGAGAATTAAATTTTACGTAAAAATTTAAAATTAGAGCATGAAAGTAAAAAAAAAAGGTCTTTGGTCATTTTTTTACAACTTATGCATAAACACTTAAATACTCGGCACTTTGAGAAACAAACCCTTAAATACTTTCTTTTTTTTTTAATTTACGCTTTCTCTTGCTTATATTTAAGTTTTAATGTATAATGTAAAAAAATTACAAAATATATATATATTTTTTAATGCTCCAACTTTAAATTTTGATATATAATTTAATTCCTACAAGATTTTTGATATATTTTAAAAAATATAAAGTACTTTTATTCTAGGCATTTTTTTATATTTTTACTTATAAACCACATAAGCTTTGGACGATGCGACCAGTTTTCCCTAAAGTGCCTTCTTATGATAAAAATATTTGGTCCATTTATCCTCTTCGTAACACCTATCCTGGGATACACTGTATATATATATGATCACAAGTTATCCGAGCTCTCAAAAATTTGGATTTTTTTATCTTTTAATTTTTTCGTCTAGTGTAGTATTTGGAGGGTCATTTCAAGAAAATGAATAAAAGCATGGGACAAAATATCTATTTAATTAATTGTTTTTGCAGAATCCAAATAATTAATTAAGATACTGACATACATTAAAACAAAAATAAATAAAACATTATTAAATTAAACCCCTTATGTGTCATTAGTATGCCCAATCATAGTAATCATAAAAAAAGTTAAATTTATAATAGATTACAGTGTATATTGACATTAGGGTTTTAAGTATGACTGTTTCTTGCATTTTATTTTACTTACCAACAGTACCATTATCTCTTGTAAATGGTACCAATCGGTACTGCAGAGCTGCATGTTGTTTAGAACATGATGGGTGATCAACAGCCAAGTCAACAACCTTTCTGTCTCTACCAATCAAATAAGCACTTTCTCTATGTATATACAACGTTTGTAGTGCTTTATCTCCTTTAAAAGGATATAATCTCCATCTTCTTCGAGGTTTTCTAGCTTCAGGTGGCTCACTAAAGAAAAAAATTAATTTCTAAAGAAAGTAAAGTTTAAAAAGGTCCCAAATATAAAAATTGACATATTCTATTTGCATTTTAACTATACAATACTTTTTAAATCATACAGATTGTAATAAACAAGTTATTTTAAGGTCAAAGTTACAATGCAAAAGGCCTTATTATCTGAAGAACAAAGTTATTATTGAAAATTCAGCAAAAATCCAAAGCCTTTCTATTGATAATGAATACCTAAGTAAGTAACTATGGTTACTGACTTTTAAACTAATGTAATACATTGTTTGAACAGGTGTTCTTCTCAATTCATAGTGCTCAAAGTCTAAACATTATTTACTGTGTTATGAGTATTTTATATTTTTACTAGGTATACATAAAACAAGAGTATCTTAAAAGGAATTTTACCTATATTTAATAACAACCCCTTTATATGTGTTGGTTTCATTCAGTCAACTTGCCCGAGAGGGCAAAATTAGGTTTTTGCTTGTCCGGAACCTCTTTCTTGCTGTCTTTGGATTCATTTTCATCATTTTTACCCCATTTGGCATTTGCATGATCAAAAGATTTGCTTCTACTCCTACGCCTATTGTCTCTAGTAAAATTTCTTACAATAAGTCCTAGTTTTTAAAAATATTGTATGCTATGTTTTTAATAAAAATAGGTATTTTAAAAGGAATAATGTAAACCTAGCTAATTTAATAAAAAAAAATATAAAAAGACATATAAAAGTTAGTATTAAACCCTTGAAATTTATTAATTAAAAACAAAAAAAACAAAACTTTCAAGATTTGTGTGGCATATTTTTTTACATTTTTTAACAATGAATTCATGCTTTATCTTACCTTTTATCTTTATTATTTCTAGAGTCGTCTTTTTCTATCAGTCCTATCGTTACTTCGATAAGTGTCCTTTCTCCTATTATCCTGATAATCCCTTGAGTTGTATCGAGAATCTCTAGAATCCTGTCTTCTGTTATCCCTGTCCATAATCTTTGGACCCTTTTGAACCGCTACTTCTTCCAGTATCCTTGTTTCCATCTTTTCTAGAACTGTCCCTAGATCTTGATCTTTCCCTATAGCCTTTCCTGTCGTAAGACCTAGACCTTGATCTTCTGGGGTATTTTTCATCATATTTTGATGATGATTTTTCTTCTGAAGTCCTTCTTTTTGTTCTGCAAATGCATGTTATAGCTTTAAAGAGTATTGTGAGGAACACTCAAAATATTATGTTTCACTTAAAATAAACTTAGACGTTCCTAGAAAATAAAAATCCTCTTAGTTTTCCTATGCCTTTTAAAACTCTACAATATAAACTTATCTAAAGCTAACCTGTCTGATTCACTGTAGCCAACTTTCGAGCTATGTTTTGTTCGTTTTGATTTAACGGTGTCGCTTTCTTCCGAACTATATCTTTTGCTGCGTTTTTAAAGGAATCATGGGATGATTTAGAGGAATCACTCTCCGAGGATGAAGAAGAGGATCTATCTCTTTTGCGATGCTTTTTGAACCCATAACTAATTTAAACTATTATATTGTTCAAATAATAGAGAAAGTACCGAATTAAACTAGAATACAGGTTTAAGGATCACAAAATTATATATTTTAATTTAAAAAAGATATACACGAAAAACAGCCAAATTCAAAAAATCCTTTGATTTGTTTTCTTAAAATGACGTTTTCTTTGAAACTGTCATACTGTCAATTCGTGTCTGTCAAATCTGTCAAAATATTATATAGGGATAAACAATAATTATCGATATTATAAATAGTCCATATCGATAAAACTTGAAATTGGCAAAACGATACTTTCTGGGTCTTAAGCTTAGTTCATAAGCTTGCGAAATGCGATTGCGAATCGCGAAACGTGTTCTGATTGGCCAATTTCTAACGACCTTCGAATGTTTCGTTAGCAAATGGACCAATCAGAACACGATTCGCAATTCGCAAATCGCATTCTCGCGAAGCTTATGAACTAAACTTTATTCTTAATCTTAGCAGACTTCAAACTTCAAACTTATTTATTCATGTCAATATACATTGTATTTACGGTAATTTTCTAGAAACCTGCGGCAACTCTGATTTTGACGAAATTTGGTATACGGGGGTTTTTGGGCTGATCACGAATCTGAAAGAGTTTTTTGGCGAAACGTTTCGTTCTTAAGATATCCATCGTCAAAGTTGAATTTTAAAGTAATCCGATTTTCACTGTATTCCTCCTTCTTTTTGCACACAATTCTTGATTTAAAGCTAAAGCGGCAAACAATATTTTATTTTCACCTTTAAAAACCCCGTTTTTATCGTATTTTACATTATTTTTGCAATAAATTGCATAGCTGCACTTTCAAACGTTTTCAGACGCAGTAAGCTATGACGTCACCGTGTAAACATGGCTGCCGCATTTTTAAACTGAACTTTCGCAATTCTATTAATTATAATAAAAGAGATATAAAAGGCATACAAAAATGTAGTTTTAAAAAGGTGAATTCAAATATTGTATGCCACTTTAGCTTTAAATCATGAATTATGTTACAAAAAGAAGGAGGAATACAGTGAAAATAGGATTAGTTTAAAATTAAACTTTGATGATGCATATCTCGGAAGCGAAACGTTTCCGCCAAAAGTTGACAGATTCGTGATCAGCGCCCCAAAAAACCACCTGTATACCAAATTACCGTATTTACACGTCATAAAAAAAGACAAGTCTATTTCGCTGAACATGCCCGACCCAGCCGTGAACACGCGGTCACTGTGCCCCTCCATTGCGCATATAAAGAGTGACTAGGCCAAATATATTCAGCAAGACAGAGACAGACCTGCCCAAGAAAAGCTAAAAATTAATAAAAGTTACAAAAACTTACAAAATAATACAGAATTAAATCGTTTAAAATTTAAATTTTATAAGTAAAAAAAAATCCTATGATAAATGATAATAGTTAAAATACACACAAACCAGTGGCGGCTCGTGACAAAATATTATAGGTGTTCTGCAATTAAATTACTCAAATAAATGGAATAATATATTGGCGGCGCATTCACCATTTTTATCAAATTTAATCCTAAGTTGATATTCAGTTATCAGGTTTCATATTTATGTAGGCTGGGTTTTAACGAAAATGAGAACAAATAATATTTACAGAAATAAAATTATTAGAAACTTACGTTATTGTTTAAATATGAGATCAATCCGATGATCCTTCTTCGAAGCGAATCGATCAATAATAACTCTGTCATTAAACCCTGTAATTTTTAATATAAAGTATTTTTCAATGGAAAGCATGGCCAATTCAGTTAAACGATCTTGTGACATGGTATTTCGAAGGAAGGTCTTTATTCGCTTAAGTGTAGAAAAACACCTTTTAGCCTCTGATGTCGACAAGGAAAGCAAAAAAGGGCATTTTTTCTATTACATCCAGAAATCCAGTCATTCCGGGAATAAATATCTCTATTGAAATGATGCGTATAAGGTTTTCTCTGCTAACACAGGTTACTTCAATCACGATGTCCGGTAACGGTCTACCACTAGTTTTTAGTTCAAGATTCTCTTCATATGAATATTTAAAAAATCGTTTAACGTTCACTAAATTATGCACCACATCCATTATCTATAAACACTAAACACACAACCAAATACGAATAAAAAATATAAACTTGTCGACTTCCTCACGCGCGATATAAAAATGTCTATATAACCTGTAAAGTGCTACCCAGTGCTACCGCGAATGCCGCACAACAATAACCAAAATTTACGTATTTTAGCAGCCGAATTTTGCCCAACGACAAGTGCATTCGGCATAGTGGAGATTAAAATAATCGTGCGACGCACCGAAAAGAGTCGCTCAGTTTAGTCAATGCAATAACGTCGCGACTGAAAATTATTTAAGATAGTCCACTGCGCAGTAATCTATGATGCATCGTCACTGGGTAAAGATGCGTGTGCCTACTATATTAGAGTTCTCGACCGGAAACTTGTTATTTTAGATTTTTTAAATGGATATTTAATATTTTAATTGTAAAATGATAAATTGAATGTTATAAAAAAATACCAAGCAGCTTAAAAATTATGGGGGTTCTGCAGCACTGCAGCTCTTATGCACCAGCCGCCCCTGCACAAAACATTAAAAAGTAAACATAAAGTTAAACAGTTTATTTAAAATTTAAAGGGAATTGCCAAATTGAGATTCATTAATGGTGTGCTGATCAACCGAAAACTGGTAGGATTCGCCATTACATCGGCACGGCAGTCATCGGTCGTGGCTTGTGTTACGAGCTTAAAGCCTTAAACATAGGTGATATTCCCTACACTCAATTGGCACGGCCAAAAGGCCATTCTGTCAGTTGTTATGAAAAGAACGGAATTGTTCTTACGAACATGTTCAGAGGTAGCCTGTTCAGTAAATCGTTCTTTAAAGACAACTAAACAGCCTGTTCTTGTCGAACCGAACAGGAGCGGAACGGACGCGCGTTGTTATTGTGTTCTTTATTTTCACTGGTTCTGTGATCTGCGGTTGGTAGAGTGGACCATATTGGCCATGCATTCCCGTTCATTTTGTTCGAGGAAACTCGAGCCTGGCTTTGAGCTTGAAGCACGCCTGAAGTGCTTGAACTGTTCACGCTAACGTTCGCGGTGCGATCATAATCGAATAACACACATATCATTAGTGTGAAGTAAAGGGCACAAGCACAACAGGACATATAGGAGTAATTATTATTTTACTATTTGCTCATTGTTGATGGGTTGATAGCTGATGATGCATTCATGTTAAAAAATATAAAGCGGGCAAAATATTTAAATAGTTTGTCCAGTCGCCACCTCATTGTTAAGAACTTGTGTAAAAGAACAGACGAACGACTGCTCAGATTTACGCAACCCATTCTCGGGTAGGAACGGAAATGCTCATTATTTCCTGTTCTTTAACAACCCTACAAGTCTGACTCTAATTAGATAGGTCCAATCCAAGGAGATAAACTTTTAAATAAGGAGCGCTCAATCCCATTTAAGCCTATGTATGTTAAATTTTGTGACGTAATCCTTTCCCAAATTCATTGTTTACATTCGTAATGGAAACTTTTTTTTGCGATTTTGGTGTTATTTTTTGGTCATTTAACTTTTATACATGTTTAGTTTTTACTGCTTATAGTTAAATTGGGTAGTTATTAGTGGTACAGTTACAGAAAATTTTATACCTGTCAACAGAAGTCACTGACATTTGGATTTTTTAAAGGGAATTTACGTTTAAATCGTTATTAAGGGTAAGTATCGGTTTATTTTGTCAGATAAAAAAATATTATGGAACGACGGTGACAACACAAACATAACCTATATTTTCGGACAAATATAAAAATTAAGCGCTCCTTATTGAAAAGTTTATCTCCCTGGGTTCAATCAGAGTTGATTTATACTAGAGAAATAGAGGGGGATCTCTCTCTATTTCTCTCCGATTTACAAATATACTGGCTCAATGGCTATTCTCGAACTTAGGGTTACGTTCGATAAGAAGATACTGGTAAAGATTCGCTCTTCCATAGAAGGACCAAAGAGGGTTAAAATCAAAGTTGAACTTAACACGAAGTGCTCGATCCCATTTAAGTCCATATTCGACAAATTTAATTGACAAATCGATAGTTGTGACAAAATCGTTTTCCCTATTTTTTGTTTACAATTGTAGAAGGAGCTTTTTGGTGTTTTTGGTATAATATGTCTTGCTTGCTAGTCAGTGAGGCTTTGTATAAGTTTTAACATTCCTTGTTAAGGTTCATCACTCGCTTGAATTCAAATAATAGTGATGTACAGTGTCAATTTTTGTTTCCATTTTGTAATAGCCCTGACTTACGCGATAGGTGGGAGCGAGAAATAATCTCGCAAGTCCATCTTGCGGGTTTATTTAGCATATAAAATACCATTCAATTACACCGGCACACACCAACAAAAAAGTGATCAGTACTTTTGACCAGGGTAGCTTTCCAGTGACGAAAATTTTTGTGCGTCACGCTTCAGGTCTTGAAGCTTTTTATCTGCTATAAAATGTTAGTCACTGGAACGCATCCTTAGACAAGGAAAGAGAGATAACCTTAAGAAATTTTAAAATTTCGTTGTTGTTAACCTTTTTGGCTTTATAATAATATCTCTTTTAATATCTAATTCCATTTTAAACAAATAATGTCAAAAAATGTATCCTTAACCATAAGAAAACACGTTTGAAGCACAAAAACCAAAGAGGGGCTGGTGCATGAGGGGCAAGGGAAATAAAAACGGAGTAGTTTAGGTGCATAACACTTTCTGTCACTGGAACGCCATAAAGTAGAACGAAATGCTCCTGAGCTACTCGGGAGCGCTCTATTTGCGTCACTGGAAAGCCACTCTGACCAACTTTTTATATGTTTTTGATGCCCTGAATTCGATTTCGGATTGCTCCATCCGGCTTGAGTTTTGGATAACCAACGAAAAAACCCAAAAATGTAAGGGGTGTACTTTTCAGTTTACTTAAATCTCAAGCCTGATGTAGCAAACCGGACTCGGATTTGAGTTCAGGGTATCAAAAAACTTAAAAAATTAGTCTGGCCAGTGTTATTTTTAATTTGCACCGGAAGTTAGAGAAAATTAGAATTAAAACAAAAATGTTTATTACAATCTTATAATTATGTATTATTCAATATAAACGGATCCTCGAGATTTCAAAATCGCGTAACTCGAGTTCGTGTAGAGAGAGTCTACACCAGAAAATAAAGCCTAGCGTAAGCGCAACGCGCTTTTTGTGTGAAAATTATCTGTTTACATACAGTGTGTCTACGTAAATTGGCGGCATATGCAAAACTTTTTATTAATAATTTTACGAAAAAAGTTATTCTTTTAAAAAGGTCTGGATGGTCCAAAGCTAAAATGCAATCATCAGATATCAAATTGTGTCAGTCATATAATAATCTAATATCGCAAATTGTTATAGTGAAAATGAAAAAATGAAAACATGTGTAGAATTAAAAATTACTTCCAAATATGCAATTCACTGTTCATTAAAAAAAAATTGTTTTTTAATGAACTGTGAAAATTGATAAAATTTAAGTTTATACATTATCGCACTATATTTTATGATTATAAATGTCACAGGACAGTTTTAAATAAACTTTTTAAATTAGTTGTTATTAAAACAAGAAGAATGTACAATGCACTAATGTACAAACTTAAATTTTCTCGATTTTCACAGAAAAAAATCTAAAACATTTTTTTTTGGAAATAAACAAATTTGCATATTTAAAATAAATTTTTAATTCTAAACATCTTTCTTTATAACAATTTGTAATATTAGCAAAAATACAGGTATTTTACTCTTAAGCAAAAATTACATTATTGGCCAGACCTCGTATATGACTAACACAATTTGAAATCTGATGATTGCAATATAGGTATTGGACCATGCAGAACTTTTATAAAGAATAGAGACATTTTGCACCCCTTATTTTGCAATTCCGTTGTGGTTAACTTTATTCTGAGACTGCGCAGTAACGCAAACATGATCCGTTATCGTTATTAACCATACCGGACTCCTTTAATTACGGATGAATACCGAAGAGCTTATCGTTATCTTTATCGTTATTGGTAAACTGCGTGGTTGCCAAATTGTAAAATTTTTAATATCGATTATTTAAGAAGGTTGAAATTTTAATACCGTATTAATTAAAATATTATTGATACATAACGAATAATTAGCGAAAAATTCATAGCAGTAAGAAAAATAAAATAGTGTAAAGAAATTAAAACGGACTTGCATTTTTATGGATGTTTTAAATCAGTAATTAATTTACATGTTACAATCTGGCACACTTGCTTATACTGTATTGTTTACATCTACTTTAAAAAACAAAATCAAGGGAACTGTTTGCATATATTAAAAATCAATATATAACTTATGGAGAATAAAAGTAAATACTGATTTTTCGCAAACTTTAAAATCGGCGACCACAGGCAAAAATAAGGTTATGGGTCGAAAGCGCAGACGCAAGATAAATTTCTTAAAAGAGGTTGCAAAATCTCTGTCTAAAACTGCTGCCGTAATCGTTATGTTTAATAACGATAACCATAAGGAGGCCAAAAATAGTCTGTTATTTTAAGAGGTGCAAAATGTCTCTAATAACTTTTTTCGTAAAATTAATAATAAAAAGTTTCTCATATGCGGCCAACTTACGTAGACACACTGTAGGAAGTGTCGTAAGAATGTATAAGTTTGGCTGTTTAAAAAATTGAGATTTTATATTTTTCGCAAACAATTTTTTTACATTTTGTGCGTTAATTTTTAGTTTATTTCGTAAAAGTAATGAGATGAAAGCAAAAATGTTAGTTTTCACACTAGCCTTAGAAAACCACATTAAACGTGGTAGAAGAGTGGAAAGGATTATTAAAAAACTTGCTATGGCATATTTAATAGAAAAATAAACATAAAGGGTAATGATATAAGTAAAAATAAACTCTGTAAATATTCATGAGACATGTTGAAACCTTTCTCATCTTCTTGCAAATTAATTTTATTTTTTATTTTACTCTATTTATAAATAAACTAGACCTATACCAAAAGAACAACAAAACCCGCAATAATTAGGATTTTACGTCGTAATTTCAAGTTAATTTTTGTAAATTTAATCGAACTTTTCGCGTAAATAACCTTGAAAGTGACGTAAAATGATTCAGCCAATAAGAAACCAGAATTTTTTTACTCTACGCCTCCGCTTCGCCGTTTTTCTTCTGGTTAGTCCAGCCGGGGTAGCGTAAGTCGAGTTAGTACTGTATAAATAAAAATAAAATAAATATAACAGATTAATAAAGAATGGACCAAAACTAAAATGTTGTTTTTATATTTTGTTGTTTGTTGGCTTTTGTTTTTATTTACTCCATGCCTCAAAATGCAAGCAAGAAAATGTTCGTTTCAAATGAAACCTCGAATGGTATAGGAATACACAAGAAATACACATGCAATTATCATGTAGAAGTTATCGAACATCATTGGGTTTAAAAGTTATATCAGAACAATATTCCCGAACGTACCCGAATTCGATATAATATCGATACATAACTCATTTATAAATTATGTGAATGTTGGTGTTGGCCACCCTGAAAATTGTTGAGTGGATTACCCGGCTTCCGGCTTTATTTAAGGAGGGGTTCTTTCGCTGAGTGAATGCTTTTTATCACAGGTTGTTCCTAGTTCCTATTAAATTGTTATAATTGTGGTTTCGAAACGAAGTGTAAATATAGGCCGGGTAAGTTTAATTTTTAATAATTGTCTAATGATACTTTAAAGGAGCATTTTGAGTGAATCGGTAAAGATTATATGGTATTTATTACATTTTTTTCTGCATAGTTTGTAACGACCTTATAGGCGTGGTGGCGTGGTGGCGTGGGCCAAATCTTTCTATATTTTTAAGAAAGAATATTTTATCTAAAATATTATGTTTTATTAAATGTTGAAATGGCATTCATAAAGTTAAGTTATCACAGAAAAAATATTTTTAGAAAAAGGAATTTCTGCCTTTAATGATGTTCTTGCTTGGCTTAAAATATTTAAAATGTCAGACATATGTTGTACCGTCTGTAAATTGTTGGTTTCTACCACGAGTCTGTAATTTATAGACATTTTGTCATTAAAGTAAATTTTTACAGGCTTAGGGGTTGTATTAAAAAACAATTGGTAATTTTCTAGAAACCGGCTGCAACTCCGATTTTGACGAAATTTGGTATACGGGGGTTTTTGGGGCGCTGATCACGAATCTGAAAGAATTATTTGGCGGTCGCGTTTCGTTCTCGAGATATCCATCATCAAAGTTCAAATTTGAACTAAGCTTATTTTCACTATATTCCCCCTTCTTTTTGCACACAATTCTTGATTTAAAGCTAAAGTGTCACACAATATTTGATTTTCACCTTTTAAAACCCCGTTTTTCTACGTTTTTACATTATTTTTGCATTAAACTGCATAGCTATACTTTGAATCATTTTAATCCCAGTTTGCCATGAAGCCCTATGTGTATGTATGGTTGCCGGATTATCAAAGAAAAGCCACGCAGTTTAATTCAAAATAATGTAAAAACGTAGAAAAACGGGGTTTTAAAAGGTGAAAATCAAATATTGTGTGACACTTGGCTTTAAATCAAGAATTGTGTGCAAAAGAAGGGGAATAAAGTGAAAATAAGGTTAGTTCAAATATCAACTTCGATGATGGATATCTCGAGAACGAAACGCGACCGCCAAATAATTCTTTCAGATTCGTGATCAGCGCCCCAAAACCCCTGTATACCAAATTTCGTCAAAATCGGAGTTGCAGCCGGTTTCTAGAAAATTACCAAACAATTTAGATTGTTTAATATTTCCATTAAAAACGTTTACTGGCTAAATCCATGTTGTCGAAATATTTATGTCACAAAAAATGAGCATTTCGCCACCCATTATAAATAAATAAATATACTATAAAATGTGGTTCATTGTTATTTAATATTTTATGATGGTAATAAGATGACGAGCCCTTCTTCATTAAAGATGTTGCTTTAAATAGTCAAAAATGTAAGCTTGTGGAAAAGGTTTTTGTTGGTCCTAATATGCAGTGGCGTAGCTACTATAGGGTTAGGTGGGGCAGTGCCTCGGGGCTCCTTTGAGTTGAGAGGGGCCCCGGGCTTAGTACTGAAAAAAAGAAAGAAGGAGAAGACCTTTATTTTTACTCTTTAGGACCATTTTATTTTTTTCTTGGTCCGCAACATTTTCAATGTTTTGGGGTCCTACTTTAGTTTATTGGCCCAGGGCCCCTGCTGATGTAACTACGCCACTGCTAATATGAGTCCTGTTTCTGTTTATTAATGTAGTTTTTAGGATTTGGTCTGTCACAACTATTATAATTTTTCAAACACTTCTAAAGATCTTTTATTGAAAGCATTACTATGTCTGACATTTTTCCAAAACAATCACAGTTAAAATAAAAACAAGAGTATCTGATTTTTTTTATTAAACCGTTTTTTTCTTGTCAATTTAATCAATCAATCAATCATTTATTCGTTTATAAAGATCGTCTACATGACATTAGACAGGTTAAGAATAATATATTATAATAAGATAAAATAAAATAAAATAGGACCAACATAGATCAAAATGTAATAAAGATAACACAAAACGCACAAACAATATGATCAATAAAATAAAAAAAAAACTTAAAGTTAGTTAGTAAAGTTAAAACTTTGACCAAGACTTAATTTCGAAAAACTCTGAGAAACTGTAAAATACATTCATCATTAAAAATTCTTTCAGTCTTTTTCTAAACATGCTTAGGGTCCTCGATTTTTTAATGTAATTCGGCATTCTAATGTAGATTTTAATGCATGAATAATGGGGTGATTTTTCAAAGGTGGTCGTTTTGTGTTTTGGGATTTTTAGTGATGATACATTCCTGGTTTTGTAGTTATGATTGTGCAGGTTCTTTTTAAATTCATCCTTATTCTTATGAACATAGAGTACATATTTCAAGATGTAAGTAGATGTTACTGTAAAAATTATATACGGTATGTCCACAGATGGACTTTACAATAGGCCAAATGGATCAAAATTTTAAATACAAGAAAGTTCTTTATGGCAACTGCTTTTGCTTGTTAAAAAAAACAAGATTCAAGTAGAGAAATTTGTTTTGTTTTGTACAGGGGCTCCAAAAACTACAAAAATGTAAAAATAGACCAAGACAAAACTGCCTTTTTTTTTTAAATAATTTAGCAAGTTGCCAAATAAAAAAAGGTTTTTAGAATTAAACAAGTAGATATCTGAAATTTCATATGAATTGAAAAAAAACTTTGATATCATATTGCTTTAATCATGTTTTACACTTTTTATGTATTTTACCTGGTTTTACATTTTTGTATTTAATTATATTTGACCAACTATTATTGTGATATATTAAAAACTAGGTAAATTATATAAAAAAATAAAGGTAGTCTCGTTGTATGCATACAACGGTAGTGTGTGTTGGTCCATTTTCACATTTTTTAACACGCTTTTATTAACTTGGGTTGTAACTATCTATCTGGCTGCCTATGTAACGGAATCTTTGAGCCTAATTTTAACCAACTTCCAGCAATTCGATTTCTTTGAAACTTTGCACACGTATTAAGGACCCATGACAATGCAATAATCTGCAAACAGTATCCCTTTATCTTTTTTTTAATCACCAGGAAAAAAACTTCCATTATATTATAAAAACAACACCTAGGATGCCATCTGTTGGAAAAATTTCAAACTTTGCTATTAAATGAAGAAGAAATTTTTTAGTGGATTGCAAAATGTTGGCAACGGTCCAAACATTGCCTGGATTGCCATCTGTTGGCAAAATTTGAAACTTTGCTACTTAATGAAGAAGAAATTTTTAGTGAGTTGCAATCTTTTGCAAATTTTAAAATTTGCTACCATTGTCATTTCATAGGGGGCTGGTTATTTTCTTTTTGCTGCTTAATTAAATAGTATGTTCTAATTTACTGTTATATTAAGAATTTTGTGCAATATAACGAACTAAAAAATGAAAAATAATTAATAGTTTAAAAAAACTAAAAAACACGCTTTTATATGCAACCGAACTAAAAATTAAAAAATAATTTTTCATTAAAAAAATATTTTCACTTCATAGTAAAAAGCGTGGGGTGCATTTTACTATTTTTTCATAACTTTTCTATCATAGATATTGGCAAATATAATAATTATAACATTAAATATATTAAGCACCCCACGCTTTTTACTATGAAGTGAAAATATTTTTTTAATGAAAAATTATTTTTTAATTTTTAGTTCGGTTGCATATAAAAGCGTGTTTTTTAGTTTTTTAAACTATTAATTATGTAGTTTTTGGAGCCCCAGTACAAAACAAAACAAATTTTTCAATGTGAATCTTGTTCTTTTAAGAAACAGAAGTATGAGCCCCATCTCGGTTAAGTTGGCCCAACCAGCTAATATATGTAATTATGTTAGGTTCTTTTTTGTTCCCTCTAAAAATGGCCCAAACACTTAAATTATTAAAACTTATTAAAAGGTTAAAGTGCACAAAAAATTTCCCTTAACTGTTTTAACATTTATTTAATGGTTTAAACCATCCTAAATGTGGTTGTATGGGCACAATTTTTCTAGGGTATGATTTGGACCACCCTGTAGATACTTTGCGGGACTGCAAACTTTAAAGGTAATTCTTTCTTTTAAATATATATATATATATATATATATATATATATATATATATATATATTAATAATCAAATAACCCTTATTCCAATCTTCTATCTATGTTTTTTAAAAATGTATTTAATATAATGTGTTTTTTATATCATCCAGTGACGTCACTTTGGAAATCCCCAAATACAAAATATTACCGGTGACTTCCAGAAATTTTTATAAAAATATTTCCGTTAGGGATGAGACTCTTACATACTACAATATTAAAGAATTTCACCCATGCCGGTTTCCAATGCAAATGGCGCGGAGTCCTTTTCAAATAAGTTCATTAAGACGGGGCTCGTAGTTGCCATACACGACTTCCTTGAACATTTAAATTTTCGGTTCATTTGTCCTTTTAAAATCCCACCGTGGACGTGGACATACTGTATTTTTTTCTATTTTCCCAAAAATTTTTGTTAGCCAGGTAAAAATAGAATATCTTTTCCATACAAATAATTTTGCTATGTTGTTATTATTAAAAATAAGACTTAATAATGTTTCTATTAAACCAACTGAATTTTCATATTCAAGGTCGCTTAATCATCTGGCGTTTGCTAATACTGATTTATACTTTATCAGCATTTATTTATTTAGCAGGATATCATGGCTGTTTAAATAACATAAATAGGGTTTACCAAAATAAGAGCTTTAAAACTTTAAAATGTTATGTCTGGTCCTCATGTACGGTAAAATATTGCGGAACCTTGGAAGTCCGTAGTCACATGACTACAATATCGAAATTTCGTTGGGCTTTCTGCCGCTATGTTCACTGGCGTAGATAATTTCATTTTCTGGGGGGTATTGGACCTTTCGAAGTATATGACAACCAAAAAAAGTCTTCAAGTTACAATCGAAACAAATATGCTCTTAATATGTTACTTACTCTACAAAACATGTCGTTTGGTGTATGTAACTATCAAAAAAATAAACAAAAACGGACTTTACTAAACCATCCTGGGGGATTACCCCTTTACCCCTCCCTTACCGACGCCAGTCCGTGACAGTTCCGGAAAAAAGTTTAAAAATTTTAACTCTATGAAATCCGCTGATTTCCTTATTTCCTTTTGTGCTTGTCGGTTATTTTCGTTATTATTGTTAGTTTATAAGATAGTCTTTCAAATTTATAACTTAAATTTATGTTTTTTGCCTCTATAAACAGACGACTTTTTTGAAAATTGCGCCAATCCGCAGTTCCGGATTTACGCAATTTTTGTTCACATGGAGACTAGGCATTTTACTGTACCAATATTGCTTAGAATAATGTCACCAAACTGTCATAATTGTATTTAATAATGTCTAGCAAGTAGGGATGTGACTAAGATGTGACATAGAATAAGTAACATTGATGTTTCATAAACATCGATGATCGATAGTCCAATAATGAAAATTTGTAAAAAAGTAAAACCATATTTTTTTATGTTTATCGTGCACGTATAATCTGATTCTCAAACCAATTGAAGGGTGGCGGCGAATAACGATCAGAGACCATTTTTTGCCAATATTAAGATAATAGCACTTTAAATAGCTAGTACCTAAAACAATACAACTATTCATAATTACAGCAAAAAAAGTTCGTAGTCCCAGAAAAAACAAAGTTTAAAGATACAACGTGCCGCCTAACAACGCTCAGTTCAACGCGCTGACGGGAATAAAAGATGATAGTCCATATTGGTCGAATTTTTGCGACATCAAGTTTTAACTTGTATTAGATAAAATATTTTTTTTGTTCAATCTTGAATATCTAAATTAACAATATTCCCGTCATTTCAAGGGCGTGGCGAATGAATCGCCGGTGATTCAGAGCTTGTCGGTTTTGGCGTCAAAGGAGCGCGCAAACAGGTTGGTTAGTTTGAATTCACGCTGTATGTATATATCTTAAAGGAAACTGACAGCAGGTTTAATTTTTTTTAGATTTAATAAAAATAACACAAATAATTTCAAAAAATTACACAATTAATATTTGATTGCTTATTAAAATTAGAAACTTTGTTAATAAACTTAATATGTACAGTATGTTCCAAAAGTATAGAAACGGCCTAATATCTTGAAAAGGACCATAGAAAAAAGTTTTAAATAAAAAGGTTATACAAAATCAAATAAAGCATCTTTTGGTAATTTTGGTTTTGACCCTAAAAGTGGCATTTATGAATACTTATTTTAAGGTCAAAATTACTTTTTTAAATAGAAATCTCAATTTTTTTAATTGCAGAAATGAAAGTCTAGAAAGTTCTACATACACGTTAAGCTAAGTGAAAAGTTATATAGGCCAGTAAAGCAACAAAGCGGGACCGATGCACAGTGCGTTGAGATAGGAACTTCGGGACAAAAACCGTATTAGTCTTATTGCACTAAAATAGTTTTGTTATTGTATATGTTACGCACAAATATCGAAAACGCTCAATGAACGGAAATAACGCACACAACGCGTTATGGACGAAGGTAGATGACCAAACACCGAAATTAAATAAGTTTCCGTTTTATGGTCGTGAACTTATGACCGCAACGCGTCGTGGTCATTTTAGAAGCGACCACAACGCTAAATGGATGGTTTAAATCTACTGAACACCGGATTCTTCCTGACTTGCCAAGTCGTGTTTCTGGCTGTTGTTGAGACCAAACATGGTCAGCGATCCCTGATTTTGATGTTTCCCCTCTGTGTGTGTTGTCTATGCTCTTTAAGTCTTATTTTGAGGTTTCACCCCTTTGTGTATGTTGTCTGTATTCTGCAAGTCTTACATTTAAAGGACGTTTTGTTTCTCCGATGTACGACACCCTACATTGGCATGGTACCTGGGTCCTTATTCTTGAAACTGGGGAACAGCGTTCTCATGAGAAAAGTTGGCGGAGTTCTCCCGAAAAGCTTAAATAGCTATTCTTGAAAGCAAACGACTGCTCCCATCATACGATTGTGTGCGCGACTGTAAGGAAAACAGCCCGGGAAGTGAACGATCATTTTGGCGATGTGATCGAGTCTGTTCTCTTATGCTCAGTTTTCCTTCTTCCTTCTTTCTCTTTTCTTTTTTTTCCTTTTAACCCCCAAACTATGTACAAATGATGGCGGCACACCCGGAAGTAAAATGTTCCGGAGGTAAAATACCCCTCCATTCGGATCTCCGGGCGTGGGGTGCATCCGGGAGGCCTTCATCGAGAAGTTTAATTTCTTTTGCAAACATATGTGGGCTTAACACCAATATAAACTCCGTTCACCATCACCTTCAGTCATCTAAGCCCAACATACTGTTTCTAACGGAAACACAAATAAGTTCTAAATCTTCAACCAGCCACCTTCTCTTTCCAGGCTACGAACTTATTTCGTCTTTTTGCCCACATGGTGGTGTATGTGCTTACGTCCGCAACGATCTGGCTTGTGCTCGAGTTTCCCATCTTGAATCGGGTAGGCCCGATATCCTTTGGCTTAAACTTTTCCTTAGGTCTTCAACTAAATTTATCTGCTGTTTGTACTGGTCCCCATCTAATAATTCCTATGTCGAATTCTTTGACTTTCTTTCAACAAATATCGATAGCCTAATTTCTCAGTTTCCATCGACTGAAATAATCGTGCTTGGCGACTTCAATGTCCATAATAAGGATTGGCTGGGCTCTTCAAAAACTGACCCCCAAGGCAGAGCAGCCGAAATCTTCGCAGTCAGTAACTCTCTTACCAACCTTATTATGGAACCCACCTACTTTCCTAGAGTCCCAAATCATAGTTCAAATCCCCTTGATCTCTTTCTTACTACCAACCCCGAACTCTATCAAACATCTGTCACAGCTCCCCTAGGTCGCTCAGATCATGGCTTAGTTACTATATCTTACCCTGCACATCCCAAGGTAAATGAATACATGCCACCACGCACCGTATGGCACTACAACTCAGCCGACTGGGATGGCCTGAGGGACTTCTTCGCCACTTACCCCTGGAATTCCATCTGTTTTTCTTCCGGTGATCCTTCTGAAATTTGCAATCAACTGACGGAATCAATTCAATTGGGCATTGAAACCTATATTCCACACACCATCAAGAACCCCAAACAATCCAATAACAAACCCTGGTTTTCCAAATCTTGTGATAAAGCTAGAATTTTAAAAGTTCATGCTCACAAAAAGTTTCTACAGGATCCTAGTCCAGAAAACCGACAGGCCAGCATTGAAGCAAGAAACTACTACAATTAAACAATTTCTGAAGCCAAAGACTCCTTCGACAATCGTATTAAAAACTAAGTTCTTTCTTGCTCAAATGGCAGCAAATCTTTCTGGTCCTTTGCGAAAAACATAATTAGGAATTTTTGTACCAGTTCTTTTCCGCCACTAGCTTTGGAAGATGAAATTGTTTCTACCGCTAAAGGAAAGGCAGAATTATTTGCTAAACAATTTGCTGCCAATTCAACCCTTGACCCTCCCGTAAATCATCTAATTCCAGCGGTTACCCCAGTTCCTCATAAAATGCCCGATATTATTTTTAAGGTAAAACACATTAAGCGTATCCTTTCTTCCCTTAATACCAAGAAATCGTCTGGGCTGGATGGCATACCAGCAATCGCTTTAAAAAAATGTGCTCCAGAACTTGCACCAATCTTAACTCGGCTCTTTCGAATTTCTTACGACACAGGTATCTTTCCGGAAAGCTGGAAAACTGCACGTGCTCAACCTATTCCCAAGAAAGGATCTAAATCTCTTCCATCTAACTATAGACCAATTTCAATTCTCTCAGTTCTTTGTAAAGTAATGGAAAAACTAATTAATTCACAAATTCTTAAGTACTTAGAAAAACACAAAATTTTGCATGACAGGCAGTATGGATTTCGCCACAAAAGATCTACAGCAGATCTTCTTTCCTTCGTATCACACTGCTGGAATAAGTCTCTTGAGTTTCTAGGTGAGTCCCAGATCGTTGCTCTTGATATATCCAAAGCTTTTGACCAGGTCTGGCATGCCGCACTTCTTAATAAACTTCCCTCCTATGGTCTTTCAACTAAACTCTGTACTTGGCTCTCTAGTTATCTATCTGATCGTCGTATATCAGTTATTGTGGACGGCCATTCTTCAAGCTTTCACCAAGTAAATGCTGGAGTCCCTCAGGGCTCAGTTCTGGCACCAACATTGTTTCTTCTTCACATCAACGACCTTCTCTCGTCCACAACTAATTCCATTCATAGTTTCGCCGACGATAGTACCCTTCACTCCAGTTTTCAGGTTCCTAAACCCATTACTAAACCTGACTTGGAAAACAGACGCAGAGCGATGCAGATATCTCTTTCGCAGGATCGAATTAAATATTTAATATTGGATTGGGACGCTAAAAATCTCGTCCATTTTAATGCATCCAAAACACAATCATGTTCCTTGTCGCGAAAAGAGTCATCAAATACTCATCCTCTACTTATGAGCGGCCAAGTTTTACAGAGCAAAGACACCTTTAATCTTGTGGGCGTCACATTTGAAAGTAACCTTAACTGGCATAAACACATTGTATCTATAGCCACGGCAGCTTCAAAAAGCTTGGATTTCTCTTTCGAGCCAAAAGTATTTTTCCCCTTCTAATTTATACACTTTGTATGTGTCCCAAATCCGACCTCCCTTGAAATATTGTTCTCATATCTGGGGCATGGCGTCCCCCACAACCCTAAGCTTTCTTGACTCTATTCAAAGAAGAGCTATTCGTCTCATTAATGATCCTTCACTTACAGAAAGGCTCCCATCTCTTGCACATCGTCGGGCTGTGGGGGATTTGTCGCTTTTTATAGGTACTTCCATGGCTTCTGCTCTGAAGAATTGTCCAGTTTAGTTCCTCCACTTACGGTTCCCAACAGAGAAACTCGTGGTTCCGCGCGTATGCATCCCTATACGGTCCAACTGGACGGGCTCCGAACTTCCCACTTTGTTCGTTCTTTTATCCCTAGAGTTTCTAGGTTGTGGAACCTGCTGCCCGCGGAGGTCTTTCCTTCCCCCAAATCTTCAAGTATTTAAGTCCCGTGTCAACAAACTCCCTCTTACCTCGCTTAAGACACCCAAGGTATGTTAGTATTCAGGTTTTTAGCCTTCGTGGTTTGTCCAAAGATAAAAAAAAGCAAAGAAAACCCGATTTATCTACACAAGAGAAAATCGTATCTAATAGGTATCATGCCAATGTGTGGAGTCGTATCAAAATCAGGGATCGCTGACCATGTTTGGTTTCAACAATATCAACAATATAATATAAAGTGGACAGAAGCACGGATTGTTCACAAAGAACCACAATTAAGAAAGCCGTTTTTATTAAAAACAATAATAATATTTTTAGCAATCCCAGTGTGGACATACCAAACATTTTGAACCCACTCTTAAAGCATACCAATGCCGGCGCCTTATAGGTGAGCAACCCCACGCTTGTGGGAATTTGTTGATGGCCAATGTTGTGTTTAAACCGAAGTGATTTTAGAGTTTTAATTTATAATGCAAAAAAATATTAAATTATGTATGATATAGTTACCGTTTTCAGGAGAGTCGTTAAAAAACCTTTAAAAAAAAATAGGGCGCTAACCTGTATCACCAGGAATAATAAAAAGTCTTTAAATTTTATTTTAGTCCAAAGTTAAATTAAAAAAAAAAATCAAAAATAAAACCTTAATTTAATTTTGTTTAGATCATGAGTGAAAAAAAATTACCGATACGGATACGGATTCAGATGAGAGTGAAGTGAAAGCTTCCGATAAGAAAGCTTTACCATGGAAATCCACATCATTGGATGTATTTAACCAAAAGGATAAAGATGCATTGTCAGATGAAGATGCATTGTCAGATGAAGATGCATTGTCAGATGAAGATGACTTATCTTTCCATGCCACATCATCAAATTTTACACCGAAAACTTACGCTGGTGATAAAACCTTATCATGGCATCCTACTGATCCTACATCATTGGATTTAGCAAATAAACTAAATTTAACACCACCAGTTATGCAAAATAAAAAAGAGAGTGTACCTGTGAAGACACTTCCTTGGGAAGATGGAGCAGCCAATATTCAGAATAAGCATCCAGAGATTAACATTTTGCTTTTAGGAGAGTCAGGAGTTGGCAAGTCCACATTTATTAATTCTTTCGCAAATTACATGAAACATGAACATTTTGAAGCTGTACAACAAAACGATTTAAGTGTTTTGATACCAGCGAGGTTTCATATATTTGACAAGTAAGTTTAAACGTTTTTCGTTAAGAATGAGGTATGTATTTGCATTTTAAAATATACCATATAATATAAACGAAAAAAATTAGAGTAGAATAAAACCCATTTTAAAAGGTAAAAAATATAACAAAAATAAAAGAAAAAAATAAACTACGAGCGATCTACCTATATCGGCAAGGCGGGAGGAGGGGATTAAAATATAAACAACGGGTTTTCTCGATTTTAGGCCAAACTACAAGTCTTATGGAAAAAAGTTAAATGGTAAAGTTTTAGCTAATAACAAGATCTACAACTTTTGTATTTACACTTTACATAACCTCAAAATTTATGTGAAATATTTAAATAACCAAGTTTTTGGTTTTTTATTTTTATCTTTTACAAAAAGAATTATTTTTTTACGATTTTAACTAACAAACTGACCACCGACTTGTGTGAAAATGCCTATATTTTGACACGTAAATTTTTGTTTAAAAATAAGGGTACCTTTTCGATATTAAGTCAAAATAATGTGAAGAAATAAATATTTCAAACCAAAAAATACAGTATATTTGGGACATGTAAAGGTACTGTTACGGATATCCTTATCTTATTATAATAGTTATATGTAGTTATAGTAATAGTTATCATTTAATTATATTATTTTTAATCTTTAAGGTATTATGTTTATTATAGGATAATAATTACATTTGGCAATAATTAGTTATTAAATAGTTAGCATTTCTCAGGTTTTATAAATGCATGTAAATAAATTAATACAAAATATTCAATAGAATATTTTGTGGTATTTGAGTGTAGTCTAGTTAAGAAAAAGAGCAGGCAAAGATAAACAAACCACTTGACCTGTTAAAATATGTAACCCAAACCGGCGATGACTAAACTGTTTATATTAGGCGGACCCTTTTTCTTTTTGACCTGAGAATGTTTGTGAAGATTGGAGTTTAGAATAAAACGAACGTTTAAGAAAGAAAGGACTTTTATTTTACTCCGTCGTAATACCTAGTACGTTTTCACCAAATTTTGTAAAAATAATTTATTTTTAGTAAAAGGCGAGGGGTGCTCACTCTAAAAATTTGTACATGTATTTCGGGATTTCCCGGAAATCATAGGAATTTTTACGGATTTCTAGAGATTTCCCTAAATCAGTCAAGGATTTCGAATAAATTCCCGAAATCAAATGGATTTCGAAGGATTTCTTGAAATCAGTAGGGATTTCGGAGGATTTTTTAAAATTAGTGGGGATTTTAAGGATTTCCCGAAATCATTAACGATTTCTAAGGATTTCCTGAAATAGTCACCGATTCTTCTGTGTTTTAAAGTAACCCTGGAAAATCGTCTCTTCAGAATAATAGTGAGACAACTTCAAATATACCATTCTGAGATAATCGCGTTTTTAATATTCATTAGGCTCTATATTTTTATTATTATAATAAACTCTATAAGAAGTAGTGAACGTTATAGAATATTAAATAACTATGAGTGTCTTACAGTGCCTTTTATTTTAGGCCATCCGTTATTATTTTCTATAGAATAGTTTAAGTTGTCTCAATATAATACTGGAACGCCTTAAAAAAATTATAGATGTCTTCTTTTTTATTAAAAAGATAACCTCAAATCAAGACAACTTAAAATATTTTCATTTAAATTTTAGTACAATATAAAGACATTTTAAAATATCTTAGTTTAGTTCCATAAAAATATAACACTTAGCAGAAGTTAATAAAAGACATTTCAATATGTCTTACTATTACGCAGAACTTCATAAAATGATTCAATATTCCTATACAAGGAAAGATTGCATAGAACAGTAAGAAAGGAGAATTAAACATATCCTAAAATATGACCAGATAGAGCGTTAAAAATTGCAGCGGATTCATTAAAAATCGCAAAATTGAAAATTTTAAGTTGTCTTACAATTATTCTGGAGCGAAGAAATGTTTATTTAGTACCTACTTCACCAAGTTATTTTATTTTTGAAACAGGCTAAATCCAATATCTGCCTCGATATATGCATTATTCTGCTAGTATGCCTAATGTTTTTACAAAAAAACATTATATTATACATTTACATACATATCGATATCGGGAAATATCGGCAGAAATGTATCGATAAATTCAATATATCGATATATGGCTGTTCAAGGCACTTCACTCCAAAAAATGGCATCAATTTCTTAAGCCAATCAAAAATTCATCGCCGAAAATAGTTGACAACCAAAAAAAAAAAAATAAAAACGCCATCCCTTCTTGAGAGCATTAACAACTCATCGCTGACAGGAGTTGTTCTGTTGTCGTTTTTGAACGTTTTTACACAATATTTTTTATATACAGGGTGTCTCTAAAAGGTCTCTTCAAAATGTTACCACAAATTCCTTGGGCCAAAATATAACGATCTAACGCAGTTTACCTCAGTTCAAGCCAAAATACAACGACCTAATGTAATTTACCTTAGTCGAAAGGTTGATCGTTTGCAAGATACAGGGTGTCCAAGTAAAAAAATAAATGGAAAATTTGACACCCTGTATCTTGCAAAGCAGCAACCTTTCGACGAAGGTAAATTGCATTAGATCGTTGTATTTTGGCCCAAGGAATTTGTGATAGCATTTTTTAAAGAGCTTTGAGAAAATCCGGGTGGTCTAGATAAAGAGTGAGGGATTTATTTTGTGTGGTTTAAACGTTTAATCTGAAATATCTCATAAACGGTTACTCGTATTGATATTTACCAAGTATACCATTTTTGGACAAAAATTATAGGAGAAAATAATTTTTTTATTAAAGCCATATTATACCAAGGCACCAAAAAGTTATTATATTTTAAAAAAAGCAAAGGAATGTAGGTGGCTTCCCCTACATTTTATGGGAAAAATATGGGCAGCTTTCGATTTCCAACCATAAATAAACCCCCAATAACAAATTTGATGAGAAAATGTTTAATGTTAAAGAAAATAAATAAAAATAACCAATATGGAAATTAAAATTTGGACACCCTGTATCTCCCAAACGATCAATTTTGGACTAAGGTAATTGCGTTAGATCACAGAAATTTGTGGTAGCTTTTGTACAGACCTTTAGAGACAACCTGTATATCAAAAAAATAATAATAATATCGATATTTGTAAATACACACATCGATATTATTTTCAAATATATCGATTACCATCTCTAGCTGCGACTCAACACCTTGGGTAAAAACGCAAAACAATCGTGGGAGTTAATCTTTATCGCAAATTTTGTAACGGGTTAATATTTTTTAATAAAAAAATGGTTCGCTACTGCATTTTTCTAAAATAAAAATAATTTTTAAAAGTCCCATTAATTTTAAAACATTTGATTTGTTGACTTTTTTATTTGATGTACGGTTTTGGCGTAAATAAATAAAACCAATACTCGGCACGGTCTATTTGTATGGATAATCAAATTCTATTTTTTAATTAGATAGGGATTTGATCGTGCCGAGAAATGGTTTTATTTATTTACGCGAAAACCGTGCTTCAAATAAAAAAGTAAAGAGATCAAATTTATTCCAAACTTGGGAATTTTTTAAATTATTTTTATTTTGGAAAAATGCAGTGGCGTACCATTATTTTATTAAAAATATTAACCTTAAACCCTCATGGACGGCACTGGTAATAATTATTTTTTTTCTTGTATGCCAAAAATGTGATTTGATGCATAGAAGACGTTTCCCAATTTTTTAAAAAATATCTGGATTGGTATAAAAATTATAATAAAAAAACATAATTTTTCAAAATTTTTAACACCCTGTAGTTCGAAAACTAAGACGTTTAGGACAAATTTTTATATGAAGATTTTTTCATAATTTTTAGTGTAGAATTAGCCGTTAAAGTTTGGTCGTCACTTTTGGCCCACCCTCAGAGACAGATAAGCGACGCGTCAGGCATTTACCCTTACTACAGTACTGAAATGTTTTTGTATTGTTGCCGCGTATACAAGTCTGCGATTTCGGGAAGTGCGTAATTTTTGACGATGATTTCGGAGATTTCGAGGTTGACTTTGAGATTTTGATAAGGATTTCGGCTGGGATTTCGGGATTTCGGCTGGGATTTCGGGATTTCGCGCAGACTATGCGATTTCGACGGATTTCGATGGGATTGCCAGAGATTTCGGACAAATTTGTACATGTATTTCGGGAGTGAGCACCCCTCGGTAAAAGGTAAAAATAAAAATCAAAAATTTGGTTATTTATATTTTTTACATAAATTTTGAGGTTATGTAAAAAAGCATAAATACAAAAGTTTTGGATTTACATTGCCTACAACTTTGTAACTTAACTTTTTTCCATAGGACTTATAGTTTGGTCGGAAATCTGGAAAAACCGTATTTTACACTTTAACCCCCACCCCTCTCCTAGTTTGGTCGGAAATCTAGAAAAACCGTATTTTACACTTTAACCCCCCTCTCCCCATTCCCGACGTTAAATCGCCCGTAATTTATTTTTTCTTTAATTTAAGTTCATGTGTCACTTTATTTAGAATTTGACACTTTGCTAATAAATTTAATCAGAAATTATAAAAAATTAAAAGTAAAAATGAATTTGGTTTACTTAGAAATTAAAAGAGACAGGCTCGTATTAACTGTTTGAGGCGCCCTAGAGCTAGAATTCCCGGAGCGCCTATTTTCCACCAAAAAAAAGTCATTCTCTCCCTCGCGCCTATTTCCCTATTTCATTCCAACCAAAAATTCCCACTTTTTTAAAAACTCCCTATCTAGCGCCTTTTGCTCCCCTGTCTGACGCCTATTTTTTCATGGCGCCCCAGGCTGTAGCCTAGTCAGCCTAATGGATAATACGGCCCTCGAAAAGAGAAAATTTTGCTTTCGCATTATTTCTTAAAAAGTAAGTACAAACAATTATCTAAACATTCCTAAATACATAAGTGCATAATTATGAAGAGGATACTTGTCTCTTAAGAAAAAGAGACGGTTATTTCTTGTTGCAATTAATATAATGGCCGTGTTACAAAAATTAAAATTATTAAATAAGTTTTAATAAATAAAATATGTATAACATGTTAATTTGGAAAAATTTTATACGGTCGTAGAAAAATATAGTATGCAACACATGCATAAAGCGTCTTTTTAGTATAATTCTTAGTATAATTTTATGTACTTATTACATAAGGCAGGTACTATTTTTAGGACTTATAAAAATGGAAATTTTTTGATCGTTATCACGAAGATAAACTACTCCATTTTAATACACTACCCTAAGTGTTAGAAACCTTTTTAACTTCAACGCTTAGTCAAAAGTAACTTTTTTAAAGTTTAATGCGTTTTTCACACGTTAAATTAAGGTTTTAATTTCTTAATGTCTACTAGAATTTATTTTAATAGATATTTAAACAATTTAAAAAATTATATTATTGAATCTTTGATTACTAAAAATTCATATTATAAATGTTATACGGTTGTAGAAAAGCAAAGTGTCTTTTTACTCGTTAGGAATGCCGCATTCGCCTACCGGCTTATGCTGTCAAATCTCTTATTATTAATTTATTAAACCATATTAGTAATTCATGATTTACATATATAGAGGGTGTCCAGTAACTCAACCGACAAACTTTAAGGGGTGATTCTAAAATGAAAATTGGGAAAAAACTACATTTGAACATATGTATGTTCCCAAATGTCTTAGTTTTTAAAATTCGGGTTAAAATAAAAAAATATTGTTTTTTAACAACTTTAATACCAATTCGGATATTAAAAAGAAAATAGGGGATGCCCCTATGCGTCAGAAGACATTTTTTTGGCATACAAAAAAAAATTACCAGTGTCGTCCATAAGTCCATATTTTTTAAGAAAAAAATGGTAGGCCACTTCTCTTGTCTAAAATAAAAATATTTTTAAAAGTCTGATTTAGTTGGGAACAATTTTTTAGTTTTTTCTATTTGATCTACGATTTTCCCGTAAATAAATAAAAAGCATTTCTTGGCATGGTCTAATATCTATACATATAATTTAAAGAATAAATATAAAGGTAATTTGTTACTGCAAAATTTGATACAAGCTATACTAAAATGACCATGCCGGGAAATGGTTTTATTTATTTAGGCTTATAACGCTGTACATCAAATAAAAAAAAAAGTCAAGAGATTAAAGTCATTTTTCGTGTTAACCGTATTCATCGGAGTGGTTCAAACTCCATTTGAAATGACAATAGAAACATGAGAGTTAAACATAGGTATTTAATGTTTTAAACCATATTAACAAGAAAAAACGCCTTAAATTTGTTCCAAATTAAATGGGAATTAAAAACATTTTTATTTTAGAAAAATACAGTGGCGTACCATTTTTTCATAAAAAAAATATTTACCTTCAACCCTTCTTGGACAACACTGATAAAAATTATTTTTTTGTATGTGCCAAAAAATGTCTTCTGATGCAAAGGGGACGTTCCCTAAAAATTTAAAAAAATTTCTGAATTGGTATAAAAGTTATAAAAAAATATAGATATATATATATATATATATATATATATATATATATATATATATATATATATATATATATATATATATATATATATATATATATATATATATATATATATATATTGAAAAAAATACAAAGTAGGACGTTTGGGGCATATGTTCATATTAAGTTTTTTCCTAATAATATAAAATCAACATATTATCTCGAACGGACCGGTTGCTTAGACAGGGTGTTATTTAAGTTATGGCTAAAAATACAGGATTCCCATTTTAGGAAGAAAAGTTTATATTAAAATATGGTTTAAACCTCTTAACTTTTGAGCTACAGGGTCTTAAAGTCGTATTCTTATCCTAACTTTAAAACTGTTCAAGATATTTTCATGAAATTTGGACGCACCTACTCAGCACCAATAGGCATTTTAATGTAGAAAATTTTTAATTATTTCTATCAGTGGCATCCGTACGGGATGTAAACTGAAGAATTCATATTTATGTTGCAACAAATTTGACTTCTTGATCTTTTTTGTCTGATGCATCATTTGCGCTTTAAAAATAAAACCGTTTTTGATGCATGTTTGGTATAAGCGAAATTATTTTAAAAGTAGTAGGACAGTGCCATATTTTTAGTTTTTATGCGAAAACAGTGCATAGCAAGAAAAAAAAGGCAAGGGATGAAATTTGTTGTCGGAAAAAGCAATGGCGTAACAAATTTGTTTTGAAAATCTTCAGTATTCATCCCATACGGACGCCACTGGTGGAAATATTTAAAAATCTTTTACATTAAAAAATCTTATTGGTAGCTTAGTAGGTGCGTGCCAAATTGTGTAGGAAACATGTTAATATGAACTTTTCTTCCTAAAATAGGCAAAGGAATCATATCCGGTATTTTTAGCCATCAATTAAATTACACCCGTATAGGGCGATTCTTACAAAGTATATCTTTTTGGATTAACACGGGATATTAACGATAAAAACATTCTTTTAGGGAGTTTAAAAACACGAAATTGCTATTGGAGCCAAAGATGAAAATGAATATTTAGCTGATGGGGCTGCAGCCACCCAAGATGTAAAGACATACGTGTTCTATATTACCCTGGAAAACAAATCTTACAAAGTTAGGTTAATAGATACGCCAGGAATGGGCGATCCCAGAGGTATCGACCAAGATAACAAAAACTGTGATTATGTTTTGGATTACGTGGGAAGATTAGAAAAAATACACGCTATTTGCCTTCTTTTAAAGCCAACAAACACTCGTTTGGATGTATTTTTAAACTATTGCGTTACAGCAGATCCTTTCACGTTTGGAGAAGTCAGCTACCGACAATATAGCATTTCTTTTTACGAATACAAGAGGACAAAATTATACACCTGGAGATACGTATACATCTTTGGAGGTTTTAGTACAAACAATAAAGGATACGAACAATGTAACTCTGCCGCTAAGTCATAAAAATGTGTTCTGCTTTGATAACGAAGCATTTCGATTTTTGGCCTCAATAAAAACAAGGAGCTCGAATTTAAAGAGGGAATTTTGGAAGCCAATATTGAAAGCTGGAAGTATTCTTATAAAGAAGTATATAGGTAAGTTATCTTATCATCAAAACCCCTATCAAATAAACTGAATTCTAATGTTTGCCAGAAAATGACTGTTCTCGGAATGATTAAATGTTTTTTGTTTACTTCAAATCATTGTTAATATCATAAAGTGGTGTATATTATTTTTTCAGTTTCACAAGAGAGCGTTTTAAGTGCCAAACTGATGGAGCGATTTTCGAGTCGGCTTCTCAGTGCAGCGGTCTGTTAACAAAAACGTAATTGTCGTTTCTTTAGCATGGACTCTAGTTCTTTAGTAAAAATAATACCTAATTGACTAAAAATTCTTAGATTCGTAATCAGCGCCTCAAAAACCCCTGTATACCAAATTTCATTAAAATCAGCAATGCATACGGTTTGTAAACAATTACCGACTATACCTATAACTAGCCGACCCGTGAGCGTTAATTATATATTTTTCTCTAAACATTTTGTTCAATCATAATAAAATATAGCCTATAACACTCCTGAATAGTGTAGCTTTCTGATTGTAAAAGAATTTTCATGATCGGTTTAATATTTCCGAAGATTAGCCCCTACAAACAAACAAAGTTACAAACTTTACCTCTTCATAATATTAGTATAGATTATATCCTAAAATCATAGATTTGTATGGCCACACCTCATTAAAATTTATCGCATTAAAGTAAAGACAAATTGCATGTAGCATTTTAACAGTCATATCAGTTACGATTTTGCATAAATTGCAAGAATTTTTACAAAAGAAAAAACAGTATTTTTATGAGTCCAAGGCCGAGTTTATAAATCAGAATTTAATTTTAGTATTAGTAATGGTATTAACCTCACTTAATTTTAGCCATTTTTGTTGCAATAAATAGCTAAATTAAATAAAAGAATAAATAATTAAACTTGAATAAAAAGGAGTTAGCGGTTTTAACCTTTTATGGCAGCATAGCAATTAATATTTTTCCTATTTTAGACCAAGTTTTGATTTAGATAATTTCCGCTGTTTCTCAAGACCAGAAAATGGTAGGTTAGCTAAGCGCAGTCGTATCATGGCATAGCATTTTTATCCCAATACATTTTGCTAGTAAGTCCATCTAAACCCAATAAAGTCCATCTTGTTAAAGCTTTACAAGCGCTATATTACATCAGACAGAGGTACCAAATTTTAACCTAATCGGTTTAGTGGGTATGATAATTCTAAAATACCGACTTTTTTAAAAACTTTAACGCGCTGTATCTCAGAAACGAAGCAATTGGTGAACCTATGTTCATAGAAACTTTTCTTTATACAATGGCATAAGAAATAGTTTTTTAAAATTTCGCACCGTAGATAGAAAAACCCCGGTATTTTTGACTTTGCAAAGCGAGTTTTTAAGCCACACCTGTACACCCAACATAACAGCTTGGCATGTGGGAGTTCTGCATTTCTCTGATCAAGAGGACTTTCCTTGCATAGGGGCACTTCTTTTGTAAAGTTAGCCAATTAAAAAGTTTCCCATTTGGTAAAAACTTCCTGAAGACTAACTTTGTTGTGAAAAAATAAAATTAAAATTTTGAACAAGCTCTGTCAAAGTGATCAACGGAAATAATAGCAGATACTCAAATTTGGCAGTTGTAATCACGGTCAAGAGACCTTCATAGTAAGATATTACTCGACCCCTCTTCCCAGGTAGCCGGGTGACGTCCTGTCGACGTCGAATATTAGTCGCTGTTAGGTCAGTCACGTCTATTGACCTTACACCTACGTCCGAGCGACGTCATTATTATGACTCCCAAGCGACGTAACTTTTGCGACGTCCCATGACGTCGTTTCCACGTTGAAACTCTTACTTTAAAACTTTATTTTTTGAGGTTTCAAAAATAGGCAAATAATATTACAATATAATTTTGAAGAGCGAAAAAAGGTTCTTCACCCAAAAACTAACACTGCATTACATTTTTATGGGGGGACCAGCCCCAAAATTCGTTTGTACAGACCCCCCCATAGTGAGATTCACCTCGACCCCTCACCCGGTAAAATGCCTCACGTAATTTATGTGTATAAGTCTAAGTCTAATGTTTTAGTGTTATTTTTACGTAAAAAATTAGAAAAATTCGATATTTTATTTTAAAACCAATTAATTATTTTTTGCTGATGCTAAAATATTTAGGTAAAGCTACGATTGTTGCAGGAATCCATGATGCTGACGCTGACGAGGTTGCCAATAATTTAGTCTTAAACAAAGTATTACTTTTATCTAAAAAAATCTTTAAACTAACATATTGATTCGTTCTTAGGTATTGATAAATTAATTGCTATTTATTGCGTAAATAATGAAATCTGTTTATTTTGCACACAAAGAAAATTATTTTGCTTTAATAATAGTGAAATCAAATAAGTAAACAACGAATCACCGGCAACGCTGCATTCAGTAATGGCGGACGGCGCAGCGGGATCATCCAAGGTACGGTGTTATGTCGGTTTGTTTGCTATTTTTTTATTTGTTAAATATTGCAGTGGTTTTGATCTGAGATGTTTTCGGTAGTGGAATTTAAGGAATGTGACGGTGGCGGTGTAGCATTAATTAATAGCCAGTGGTTAACCCCAAGAAAAAAGAAGTGTTTTGGCCTCCTATTAAAGATACAAACAAATTTAATAAGCTTCTTAAGCAGTCCGAGCAAAATATTGACACAGAAAAATGGAGTACCTATGAAGTTCAAAGGATATTTTATGAGACAGGTAATCTGTGCTGTTCTATAAAAAATAAGTAAGTAAAAAGTAAGACCCCGATTTTTAGATGTTTTTGAAAGGGGAGCAGAAAAACTAAGGCAGTGTATGACAACATCAGATATTCAAACGGACCTTGAACAAGATTATGAAAATATAGCTAAGAAAAGGCATAGAGCAAGACCTCTACGGTTTGACTCGAGTGATTCTGAAGAAGAAATCCAGACTAAAAAAGATCACATGGTGCCATTAGAAAACCCCCTAAATTTGATTTTTGTCGACAGGTTTGTAAAAGCTGTTAATTTATATACATTTTTTTAGTTATATCAAAATTTTAACCTGTTTTTTTTATCTCCTAGAATTTAAGTTGTAATAATTTAAAATTTTGTATATTTGGTATTTCTCCAAAGTGCATTAGGATTAATTAGACTGTACTAAATACCTATCTAGATATTTTTGGGGATCATAAAACCTTTTAACAATTTTATACTTTTTTATGTAACCGACAAAAACCTGATCAATTCAAATTCAATTTAAAACATGGTAATTTTCTCGAAACCTGCAGCAACTCCGATTTTGATGAAATTTGGGGTAATTGTCTAGAAACTGTCCGCAACTCCAATTTTGACCAAATTTGGTATACATTTCGTTTCCAAGATATCCGTCATCAAAGTTGGCATTTGAACTAACATTATTTTCACAATATTCCCCCTTCTTTTTGCACACAATTTTTGATTTAAAGCTAAAGTGGCCCACAATATTTGATTTTCACCTTTTAAAACCCCGTTTTTCTATGTATTTTACACCTTTTATCAAATAAATTGGAAAGGGTCCCTTTAAAAATGCAGCAAGCTATGTATTGATTTTCCCGGCGCATTCGCCATAATGGAAAAAGATTAAAGTGGAGCGACACAATTTAATTAAAAAAAGTGTAAAATACGTAGAAAAATGAGGTTTTTAAAGGGTGAAAATCAAATATTGTGTACCACTTTAACTTAAAATCAAGAATTGTATGCAAAAAGAAGGGGGAATATAGTGAAAATGAGGATAGTTCAAATACCAATTTTGATGATGAAAATCTCGAAAACGAAACGTTTCTGACACTTTTTAAGTACCTGTGGGTAATAAGGCCTGTTGGATAAAGGTCTAAGGTACAAAAATTTTATTTAAACATATAGATAATATAATAGATATTATTTTTATATAGCCGACTCTGGGTCTGGGACATCACAGTACCATCCCAAATCCACTGATACACCAAAAACCTCGAATTCACAGTTCTTCAATTGCCCAAGTTTAAATGATGAAAGAACTCCAAATTTAGTTGAAGTAATTGGAAATAGTGCATCACTTTCAGTTAGTTCACAAAACAGCTAGATTATATTTATATATTTAGAGAATGTAAACAGAAACATGTTACCTTGTTTTTTTTTTTAATAAATATTTTTGCTCTGTAAACTGTTTTTTTTTTTTTTTAATTAGAGATCTAAATAATACTTTCCTATAATATTATATGCATCTATTTTTCAATTCGAAAAAGTTCTACGGAGGTATAAGCATTGCACATCATTTATTCTGTGATTGTATATAAATTTAACAAAGTGGCAAAATTTTCCCTTATTTTATAGGTACTAGCAATGAGGGAAAATTAAAAAAGCACACAACTAGACTACTTAAAGTAGGTCATGTAAAGACGTCCTAGGACGTCGACGTGCGACGTCCATAGAACGTCAACCTGGACGTCGATTCGACGCTGACATTGTTACGTCGCATTGTCGTAAATTCGACGTCAGGTACAACGTAGTTTCGACGTAAACTTCGACGTCAATTAACGTCGCTGCGACGTCAAATGGCTACCTGGGTTTCCATTCAAGATTTTCAGAGTGAGTCCCACCCCTGCTAGATTGTTTTAATTCAGGGGATAAAAGTGGCAAAAAATTGTTTCCCCTAATATCAAAAATTAACGGGTCCCAGCGTTTTTCCTTAAATGGCCAGGAATCCCCAAATTAATATCTGTTCCGTTTTCAAACGGCCACCCTGTATACCGGGTGTTTCTCACAGGTGGTTCCCCTATTACACTTTTATTTTTACGGTAGAAAAATGAAATTTGGTATATTATACCTAGTTATTTTACATATTTGTTAATTGGTTGATCTAATTATTTGTTTTCTCTTACTTCTGGTTTAACCAAAAACGACTGCTAGTTTCAAATTTTAAATAGTATACCTGGTGTATTTTATCTTATTTTGATATATGACACCTTACATGTCATTTTTTGACACTTGCTGTCAAAAATTTATTTTTTCAAATTTCAAACTAAAGTGTAATTAAGCAAAAACGGTTTATTTTAAGTCTAGTAGCCATTTACGGCTTCTTAGGGCGGAGTCAAAGTTTGCAAAATCCTATTTATGGCCATAAAAGGCGATTCCCACCTAGGGGTTTTAAACCGGGTTTTTACCCCGGGTAAAAAGTCTTTGACTCCTCACGATTCACACCTGCGAGTCATGGATAAGGCGCAAATTGTAGACGCCACTGGATTGATCATCAGCTTTGATTTTACCCAGTCTTGCCAACTTTTCTTCGTGGAGTGCCCTTCCTTGCGTCCCCGACCTCGAACCGCCTAAAAGTTGAGGATGTGTCGCAACCTTATAAATAAAAACTAACCTTGAGCGGCGTCCTGGTTTTCTGTTCGAATTACGGTAGCTAATGAGCCTCACGGTCAGACCGCGGACGAAGGGTACGGAGTGCCGGTGTTTGTATTTTGCCAAGGCTTTTAAGTGCGCATGTTCGTCCACCCATTCATTTGTTTACTGCGCGGGGGCGTAAAAATCTGAAAAATGCTTCTTGCCACTGCGGATCTAAATGTAGGTTATCTATGGTTTAAAAAAATATTAAAATTATATTTTCGTGGCAAAAATTGCGTGACAGAGTTGTACATCAGGGCGACTGAAGTGTATTTTATAGAAATCACACTTGTTTCCGCCATCTTTAGTTAGGCATATTGCATAATGTTACGAAAAATTATATGACGACATAAATTCTAAGACTAGTGTTAGGGATATCCTTATCTTATTATAATAGTTATAGTTATAGTAATAGTTATCATTTAATTATATTATTTTTAATCTTTAAGGTATTATGTTTATTATAGGATAATAATTACATTTGGCAATAATTAGTTATTAAATAGTTAGTATTTCTCAGGTTTTATAAATGCATGTAAATAAATTAATACAAAATATTCAATAGAATATTTTGTAGTATTTGAGTGTAGTCTAGTTAAGAAAAAGAGCAGGCAAAGATAAACAAACCACTTGACCTGTTAAAATATGTAACCCAAACCGGCGATGACTAAACTGTTTATATTAGGCGGACCCTTTTTCTTTTTTGACCTGAGAATGTTTGTGAAGATTGGAATTTAGAATAAAACGAACGTTTAAGAAAGAAAGGACTTTTATTTTACTCCCTCGTAATACTAGTTTTTAATTCTGAAAGATATAGCCAATCATGAAATAACAAATCAAATTTTTTGTTAGTTTTAATAATATTAAAAATTTTGTGCTGTAGTGGTAAAGTTTTTGTCGAGTATATATTTTGGGACCTGGGAATTTTACAAAAATATATAAACTTCGCTGTTTTCAACCTTTTCCGGTAGATTATATAATTAGCTATCGTAAAATAACAAGCGGCGATAAAAAAGCTTTATTTATATTATTTTAATGAATACTTTATCATTATGTAGGTTAAAAGAAGAACAACCCACATGCTCTTTGGATAAAAACCTTTCCCGAAATACCGCTTATGTGGTAACAAATTATTCGGAATAAATTGCTCTTTTAGGATATGCTAACGAGCCATCATCGTTCCATTTTAAATAAAGAAGTTATGACCATAAATGGGATTTTGCAAACTTTGACTCCACCCTAAGAAGCCGTAAAAACAAAAGACGAGTAATTTTATTTTTCCATGGCTGGACTTAAAATAAATAGTTTTCGCCCAATCATGGCAGTCTAGATTCGAATTTAAAAAATTAAATTCTTAAAAGCAGAATTGTCAAAAAATGACATGTGAGGTGTCATTGTATTCAGAATGTTATATTCTATAAAAATAAGATAAAATATACCATTTAAAATTTGAAAGTAGCAGTCATTTCCGGTCAAACCGGAAGTACAAGTTATTACATCAACTAATCCAAAATTATGTCAAATACCGACATACCAAATTTCATTTTTCTATTTTTAAAGGCAAAAAAGTTATAAGGGGAACCACCTGTGAGAAACACTCGGTATACATATGTTTTTAAGGGCACACAGGATATTTGGAACTGTTTAATGAGCTGAGGTCGGCTAATCTTACAATATTTTTGTTACCTGTCTAATCAGTTATAAGTATGTTAGTTTTTTTTTGCTTATCTTCTAGACTTCTTTCATACATCGTCAAGCTTAATCCACATGATCCCAAAAAACTATTAGCATTAATCGTGCTAGAAAAATGGTATTACAACTATCTCAGCCCTTGGCAGAGATAGTCCAGTTGATTGGAGATAATATTTATCAATTAGACCAACATACGCATCAGCTTTTGATGGAAAATCAAACGATGGAAGATCTAAAAAAGAAATTACATATGCCAGTGATAGATATAAGAGTTATGGAGTTGGATATGCCTGTTACTGTTTGCACAGCCCCTAACTGCAGTACTATATATAAGGTAAATGATCAATTTATTCTATATAACAGATGTTAAGAGTTTGTGTTTTAACAAATAATAAACTGCTGCCCAATTTAACTGCAACTAATTTTTTTGGTAAACTAGTGTTATTACTTAGAAAAAAGCACACAACGCGTTATGGACGAAGGTAAATGATCAAACACCGAAATTAAATAAGTTTTCGTTTTATGGTCGTGAACTTATGACCGCAACGCGTCGTGGTCATTTAAGAAGCGACCACAACGCGAAATGGATGGTTTAAATCAACCGAACACCGGCTTCTTCCTGTCTTAACTAGTTTTCTTAATGTGGTGCACCATTTCACGTTTGTACTTTAGTTGTTAGTTTGACTTCAAACAGAGTGAGTCGTTTTTGCTTTTAGTCGGTTATATTTATCTTGACTATATCGGGTGTTGTATTATATTAATTTACATACGTGCGCTGTTGACAACACTAACAATATGTCCAGTAAAGACATTTTTAACGAAAAATTATTATCTATTGTGGAAAATAGTAATGTCTGTTTTTTTCTTAGAAGGCCCCATTAAAAATTATTATTTTATTTTAATACATTTTTTGGCTAATTTAATTTTTTATCAAAACACCCCAGAAAAATTCCTATTTTTCTGATTTTTCCACTGAAAACCCGCTTAAAAATTGGAAATTTTCTAGCAAATAGTTATTTTAGCCAGAATATTTTTTTATAAAAAAATTATCTTTTTCCTCCAAAAACCCTTAAAAATAGAGAAAATCTCGTCAAAATCGCATAATTGTACGAATTTCGTCGATTTGAGCAGATTCAATTATGTTTCTTTTTTTTTTCAGGAAAGGCCCCTTAAAAATTATTATTTCATTTTAATAAACTTATGTATATTCTGTCTTATGTTAACTAAATCCTAAGTCATGTATTTATTTTCAACATATATGACGCTTTCACTATCTTTTAAGGTGTTTAAGTCTGTGGTCTCTTTTATAAATAATTCATCGTTTTATGGTGGTTCTTCAAACAAACAGAACGCGTTGTGGTTGCTTCTAAAATGAACACAACGCGATGCGGTCATGAATTCACGACCATAAAACGAAAAACTATTTAATTTCGATGGTTGGTGATTTACCTTCGTCCATAACGCCAAAGCCACTATAAGTCAAACTTCATAGTCTTCCATCGCTTCTACCTGTGTTGGGAGTATGCGCTGACACAATTTCAGCGTTTACAAAATAATGAAGGTCTGCCGCTCACGGGCTTTAGGATTATTAATAAAAAGAAGGCTTATCTGATTTTTTCCTAAAATACCTCAGGATTAACACAACTTAAAAATTAGCATTTACAAAGAACCTTGGTGTTTTTTTATTGGTTAACCTTTCTTTGGACACAAGAATAAAAAATTATAATTTTAGGTGGCTGACAAAAACAAATACCATTACAAACAGCGATGTCACAATCCATGCTATCTTAATAATGTTCCTAGAGAGATCGTTGGTGACCCTGCTATTTTACATTGTTTCGCTATGGGTGGAACCCAGACATGCAAAGAATGCAATTGTCGATTTAATACACATATGCATATTTACTATGAAACTGAGACATTTCAAAACAAAATAGTTGATGAAAATGTTTTAAAAAATATTACAAGTAAAGAGGATGCTGCCAGAGAAAAACAAAATGTAATTAACCAAATATTGGATCACAAAGATCAATTGGAAAAAGAACACAAATACATTATTAAGTGTGTTGCCACGTTTGCTCATTTTCTACAACAAAATGCAATTACTCCTGTAAATGACGCACTAAAAGAATATGTTAATTATTTAATAGTAAGGTAAGTTAATCTTAAAAGTTCCTACTTTAATGGTACCTGTTGGTACAAGAAGTAGCTAATTTACATTTCTTTTAAAAACTTTAGAAACTCAGGTAATACTACCAAAAATGAGACCATTCTATAAAATTGAAAAAGTATTGGACCCGAATATGTGAATGATGGAAGAAAAACATTATGGCCGATGATTAACGTGTCCCTGTCTAATAAACTTGTATCAAAACATCCCTTTAATCAAAATACAGGGTGTTACATTTAAAAAACAACCTACTTTGTGGCGAGCAGTGGTGTAGTGGCTAGCGTGTCAGCCTCTTACCGCAGCGATCCGGGTTCGAATCTCGAAGTCGGACATCGGATTTTTAATAGCTCGTCACCTCACAGTTGGCAATGGCAAACCACTGTGTAGTATTCTGCCATTTCTAGGTAGTAGCTATTTAAAAATAACGTCCGTGGTGGCACTACCGCGTTGTCTAAAAGGTGCTGTGAAATGCAACTGCATGTTTCAGTGCTTGGATAACGTTGACGGAACACGACAATATTGGGTTAAACATCCAGTAACCCGGCACTCACGGTACACTGGTATTTAGGCATAAGCCTTCGTGAGATGTCATAAAGATAAAAAAACTTGTCAATAAAAATTATGTTTTTGAGACACTTTGTATATTAACTGGTACTGTTAATAAAAAGTGTATCCAAATAAACATTTTTTATTCTAGATTTATTTTTATATTCTGTACATATAGGAACGAAGTTATTTCGTGTATAAATAGAGTTGGGACACCCTGTATACCTAAAAATTTGAAATAAAAAGTACCAAAAGGAAAAAACAATAAACTAAATGGTATCAATGGTATCAAAACATACCGCCACTGTGTCGGATCCAGAGATATGATATTTTTGTTTTCCTCTCCAGCCTTTAGAAAATAGTTAAAGAAATCCGTCAAAACGCGTATTTTTTGAAAGTTAGCAAAAACGTATCTGGCCAAATTCTGACCACTAAATACGTGTTTAGGTGTGTGTTTATGTTATTTTATTGTGATAGTAATTATTATTTTTTATTAAAAAGATTACAAGTTGTTTTAAGTATTGTCGCATGTTTATTTTCACAAGTTTATGTCAACGATTTTTGAGTTGTGACTTTTTTAGCGAGGTTGCGATATCATATGCCTGGGTCTCATACTTTTAATTTAATTTAATTAGCATAAAAACTTCGGCAATAATACTTAAACCCAACACTTCAACTTTTGATATTCCCAAATTATGCGTTGTTTTGAATCATTTTGGCTTCAGGTTGATACCAAACTAGGATTTTTTTAATTTTATTTTTGTGACAGCTTTTAAACGTTATTTTAAATAACTAGTACCTAAAAATGTCTCCCTGGCTGGAAATCAAACCGGCGAATTTGGCGAGATCACTACGTCACAGGGCAGACAACTTTGAAACTTCGCCTAAAATTGATGATTTTCTTGCTAAACGGTGACGTCATATACGTCACGTATTTAACCATGTTTAAATAAATCGCGGACAATGGTTTCAAAACAATCATCAATTTTAGGCGAAGAACCAATTCTAAAACGGTATTTACCAATCGGTTATGTTGACGTTTAAACAATATATTATACGTCAAAGTTGTCACCAATTATTACCGCGGTTATAATTGGTTGATCGCCTAAAATTGCTGAATATAGTCATCTTTGTGGAGCAGGCGTATGCATCGAACGCATTAAAAACTTTGTTTCGGCCATTTTTTGTAAACTTTTAACATGGATGTAAATGGCAAGTAAAAAAAAATATATATTTGGTGTAAACTACAGTACATATAAACCCTAAAAAATTAAAATCATAATCACATTATTAATTAATTAAGTGGTTTTACGCACCCCGCATAATGCTCCATTTTCTCCATAAGCTTCAATACAAAATGCTTTAATTAAAATGGCCATATCTCTTTTAATAATTAGGTTATTAGACAAAGACAATTAAAAAAATGTTAAAGAAAGGTAAAACTATTACTTTGGCGTAACCGTTGTTATTTACTGTTAACAATACATCTTACAGGGTGATTAAAATTTTTGAAAAAATGAATAATTGAAGACCTCGGTTCCAAAACCAGGTTTGTCCAATTTTCCTCAAAAATTACTTTTTTAAATATTTTAAGTATTTATATCATTGCGGATCGTCTGGTGCTAAAAGAAGGGAAGTGCAACGCATCTTATGTGAAGTAGAATTGGATTTCACTTGCCTGGTGAAATATTGGTAGCATAAATCAGGTAAGTCCAGAACAAACCTGCTTTTGCACCGAGGTAATTCTGTATAGGAGACGTCCATTGATCACGTAATGTTTTTTAAAATAAATTTTGTCCCGCCAACCCCCTAGTGATACTTGGTAAGGTTTTAAACTAACACTCCTCCCTCGACATTCCCAATCGTGTATTTTTTGGTAGAGTATATATTAGTATAATTATGTTTTTTTGTTTACAATATTATTTTTAAATAAAAGTAAGTTTAATCTAATTTTATTCTAGAAAATAAAGGACCGTTGTAAAAATATTCAGATAGACATTAAAATTGCAAGCTTTTTACAAAAAATAAATACACGTCATTTCTTTCCTACACCCCTCCCCCTAGTGATGTTTAGTTATTTTTCCGAACCCCCTGTTCAAGCCTCACGTGATTAATGGATGACCCCATAGGTGGGGACTTGTTTGGATCCAAATGTGTGGTCCTGTGGTTCTCGCGTCGAGTGACGTCATGGGCGTCGAGATTTTGCAAAAAATTTCACCCTGTAGAATGTATTGTTAACAGTAAATAACAACGGGTACGCCAAAGTTATAGCTCCACCTGTCTCTTAATATTTTCGTTTTTTTGTCTTGATAACCTAATTATTAAAAGAGATATGGCCATTTAAATTAAAGCATGTTTATATTGAAGCTTATGGAGAAACTTGAGCATATTATTTTATTGTTAAAAATTTATCTCAATATAAAATTATATTTTCGTTTTAGAGAGGAAAATCTTGGACCCCAATCAGACAGAGCTACTCTTGACTATTTAAAACGGCTCTTGTCCGAATATGAACAAGAAAAAAAGATACTTGATGAAGCATTGAAACATAGTACAACTGGAATTGTTGACTTAACTCCAAACGCAATAGAAGACAAAAATAAGAGATTTATTTACTTTAAATCATTTTGGTAAGAAAATAAAGCAACTGTATGACTTACACAAAACTGGCGGGTTAAGAGAACACAAACAAAGCGAATTCGTTGTTAAGGAACAATATACTTTAAGTGTTATGGATAAGGTCAAAAATTTTGGGAATTGGAAAATCCAGCAAACAGCATCAATTGGAACTACAACATGAGAGAAGGCTTCAAAAAATGTATTATATGTCAATGGACCAGAATTTCATTCTGGTATGCATGGTAATTTAGAATTTAATAGAAGTTACCGAGATTACCATTATTTCGGCACAAATATACCAAAAATCATTACAATGGGTATGAGTGGGTACCACCGCGTTATGGAGGACCACAGTATCAGTGACCAGGAAGACCCTTCAACATCGAGAAGGCCACGACGTCCTCCTAAAGAATTAGAATATGATGAAAACATGGGATAGTGATGACGCTAATTTTAATAGATACTCTGCTTTAACATATAATGAATGTCGTAAGGAGGATTTTGATAAAAACGAGAATTTTTTTGAGCGATCGGAAAACAAGGAAAAAAGACTTGCGGAACGGCGAAGACAGGCTGAAAATAATTCAAAGGTTGAAACTCCTCCAACCCTTAAACATTCCAAGCAACCCACTAATAAAAAAATGAAACTCAAAAGAGTGCTTCAAACAATATAAATAAAAAGTTGGCTATAACCCCACCTGCTCCTGATGCAAACACTGACTCTGTTAGTGGCATGGAAATTGACATTCCGCCCACCAACGGGGGCAAGAAAGGTAAGAAGAAGAAAACAAAAAGAAGAATTGATTTTTATTTCGCTATTTTATGATTTAATGGCTTTCATAAGGGTATTACCAATTATTTTGTTTACAATATTTTTTTATATTTCCTTATATGTATCTTATTATGTTACGTTGATTATCTAGCCTAGAAATAAGATTTTTTTACATGATTGGCTATTAGATATTTTTTTAAATATGCGGGTGTTTCAGAATAAAGGGTACTTTTCTTTAAAAGTGGTAGACACCATCATGATTTCACTAATACTAGAATCTAAGACTTCCATTGTTTTTACTTGTTCGTTGCTACACAATAGACTGGGCCAAAAAAATTTTTAAAAAATATCGAAAATTTTGATTAGGGTGACAAAAAGAAAGGTAAAGAGAAAATTAAATTACTGTTTCCTTCATTTTTGAACCAAGTTTTTCACTCATTGAAACAAATTGATATATTACATCATCGAAAATAATAATTTTATGAATCTTATCGCTTAAAATAGCTATATGTTATACGACAACGTAGATTTACTTTCTTAGAGCCTAAAATCTTTTCGATGTTTTTTTGTGGCTCTAAACAATATTTTCGATAAATTTAAAAAAGTCGTTTTTTTAGATTGGCTTCTCTCTTTTCTATCTAAAACGTGTTGCCACATGCTTTAGAAGTATTAGTTATTAGAGCATTTGGGGCTCTTTAAAGGTTCATATGCAATTTTTGTCAATGCAAGGAAAAAAGTCTAAAGTGTGTAGAACACTATCGGGTAGATATAATATAAAAATATTGTCAGCATGTAAAAATTGACGCATCATTACTCAATGCTCCTTTGTTATTGCTTTAGACCATCTCCTTTTCACGCATTTGCAAAAATTGCTTACGAACTTTTTAAAGTGGCACAACGTGTATAGAAACAAAATAATGGTGCATTTACTATAACGTATCTTTAATTCATATTTAATTTACTAATAAAAAAATCGATTTCTATTGGGTTCTTTATTGAAACGAGGCCACGAAAAATGTAAAAAAATGCTTTCATTCCATTCCTATTGTGAGATATAGTTAATATAAATAGTATAAATTTGTTGTAATACATGTTAGTTTTGACCGTTTAGTTTAGGGGAGTTCTTATAATTGAAGGATTTTTTTACAAAAACAACCAATGTCATTTCTAACATAGTGCTATTATCAAGTTTTATTTCCTAATTTCCAAAGAAAACTAATGCTTATAGAACCTTCAAATACAGGGTTATTCAAAAATTGATCATGAAACTTCAAGGGTTGATTTTACTTGACAAAATAATGGTAGAGCTTCATATAATTTTTTCAAAATGTCATTAGTTTTTGAGTTACAAGCCGTCAAAGTTCAATGTTTATTTTGGTTTTTCGCCATATTGCATTTATTTTTTAACCAATTCAGTTGATATTTGGCACACAAATCGAGCTTTGCAGATTCTAAAATTTTAAGTCAAAAGTACTTTTTAAAATACCGCCAGAGGGCACTTTACCTATAACTTAAAATTTATTTACATCATAACTTTTTATTTTGACAGAAATCGCAAAGTTGGGGGCGCCATTTTATAGACAATCAAAAACTTAAAAATAAGGTACTCTTTATTAAAGTCAATAAACCTCACCGTTTAGGCACCAATAGACATCAATTTCAATCAAATTACCTACATACATACAGGGTGTCCAGTAACCAGTCAACCGACAATCTTTACAGGGTAATTTTACAACAGAAAATAAGAAAAAAACTTCATTTAAACATATGTCCTAAACGTCTTAGTTTTTGAACTACGGTGTGTAAAAATATATTTTTTAAATTTTTAACCAAAACTACGACGTTTAGGACATATGTTTATGTGAAGTTTTTTCTTATTTTCTGTTGATAGAATCGCCCTGTACACGGTGAGGTTTATTGACTTTAATAAAGAGTACCTTATTTTTTAAGTTTTTGATTGTCTATAAAATGGAGCCTACAACTTTGCGATATCTGTTAAAATAAAAAAGTTATGATGTAAATAAATTTTAAGTTATAGGTAAAGTGCCCTCTGGCGGTATTTAAAAAAGTACATTTGTATTAAAATTTTAGAATCTGCAAAGCTCGATTTGTGTGCCAAATATCAACTGGATTGTTTAAAAAATAAATGCAATATGGCGAAAAACCAAAATAAACATTGAACTTTGACGGCTTGTAACTCGAAAACGAATGACATTTTGGAAAAATTAATATGAAGCTCTACCCTTATTTTGTCAAGTAAAATTACCCCATAAGTTTCGTGATCGATTTTGAATCACCCTGTATATCTCTAAATGCGCAAAAACACAGCTATATTTACGAGCATATTACAAAAAATATATAGAGTTAGCCATATAGGTTTAATAAAGTTTTGTTTTTAACATCTCGACCTTTTTCTAAACTTGACATTGGCTGTTTAAAAAAAACCTTTAATTGTTTTTTAGAATAAATACATATTGGGTAGTTATGTAAGACAGTTTTATTATGTTATCTTTTTTAAATTTAAATATATTAAAGTTAAAAATATTGTTTTGTTTTTTACCTATTTGATAGAAAAAATGGACAAAGTCTGAAGATGTGGTTATTGTTAGAAAAATGTATTGTACTGTAAAGTGAGGACTAAGAGAACTAACCAGAGGGGATGACTTCGGACATAATGTTCAAAAGATAATAGATGAAAAATTATGAAACTTTTATCAAGGATGTTTTTACGGTTATGGTTACTACTAAGTGAGGGCCAAAACATAAATAAAAACCCTGTATGTTTAACCAGCTTCCAAAACTGACTATTGTTACATAAAAGAATATATTTATGCCTATTAAGAATAGAAAAAAAAATAAACTACTTTTTTATGGTCCCATGCGAGCTTGACGCGTTCAATTAAGTTTCTGCGAGTTGAACAGTCTAGCAGATAGACAAAAAACGCCTGAATGTAAACATATTTCTTATAGGATAACACATCGGCCTCGCTATGTTGTTGCTCTAGGCCAGGGATGACGAACCTTTACGTGTCAACGTGCCATTCTTGTACAGGGGCGTCGCCAGCCAATGGTCCAGGGGGAGGGGGCAAGTTGATATGGATATTGAGAAAAGTATGAATAGTAGGAAAAATCGAGAGCACATGTAGATTTTCAGTGGTAGTACGAGTTTTACATCTACAGCGTACATGGTATTAAGTGTATTAGTAATTATCATCATGGATTTCGTTAAAAATCTGCAGTAAAGGAAAATAGAGGAAAATGTACAAAGTACAAAGCAATTCCAAATGTTTTTTATTTAAAGTAAAAGAATTTACAACTAAATAATAATTAAAAACTGTTGTGTAAACCATTGTTCTACTAATACAATAAACTGTATATCTCCGGCACTGAACAACATGGCCGAAAAATGGGAGATGTGACGTTATAACACTTCAAAGCAATATGGCCGAATGTCGCGACCCTATATAGACCGACTTAGGGTTCTTCAAGTTTTTCTACGTTCAACAATTTTTCCTAATCCTACATATATCTTTTTAAATTCTCGTTTTAACTTTTATTTGTGCGTCTATGTATGTATGATGCAAATTAAAAAGAAAGCCTATTTTTTCATTTATAAATGGTATATTGTCACAAATAAAGAAGTTAATTTTAAGCAAAATATGGTTAGTCAAAGTCTCATACTGCAACGATTTTTGCTAATTTTTACGTAAATATTTTAAATTTTTGTTTTTTTCTACGACGGTTTAATAATGTATACATTATTAATGTGATTTTCAACAGGTAATATGACGTATTACCCACGGCTATTACCCACCTTCAATACCCACGGCCGTCGTTTAAATGTGCATAAATCCTATAATTTGTATATGATTTCGACAATCCCGATTTTTAAATATGACTTTTCAGCCAAGGTTACTATTTTTTAGTCACATATGAGTATAAAAATTCAAAATATGGGTTAATTCCAATATTTACTCTCAAAGCTCCCACGTCACAAATTTTGTTTGAAAAAATAGCCTTGTACGAAAGGATGTGCAAGAAACTGTGGTTGCAGAAAGTTAGGTATTAATTGTTCCATGTTTTGCAATAAGTGCTTAGGTATCAATTGCTAGAACTCTGATAAAACTGAGATTTTTAGAAGAAGATAGTAAAGCTGAGGAAGAAATAGATATTGAAATTGATTTTTTAAAATTGTGACTAAATTATGTAAACAAATAAGCTTTTATTTTTATTTAGCAACATATAATATACCCAAATGCACAAAGAAAAAGTAATAACGAGAAATTAAGAAAATGTACGTAAAAATTATCAAAAATCGTTGTCGTATGACACTTTAACTAACCATATTTTGTTTAGAATTAACCTCAGCCTTTTTACAATAAACCATTCTAAAGATAAGGAAATAGGCTTCCTTGTTTTACATCACATATACCTTAATGTAGAAGGAAAAAAGTTATAACGAGAAATTTAAAAGGTATTGAATATAACCATATCTTACTTATAAATAGTCTTAGAGCCTCTTACAATAGACCGTTTTTAAGGTAATTGTTTTCTCTTTCAACTAAATATCATATTGACTATACCTAAAACTGCGTAGAAAAGAGTTACAGAACATTGTTTGCGAAAAAATAGGTAAAATTGCCGAAAAATGATGTGAGTGGCAAACTTTTAAAAATCGTTTCTCGAATACTATGAACTCTGAAGACTTCTACCTGGCGTCATTTTGTAAAGGAAGGACAGAGGTTTTTTCCATAAACCAATGCGTAAACCTTAATCCACATAGAAAAAACTTATAGGGCAAAATACAAAAAAATATAAAAACGTGTTTTTCGTATTTTTTGCTTTGTTTTTTAGCATATTTTTGCCAAAAATAACTGTTTTTTAATTTGGTGAGAGCTATTCGATGGAGAATTTAATTTTCTACAACTTTTCTGTTGACTACTACATGGAAAAGTGCGTAGTTTTTGACCTAACCTCAAAAAACTAAAAGGGGCTGTTTTTACCCCGTTCTCAAAAACGCACTCCTTCAAATGGTGTGGCACTCCGCGGGTTTATAATAGTTGGGGGTGCATTGATCATATGAAATAAAAAACACCTTTAACGTTGTAGTTCCTTTTTAGAGTACAGAATCACTAGCCTACTAGTATCAGAGAGGAACCTGTAAAGGTATTTTAATAAATATTCAAAACGAGGCACTAGGCGGCCGCCTACACCACCTACGCTACTGAGTTACCCTATTTTCTAATTGTTCATTTTTATATATTTTTTAAATATTCCAATTCAATATTCGAATTCAAATAGATCATAAATATTTAAATTTTTCCAAGTTTCCAAATAGTTTTGGCTTCTTAAAGTGTCAGTTTCTGTTTTTGTACATAATATTTTTTAATATTGTTTAGTTGGAGCGCTCGATCCCATTTAAGCCTATGTTCGCTAAATTTTGTAATGTAATCTTTTCCCGTAAGTCTTTGTTTACAATCGTACTGGAAGGTTTTTTCGAGGTTTGGTGTTATTTTTTTGCTTTTTAGTCATTGGACTTTTATATATGTTTAGTTTTAACTGTTTATACTTAAAATGAGTAGTTTATTAGTACTACAGGGGTCACTGATCTTTGGATATATTTTACAGGGAATTTACGTTTAAATCGTTATTAAGGGTAGGATACAATTTTTTATGCTTTTTTAGTGATTCTATTTTATAGTATGCAAGTATTGGTTTATTTTGTCAGATAAAAAATATTAAGGCAAAAAGGTGACGTCACAAACATAACCTATATTTTCGGCCAAATATAAAAAATTGAGCGCTCCTTATTAAAAAGTTTATCTTCCTTGGTTTCAGTCAAAGTCGGTCTATAAAGGGTCGCGACATTCGGCCATATTGCTTTGACGTGTGATGACGTCACATCTCCCATTTTTCGGCCATGTTGTTCAATGCCGGATATGTACAGTTTATTGTATTATTAAAACAACCGCTTACACAACAGTCTTTAATTATTATTAGGTTGTAAATTCTTTCACTTTGAATAAAAATCATTTGGAAATACATTTTTTTCAAATATCACTTTCAAAACAATGCAAAATGAAATGCGCAAATTCGAGACGCTACTGGATTGATTATCTCCGTGTGGTGCCCTTCCTTGCGTCCCCGACCTCGAACCGCCAAAAAGTTGAGGATGTGTCGCAACTCGCAACCTATTCCCAGTATAAATATAAGAGAGATATGGGTACTTTGGTTACCGCCTACCTTCGTTATTTACGTAAGGCGCTATTTAAATACCGCATACGGTATTTAGTGTTTGTTTTTAGAGATATGGAAGACGCCGTATTACGAACGGTTATTTACACCTGTCTGCGAATTTACAAAATCAAAAACAAATGATCCTTTAATGTGCAAATACTAAAGTTTTTCCCGCTATTTCAAACACATTTTACTGTACATTTTTCCACTTTTCCAGAAGAATTTTGACTATGACATTCTCTCAGTAAAGCTAGGTCATTGTCGGCCGAAAATCTTAAACTTTTTGTTTCTTTTTCACCTGCGACATTTATCCCAAAATAAAAAAACAAGGCTTTATTAAAGATTAGTAGTTTATCTTTACTCTGTGGCTTTATTACCCAAATATTGTCGAAATAAATAATATAACCTTAAAAAATAAACAAAGAAAAATATTATGCGCATGGCAATTCTATTCGCTATTTTAAATAGCACACGGCGTTATCAGCCCGCAAATTACTCCATGCGGTAACGTTAATACCACCAGCGACGGTAAAAATCGAATCGCGCATAACTTAACTGTCATAATAGCGCTTACGTTAATACCGCATGACGTTACAGCACCACCCATATCTCTCTATAAACTAATCTTGGGTTTGAGTTAAATTTAGAATGGTATAGGAATATACATCTGATTAACATTAGAGAATTATTACAAGTTGCCTTATTAAGCTCGGTAATTATTAATACTGGCCTTATTGAAATAGTGCTTGTACCCATTTAGAGTTATTGCAAATCATGTTGACAGTGCCATTAACCTAAAAAAAGGAAAACATTTTTGTGGATTTTATTTATTGTTTTGTGTTGAAGGGATTTGTTTACCACAATTATAAAAATACATTTGAAAAAGTAAGATTTTAAGTATTTTTACTTCTAAAAACTTATCGACTTTGTGCTCGGCAGCTGTTCGGTTTACACGAACAGTTCCGAGAGTTAAAATAAGACCAAAATAAGGCACGACCTAAAACCGACATAAATAAAGCCAGGCACTATACTTATTTAGGGAGTCCTTATCCTACTTTGCATCAGCGCAAGCTCAGATGTCAAAATAAGGCCGGTAATATTAGTGCCTGGCCTTATTTCACTGTGCAATAATTCTCTATTAAGAAGTTATCGAACATCATTTGGTATAAAAGTTATGCCAGAGCTGTAAAGACAAGAGAGACATTTTGCACCTCTTAAAATAACAGACTATTTTTGGCCTCCTTATGGTTATCGTTATTAAACATAACGATTACGGCAGCAGTTTTAGACAGAGATTTTGCAACCTCTTTTAAGAAATTTATCTTGCGTCTGCGCTTTCGACCCATAACCTTATTTTTGCCTGTGGTTCGCCGATTTTAAAGTTTGCGAAAAATCAGTATTTACTTTTATTCTCCATAAGTTATATATTGATTTTTTAATATATGCAAACAGTTCCCTTGATTTTGTTTTTTAAAGTAGATGTAAACAATACAGTATAAGCAAAAAGCAAGTGTGCCAGATTGTAACATGTAAATTAATTACTGATTTAAAACATCCTTAAAAATGCAAGTCCGTTTTAATTTCTTTACACTATTTTATTTTTCTTGCTGCTATGAATTTTTCGCTAATTATTCGTTATGTATCAATAATATTTTAATTAATACGGTATTAAAATTTCAACCTTCTTAAATAATCGATATTAAAAATTTTACAATTTGGCAACCACGCAGTTTACCAATAACGATAAAGATAACGATAAGCTCTTCGGTATTCATCCGTAATTAAACGAGTCCGGTATGGTTAATAACGATAACGGATCATGTTTGCGTTACTGCGCAGTCTCAGAATAAAGTTAACCACAACGGAATTGCAAAATAAGGGGTGCAAAATGTCTCTACAACACTATGAGCAAGAGCTTATCTTCAGTAACGTTACAGAAAGGGTAAATTTTGTGTCGAATCTGAATGCGTCCTAGAACGATTTATAGAACGCGCCCGAGTCTAATATTCATATAAACTAGGCGCGTTCCAAGATCGTTTAACTAGGTAAGGTTGCCTCATTACGTCACATATGTACCGCACTGCTGGTTCCTTGGCGCCAACAAGGATGTCTAGACGGATAATACTACGAGGGTAAAGAGCGCGATATACAACATTTAAAAATCAGCTAGAATAATTATTGTTAAATAATTTATTTATAGGAAATAGAGAAATTACTGTAACAACTGGAATTAACAGTATTTAAAAGTATTTCCTTTTATATTAACAAAAAACACAAACTGTTAAAACTTCATTAAATAATGAGCAAATACATATGTGACGTATGGTCCGCCATGTTGCAAGGCTTACGAGGCAACCTTATCCAAGATCGTTTAATAGGTAAGGTTGCCTCGTAAGCGTTTCAACATGGCGGATCATACGTCACATATGTATTTTGCTCATTATTTAATGAAGTTTTTAACAGTGTAGTTTGTGTTTTTGTCAATATTAAAGAAATACTTTTAAATACTGTTAATTCCAGTTGTTACCGTAACTTCTTTATTTCCTATTAATAAATTATTGATTATTCTAGCTGATTTTTAAATATTGTATATCGCGCTCTTTCGCCCTCATAGCATTATCCGTCTAGACATCCTTGTTTGCTATGTTGGCGCCAATAAGGAACCAGCAGTGCGGTACATATGTGACGTAATGAGGCAACCTTACCTATTAAACGATCTTGAACCTTATCTAGTTAAACGATCTTGGGCACGTTCGGGATACGCACCCAACCCTTTATATTTTCTTTGATACGCACTCTTTTACTCCGACAGTTCCTAAGTGAACTTTATAAGGCCCAGTTTTACAAAAACTGAACTTGCAATTGCAAAACTAGGCCTTATAGAGTTCACTTAGGAACTTTCGGAGTGAAAAGAGTGCGTATCCCGAACGCGCCTGCTGTCCTAAGTTGGCCATCCTGAAAATTGTCGAGTAGATTACTGGGCTTCCGGCATTCTTTACGCTGGGCTGGTCTTTTTACGCAGTTTAGTCAAAGCACATTACTTGCTTAGTTTAGAGAGAGTAGATGTTTTTTGTGTTTTTTTTCATAATAGGTTGTTGGTATTAAATTTTGGTTTCAATACGAAAAGTGGTGTGAATATAAGCCGGTAAGTTTTTTTTTAATACTCATTTTGATAAGAACTTGTTAAAGTTTATTTTTTAAATTTTTTGCCTGCATTGTTTCTGATAACCTTATAGGCGTTGGCCTAATTTTCCTATTTAATTTTTAAAAAAGAAGTAGTAGATATAATTAAATAAAGACTGCAGGTGGCTCCTCCTACATTTAACAGCAAAAATATGAGTAGCTTTCAATTTCTTACTTTTAGAAAACCCTTTATATCGGGATTTTTAATAATAAATAAAATCTTTTAAAATTGGTCTTAAGATATAGAGTGTTAAACTTCTTCAACAACCTTAAAACTTTGAAAACACTTACTATTTAAGTTGCAGCCCATATAACATTTTTTGCCGGAAAGGCATTGGCAAAAAGGTATCAAAAGACATCAAAATGGGCAATTGGCCGTTATTGGGCCACGTGTTGCAGGAAATGTGATTTCATCCATCATTAATAAGTTATGATGAAAAAATGCGTTTAGGATGATGGCATCAATCATTAAAAAGGTTTTGGCAAAAATATGCCTTTTAGATGATGGCATTACATTATTTTTTTCCTAATGACAATAAAATGCATCTTTTACCGTCCAGGGAACTACAATGTGTATAATGTGTGTTTATGTACAGGGTGTCCCATATAAAATTAAATACTATAATTTTGGAGAAACCATAAGAGATACAATAAAAATACTAGAAAAAAAATACATTTCACTGAACAACTGCATTTAACTTTTTCTATGGTTTTTCCAAAATTATAGTATTTAATTTTATATGGGACACCCTGTACCCCCTTTATGCATGTGCATTATTTATGCACATTTTGTTCCCTGGACGGTAAAAGTGCATTTTATTGTCATTAGGAAAAGAATAATGTGATGCCATCATCTAAAAGGCATATTTTTGCCAAAACCTTTAATTATGGATGCCATCATCCTAAATGATTTTTTTCAGCATAACTTCTTAATGATGGATGCCATCAAATTTTCTGAAACACGTGGCCCAATAACGGATAACGGCCAATTGCCCATTTTGATGTTTTTTGGTACCTTTTTGCCAATGCCTTGCCGGCAAAAAATGTTATATGGCGGTATTTTAAAGCGAATCCAACGATGTAAAACACTACGACACTTATACTTCATTTTCTTTTAAAAATATTTATTATGTAGGTAAATGATCTTTCTGATACAGAATGGCATACGTCGTAATTCATTGTAGTTGCCATGAAAACGGAAACTAATAGAATATGTTGTAAAAGCAAAACAACTCAAGCAATTGTTTTTCCTTCCTTGGAACGCTCGAATCTGAAGGTTTTTTTTTAACGTTTTGTTCTCGAGATATCCATCATTATAGTTAAAAATGAAACTAATCATATTTACTATATGTCTCCTATTTTGCACACAATTCCTGATTTAGAGCTAAAGTGGCACACCAAAATTTAATTTACACCATTTAAAACCTGCCCTCGTACTCTGTAACTGGATAGAGAAGAAATTTCCTTTCTATGCAATGTAAATCATGGCAATTTCAGGAAATTTCTTTCTATCGAGTTACAGAATATGGGGGCTATTTTTTATTTACACTTTTTTCTATTAAATTGCTATTAAATGTAGTAAAATTGAGGTTAACTTGATTTTTAACTTTGAGGATGATTTAAAAATGAAACGTCTCCGAAAAATTATAAAATCTTACAGATTCGTGATCAGCACTATTTACGATGCAGTAGAAAATCCTCCGGAAATCAAATAACTTTTGAATGAAAGGTCATAGAAAAATTTCATGGCATTTAAAAGGTGAAGTCATGTAGAATACAAAAAAATATGAGAAAAACTTAATCTTTATTCCAAAACTTAAAATAATGCATTAAAAAAATCTGATAATTCTATCTTACTTCTGGCCTTTTATTTATAATTATGATATTATTTTTTCATAAAATTATTGGGTTTTTACTATTTTGTAATAAACATAATACAGTTTTTGTACAAATAATATTACAGCAGTATAAAAGGTCAGAAGTAAGATAAACAGAATTATATATAACTAAATTATCAAAAAAAAAACATATATATATATATATATATATAAATTCGAAATAAAGATATTTTCTCTAGTTTTTAAATTTTATGTTAAAAAAATACATCAATATAAATAGAAAGTAAGATGAATAATTGTCTATTTCAACTGAATTATTACAATTTTTTTTAATGCATTATTTTGAATTTTAGAGTCAATAATAAAATATTCCCTTATTTTTTCTGTATTGTACAGGGTAGCTCGAATTCGACGCTCATCATTGGGATTTTGAAAACCGTAAGAGATACAGGATCGGTTAAATGGAGGCAGAGTTGCGCAATTTGATGCTCAATAAAATGCCGTTTTGCGTTTTAAAAAGTTCCGAGTACATCCGAAGATATTCGAAAAAACCGGAATTTTCCATTTTGGTTTCTATTGTTTCCTGGCTATATTTGTTAAGATAACTGTAAATGAAAAACAGGTTTTCATCGCCACTTTTTCTGCTCTATAATAATTCAGTGTGATTAAATATTGAATCTGACGTTTCGGCTTCTGCCGACCATCATCAACCTAATTTTTTTAAATACGGACCTGATATTTTTTTCAATTTAGGGTCAATGTGGGTAATTGGAAACGATTTTTAAGTTTCAAACTTTTAGATGCGTTTATTGGTATATATGCTTGCCAATGATATATTGATATTAGTAGAGTACTCAATCTATATTCTGACACTATTTGTAACCTAGTCTCTCTTATTTTTCAGCCATAACATTTATTTTTTTTAAATATTAAGCGTTTTTATTTACCCCAGGATTTATGAAAAAAACACGGATCGGGGGTAATTGGAAATACATAACTTTTAGTCCCCTTGAAACCAAGTATTGATTCCTGGGGCAAATGAGAACATGTTTAAAGTTGTTTAGCCTGAGACAGAAAAAATGCTAAATTTTCAACAATGTTTCCAATTACCCCCTACCATAAAAGTTATTTAAACAAAACATAATTTATTCAGAGAAACATAAATTAACAAATTCTGATCAGAAACGCTTATTACATATTTTAGATAAGAAATATAACTTAAAAGTAATGTCAAAATGAACGCATATTAGGCCTTTTCGAAAATGTCAAGTGACTTTGGAAATCTATAGAACATTCGCTCTCCTTTCATTAAAATTCTTGGATCTGAAGCAAGTCCAACAATTTGATCAAAGTCTACGTAGGATACATCACTCTCCACCAAAGAAAATGTATTACGCTCATCGTTTATGCATTTTAATGCTGTAATCTTGATATCACCATCATCCCAATTAACCTCTTCTACTAAACATAAGTACCGGTAAGTATAGGTCATTCTTTTGCCTCCTTTGAAGCGAACAACCACAAATTTTCCTTTTTTCAAATTAGATTTTTCCGGCAGCTGTAATTCTTCAGGTTCTTCTCGCTCTTCCCACGGACTGTCATCTGTCTCTGCATATGACACTTTTCCAATACTTGAATCGGAAGATGACGAAGATTTTCGGCGTTTTAACGATTTGCTGACAGAACTGTTGCATACTGTGTTTTCCGGGGTGTTTAACTTTTTTCCCTTGCCAATTGTCTTATTTTTTTGCTGGTTTTGTCTGACTTTTCCCGGCTGCTTCTTTTTCTTTGTTCCTCCATATTTTTCATGCGTTGTAAAACTTCCTCTGTTGTTAGAACCTCACCATAAGCTAATTGCTTTAAACGTGGAATTACCTTTTTGGAATACATTCGGGTACGGTACTAGATTCTAAATTTAGTTTAGGTTTAACTTTCGGCGAAGCTCTAAATATATTCATTAGTTCTTCTTTTGTAGGACTAATAAAATATTCTGTCGTAGATATAGACCCATTAGTACTATTTTTGTTACCATCTCTTGTCGATTTATCAAATAATGGTGCATTATCTTTAGAGACTGGAGATCCAACTTTGCATTCGTCTTTATCTTTAGGAAATGAAGACCCTGTCTTGGGTTCTGGTGACAATTGTAAGTGTGCGTTACCCTTAGGGACTGAACACCCAGGTTCGGGTTCATCGTTATCTTTAGAAAATGAAGACCCATCAGAATCGCGTTCTGCCGTCAGTTGCGTAGGTGCGTTATCGTCGTATGAAGACCTTGCTACGGATTCGTTCATCAATTTTTCCTTATAGAACTGTAAATCTTTGGGGTCAAATTGACTTTCAGGGTATTTTTTTGAGTTCACTGGATAAACGCCAGTGCTTTCGAATCCTGAAATTATGTTCCTAGACAACATGGCTTCTTTAAAGGTTTCAGCAAGAAGTTCGACAAATTTATTTTTTGACAATCGTCCACTATCTTGTCCTAACACCTCTTTCCCGTACTTTACTAGTTTGCGATCCCACGTGTATTTCACCGTCTTAAAAACACATTTGTCGAGTGGCTGAAGTCTATCTGTTAGGTGGCTAGGAAACTTGATCAGTTCAATATTATTATTTATTGCTTCTTCAACTATTCGTACGCTTATATGACTTGCGTGCCCGTCATACAGCAAAACAGCTTTCTGGTTCGGCATATTTTGTTTTTCTCGAACTTTTTTAAGTGTGTCACAAATCCATACTTGAACCATTGATGGAACTGTGGTTCCTCCATCCATCCATTTGCACTAGTGGCATAAAGCGTTCCTGGAAGAGCTTTCTCCGAGACCCACCTGGCTTGTACTGCAGCTCCTTTAAAAATAACTAGTGGAGGCAAGTAGGTTCCGTCTGCTGAAACACATGCTAGCACGGTTGTCGACTCCCTACCAGACCCACCTGACACGCGATATAAAGCTTGCCCCTTCACACCTATACCCCTAACGCGTGATGGATCGCTATTGAAGCCGGTTTCATCGGCATTAAATATGAACGATGACATATTGGGCTGCTCTAATCCATTTTCTGTAATAACTTTTTGCAATTTTGCGTAAAAATCGTAAATAATTTCTGGTTTTCTGGCATCCTTCCGAAGTTTCTGGAGATGTTCTGGCTTCTTTAGGGAAAGCCTGGGATGCCGCAACATGAAGGAACGATACCACTCTTCTCCAGGAATTCCGTCTTTAAATCTTGTTGTTATGTTATTCAAGTTTACATACTGACCAACTAGTTGTAACAATTCAGACTTGTCGCAAGGATAACCCATCTTAGCCCGAACTTCCAAACAAGAAACAATGTGATTCTCCACATTAGTGGCTAAAGCTGTTGAAACACCCGCCCCCATTCTCTCAAGGGGTATTTTTCGCCCGTTTATTCTATTAAAAATAACTGATACTGGAATGTTGTAGTATGCACTGGCATCCCGATAGCTTCTCTTTTTTTCTTTTACATCGTTTACAGCGTTTGCTAAGTCTTTTAAAGTATAAACGGTTTCTTTCCGCTTTTTTATGTAATTCCGCGGCATTGTTCAAGAACTTTTCTACAAAAAAGGTAAATAAACTTATTTTGATTGCTGTTTCTATTTACCCCAAAACATGTTTCCAAATACCCCCATTATTATTTATAGGGGTATTTGGAAACACGCGTTTTTATTTATAACCACTTAAAAACATCGTAAATTATATAGGCATAACAAAATCTAACTCATAAAGATTCATAGTTAAAATGGGCACATTAATTACCTTGCTTATACAGACACAATTATGGTATATTTAAACCACACTCACAACGGCCTATCCAAACTAATGGTGATAAAAATTGACAGGTTAAAATCTCCGGTAAATCACGGCTAAAAGGCAACAGCAAAATGGCGTCATACAATACGACTCCCGCAAATCGCTTCCTCAATAAAACGCTGTTGCCAAACGTTTTCAAAAATATTTATTGACAGTGTTTCCACTTACCCCTGTTTCCAATTACCCACATTGACCCTAATTAAATCCTTACATCACCCTTAAAACACTATATAGCACTTTGATATTTGCCGACGTTTCGTACAGAAAATTCCATCACCAGAATATTGCATATTTATTTCACCATAATACGGCCCTGAACTACATTTTTAGGTAAGAAGGTAAAATAAAGAATAAACTTATTACATATTCATAATCTTTTTTGCAACTCATTGATATCTAACAGCGGAAATTACTTCATTAACCGAAAATTTCATGAATATTAGACAGAAGATACAAAAAGGTAGACAACAAATCAGCTTACATAAACAATTTGTAATACTATCTTGATGCCCATATTAAAAATAAACATAATTTAATCACTATTATAAGTGTTCAAAGAGATAACCTTCCGCCTCGATGCATTTTCTTGCTTTGCTTTGTATTTTTAATACAGCTTTGTTCTCGCAGGAATGCGAGCGACTTTCCTTATCAAATTTTGTCGTAATACTTAAAGGTCGTGAGGTGCATTTTTAAATAAACGGTTCTTAAGATATCCCCAAAGGAAATAATCTAGGGGACTAAGATCTGGGCTCCTAGCGGGCCATCTTGCAAAACCATTTATTAGGAAATATATGGTAAAGGAATTGAGCTACTTTCCTTCCATTGTGGGCAGGAGCTCCATCTTGCTGCCACCATATTTCTTGAAATACTGCCAAAGGTTGATTATCTAGGGCGTCTAAGACATCATTCCTAATAAAATTTAGATATCGTTCGGAAGTTAAGGTCCCTTCGTAAACGAAAGGTCCAATAATTTTGTTCCTCCACATACCAATCCGTACATTAAATGAAGTTCTCCCTTGAATTCGTACCTGCTGGTTAGTTTCTGTTAATAAAGTAATTTCCGCTATTAGATATCAATGAGTTGCAATAAAACATTATGAATATGTAATAAGTTTATTATTTTTTTACCTTTTTACCTAAAAATGTAGTTAGGGCCGTATTATGGTTAAATAAATATGCAAAAAAATAAGTTGATGATGGTCGCCAGAAGGCGAAACGTCAGATTCGATATTTAATCACACTGAATTATAGAGCAGAAAAAGTGGCCATGAAAACGTGTTTTTCATTTTGAGTTATCTTAACAAATATAGCCAGGAAACAATAGAAACCAAAATTGAAAATTCCGTTTTTTTTGAATATCTTCGGAAGTACTCGGATTTTTTAAAATGCAAAACGGCATTTTATTGAGCATCAAATTGCGCAACTTTGCCTCCATTTAAACGATCCTGCATCTCTTACGGTTTCCGAAATCCCAATGATGAGCGTCGAATTCGAGCCACCCTGTACATGCCTTCACCTTTTAAATAATACCAGAGAATTTGTTTTACTAAATTTCGTTCAAAAGCTAGGACGATTTTTACTGCATCGTACATAGTGCGCCCCAAATTACCCCCATATTCCAAATTTCATCAAAATAGTAGTTTCCGCAACTTTCTAGTCAATTACAAAAATTACATATATAAAAAAATCAAACATAATTATAGTTTCTAAATAAAAATATCATAAATCCAAGGCTTCACTTGGTGCAAGCGGTAAACCGTTATTAACTGAATCATATTTGCTTATATGAGAGTAGTAACCTATTTCCGCTGATATTGATATAGATATATATATATATATATATATATATATATATATATATATATATATATATATATATATCAGTGGCGGCTGGTCATATGAATCAAGTGAAGCACTGATTCACCTAAAATTCTCGTATAATACTTACATATTTCTACAATGTCTTCAAATTACTTTTACTTAAAAAGAAAAAAAGTTTTATTTTCCCTCGGTTAGAATTAAATATCAAATAATCAAATTACGACATTTTAAGTTTCATCAATTTACTCCAATCGACAGGTGCTCGACAACGCCGCGCGCCGACGACCGAGAATAGAAGCACATCCCAACAGTGTGGAAAACGATTCTCAATTTCGCTGCTGCAGGCCGCTTGTTTACGGCGGTTGCCATGGAAACGACACGTATGGTTAAGACTGAAATGCGAACCAGTGCACCGCGATTCATTGTGATTCAGTTTTGTAGTAAGGCGCTTTAGAACGTGAAAAATCGAAAAAATAGGGACGACGCGCGTGGATTTTTCGCGGCTAAATATTATTATTTTATTATTATTAATAACAGTATAGATTATAATGGATTCGTTTCCAATTTATGACCCAGTGTGTGTTTTGCTGGAAACACCTTTTTCAAGGTGGAATGAAAATGACCAAAAACCAGCAGGGGGGATGAATTTATGAATTTATTAAATGTGATTCACCAACTTTAGAGGTCACGAGCCGCCACTGATATATATATATATATATATATATATATATATATATATATATATATATATATCCTCCTAGGACCGATACCCCAAGATAATTAATCTGATTTTGTTGTTTAACTAGTCGGTCAAGACTACCCTTCTCCCTTTTTTATATATATATATATATATATATATATATATATATATATATATATATATATATATATATATATATATATATATATATATATATTATACATATATATATATATATATATATATATATATATATATATATATATATATATATATATATATATATATATCATAAATTTAGATTTATTCGGCATAAATATTACGATAAATATCGTGATATACAGGGTGTCCCAACTTTATTTATACACGAAATAACTTCGCCCCTGTAGAGGATACAAAAATAAACTTAAAATAAAAATGTTTATTCGGATACACTATTTTTATTGACAGTACCAGTTAATATACAAGGTGTCTCAAAAACAGAATTTTTATTGTTAAGTAGGTTTTTTAATAAAACACCCTGTATATTTAAACACATTTTAACTTTGTATTAAATTCCACATCAAAATGTATAACACTGTATACGTCAAATATTTAATGGATTTTGAGATATCAGCAATATGTTACTCATTAACTATAAAAGTGAAAAAGAAAATAATATTTTGGTTCTAATTATTTTTAAATAATTCTGTCAATGTCAGAGTGACATAAAATATAATAATATGTAATTAATAACTTTCATCGTAAGAACTACTAATAGGTAAGTCAACTATTTAGTTTATTTTAGATACATATTTAGTTACTTAACCCTTTCGCGACGGCATCCTAAGCGTCACCGAGAAAAAGTGCCGCCTGGACGGATGTCGCATATGATCGACGGCATGTATACGGTCTATCGGACGACTGTCGGTTTGGTTGCGATGCATATAATTTTAAGACTTGGTATACAGACTGCTGTCGCAGCTTTTGCGTTCACTGCGTACTTACCAGTCAGGCGGTTGACGCATATTTATTATTATTATATGCGACATTCAGCAACCCCTCAAATCCATTTTTTTTTGCCTTTTTATTTGACTATTTTCGCGCCAGTATGCGTTAAAATGTCGAAGGAGGCAACTGCTCCGTCAGAAAACTCGCGAAGATTGAAAAGACCGAAGGAGACGAGATACATTTGTAAGGATTGTGATGCTGGACTTTGCATGCCGTGTTTTAGAATGTATCATTAGGAAAAACATTTTTAGGTATAAAAAGTAAAAGTATGTTATGATATTTTTTGTAAAAGAAGTACTTTTGGTAATAAATCACAATCTGACAATTAAAAAACATGCTTTTAACGTTTTACTACATGAAATCTCCGTCCGTATGGTACAAACTCTCCGAAAAGGGTTAACCTAAAAACCAGTCATAATTGACGTATTGCCGTTTTTTTTAGTGCAATTAAGTAACTGTGTGTCTAACATAAACTATTACGGACATACCTATTAGTAGTTCTTACAATGGAAGGTAGTTAATTACATTACATTACACTCTAACAGTGATGGAATTATTTATAAATAATTAGAACCAAAATATTATTTTCTTTCTTCACTTTTAATCTTTAAGGACGTTCCCAAGGAGTACTGCGACTATTAAAGTCTCGAGAGGCGTCGACACATCAAGAAATAATTTACAATAATGTCTCCGTAATTAAAGAATGGCAGATTTGTTCAAAAAAGAAAAATAAGTGATAAAATAAGGGTGGTTTTTAAGGGTAATTTTTTTTGCAATTTGAAGCTAAATAATAACTCCTATTAAAAAAGTTAAATGTAAAAGTTGTCGACATTAAAAAAACCTAAAACTTATGTAATAGGTTTGTTCCAGCAGAATGTTGGAAACATGTTAGCAACAATCGTAAAACGCAGAAATTGTTACAAACATTAGTCAAAAATGTTGGCAACAGTTTTCTGCTGGAACGAAAAATAAACAAGGCGTGCATACTGCTTATACGGTAATACATGAAACGTTATGTTAACAATTTGTCAGTAATGTTGGAAGAAAGTTTGCAAACTTTTCAAACAGTTTCCAACATGTTTCCAACATCTTAAAACTACTGCTGGAACAACAAACAATTGTATAATGTTACAAACATAGCACTGCTGGAACGACAAACTTGACGTGCGCAGAATCCTAACGGTTGCAAACATTTTTGACAGCCTGCTGGAACAAACCTAATAAATATAGTTTTACCCTAACCCCAAAAATTTTCGAGAATAGTAGAAAAACTGTTTTTTCGGTTTTTCATTTTTATCTTTACCAAAATAGCCAGAATAAACAAGTTTACATATTTAAAAGCTATTTTTAATTCCAAAACATTTTTGTGTTATAAAAATTTTTGATATTGTAAAAAATGATAGTACTTTCCTCCTGAGCAAAATTCACATTTGTTGATATACCTCGTATACGTGTACCGCTCATATATGTTTTTTTTTAGAAAACGTTTGTTATATCTTTAATTATTAATTTCCAGTTTTTGGTGAAAATTCTAAAAAGTTAAAATGATGTTTAAATAAACGTGCTCTAAAACGTCCGTCAGGATAGGACTTACATGTTAAATATGCAAATTTTTAAAGCTTATATTTCGAAATTTAGTCTCGCAAGGCCTATTAAAAAATCCTATGTATAGAGGACATTTATAAGTATTTGTATTCATAATTTAAAAAAAAATCCTAAGAGAGTGATTTTTTTGGGAACGTCTTTAATGAGTATATCAGCATATTGCTAAAAAAAAACAGCAATAATTGACATATAATGTAGTTATACACTTTTGATGTAGAATTTAATACAGTGTAAAAATTTGTTAAAATATATATAATATAAGGGGGTTCCATTAAAAAACTTACTTGACTATGAAAATTCTGTTTTTGAAACACGTATATTAACTAGTACTGTAAATAAAAAGTTCATCCGAATAAACATTTTTTATTCTAAGTTTATTTTTGTATCTTGTACAGGGACGAAGTTATTTCGTGTATAAAAAGAGTTGGGACACCTTGTATATCATGATATATATCCATTGATATATATCTGCGAACCCTGACAAAAGTTGTGTTTTTATTTGCTTATTTACAAAAACAAACAAAAAATCGCACCAAATTCAGTTGCGGGCATTATTTTTGTCAGAAATACTTGTTCATGTGCCATTCAAGACGCTACTGGACTTAGTAAATTTAATTAGGTTTGGGCTAAACCTCTGGCTAAACACCATCAAGAAAAAATATTTAGGATAATAATAAGTAACATTTTTTTAAAAGTTTAACACCCTGTCTCTCTGAAACAATGCATTCAACACCAAGAAATCGTCTGGGCTGGATGGCATACCAGCAATCGTTTTAAAAAAATGTGCTCCAGAACTTGCACCAAGCTGGAGAGATGGAAAGCTGCACGTGTTCAACCTATTTCCAAGAAAGGATCTAAATCTCTTCCATCTAACTATAGACCAATTTCAATTCTCGCAGTTCTTTGTAAAGTAATGGAAAAATTAATTAATTCACAAATTCTTAAGTACTTGAAAAAACACAAAATTTTGCATGATAGGCAGTATGGATTTCGCAAAAGATCTACAGCAGATGGACATTAGCGGCCAAGCTTTACAGAGCAAAGACACCTTCAATCTTGTGGGCGTCTCATTTGAAAGTAACCTTAACTGGCATAAACACATTCATCAATTTTAGGCGAAGAACCAATTCTAAAATGGTATTTACCAATCGGTTATGTTGACGTTTAAACAATGTATTATACGTCAAAGTTGTCACCAATTATTACCGCGGTTATAATTGGTTGAACGCCTAAAATTGCTGATTGTATCTATAGCCACGACAACTTCAAAAAGCTTGGATTTCTCTTTCGAGCCAAAAGTATTTTTTCCTTTTTAATTTATACACTTTATATGTGTCCCAAATCCGACCCTTGGAATATTGTTCTCATATCTGGGGCATGGCGTCCCCCACAACCCTAAGCATTCTTGATTCTATTCAAAGAAGAGCTATTCGTCTTATTAATGATCCTTCACTTACAGAAAGGCTTCCCTCTCTTGCCTATCGTCGAGCTGTGTTCTGGTTCCCAACAGAGAAACTCGTGGTTCCGCGCGTATGCATCCCTATACGGTCCAACTTGACAGCCCCGAACTTCCCACTTTGTTCGTTCTTTTATCCCTAAAGTTTCTAGATTGTGGAACCTGCTGCCCGCGGAGGTCTTTCCTTCCCCCCAAATCTTCAAGTATTTAAGTCCCGTGCCAACAAACTCCCTCTTACCTCGCTTCAGACACCCACGGTACGTTAGTATTTAGGCTTTTAGCCTTCGTGGTTTATCCAAAGATTTAAAAAAATCCGAACCTAGGTTTATATGAACGTTTTCTTCACATAATTAGCTCGGAAATGAAACCTTAATTTTTTTCCTCATAATAAGAACTGTTCTGGGGTCAATCAACTATTTTGTGTCCAGTTTTAAAATTTTCGTATCTTTATGAACTTTTTTTTGTAATATTTATTTATTTTAAATAATAAATTTCTTCATTAATTGTAATCTGCAATGAGCAGAGCACTTTAAACTAGGGCTGGCAAAAACCGGAAAAAAACAAAATCGGTTAACCGGTTTTAAAAAAACGTTTAACCGAATATTTAAAACCGGTATTAAAAACCGGTTTTTAAAACCGAAAAACCGACACCGGGTTTTAAAACCGAAAACGGTTTTCAAAACCGAAAAAGGCTTTTCTAAACCACAGTTAACAGAAAATGGGAAAGTAATTATTCTCTATTAATCGTTTTTGCGTTGATTACGGATTTGCTCATGAGCTGTGGTGTAAAGTGATAATCATTATTCATCCTAGAATATTCTTCAAAAGAAATTGGTTAAATATAAATGAAAATAAAAATGTAACATCCCTGTTAATAAAATGCAAGATTCTAAAAGTTGATGTAAAAATTTTATACATACATAATTTATTTTTTCCTCTGTATTTAAAAATGGTATTCTATTTTCGGTGTTTTTTCTTGGTTTATTGGTTAATAAAAAAACAGAAAAGGAAAAGTGGTGATGTTTAAATTTTAATTTAGTGTATTATAATAGTAAATTGTAGTTTTTATATAAACCGCAATCAGCCAAAAACCTATTTATTGATATTCGAAGAACCGCTTTTCGATTTTGGTCCGATAATCCGAAAAGCCGGTATTTGAAAACCGCTTTTTAAAACCGGTTAACCGATATTTGAACACCGGTTATTCAAAACCGGTTAACCCCGGTTTAACCGAAAAACCGGTTTCGGTTGCTAGCCCTACTTTAAACAGTTTCAACAATAAAACTTAAAAATCCACATTAGATAAAGTACGAACGCTCTAAGTTCAACACAGCTACGTCATCAACAACCACATGTTCACATACAAAAGCACCGAGTTGCCATGCATTTGTTTACCATCGGTTAATTTTAGCATATCTAACTTAAGTTAAATTTTTTAAACTAGATATAAACGGTATTTAATTAAGTATTTTTTGATTAAAATGTCGTTTATTGCTAATAAAAAAAATTACAACAGCTAATTTGTAAAGAAAAAAATTTCATGTTTTTCTGGTGGCAGGAATATTAAGCGGATTTTTTTCTGGAAAACTAAGCAAACTACGTAAAATACAGTTTTAACAATAAAAATATATCCACATTAGATAAAGTACGAACGCTGTTAGTTTAACACACCTACGTCATCAACAACTAAATGTTTACAAACATCAATTTTAGTCGAAGAACCAATTCTAAAACGGTATTTACCAATCGGTTATGTTGACGTTTAAACAATGTATTATGTTAAAGTTGTCACCATAGATAACCTACATTTAGATTCGCAGTGGCAAGAAGTATTTTTCGGATTTTTACGACCTCGCGCAGTGGGTGGACGAACATGCGCACTTAAAAGCCGTGGCAAAATACAAACACCGGCACCCCGTACCCTTCGTCCGCGGTCTGACCGTAACGCTCATTAGCTACCGTACTTCGAACAGAAAACCAGGACGCCGTCATCAAATTCCTTCCAATAATGCAGATAGTTTGTTTGGGGCCGACTGCGTTTACCCTCAACTGGCTTGCGCACAAACCGGTTTTTTCGCCCATGAAGTGTTACTTTTGTTTCGCGCAGGTTATAACGTTGGCTATCCATCGAGATCAGTGGTTGTCACCAATTATTACCGCGGTTATAATTGGCTGAACGCCTAAAATTGCTGATAGAAAAGCACCGAGTTGCCATGTATTTTTGTACAATAGGTGTCGGCAAATTGTAGATATATGTAGGGTTTCTGTAGTCGATGAGACGTGTGTTTGGGGAATTTTGCTGCTATCAAAGTATGGCGTAGCGGTGTTTAACTAACAGCATTTGAACTTTACGTCTCATGTAAACAAAATTCTAACCCGGAAACAACAAGGATCAAAAAGCACGATCACTACCAACAGAGGTAACTAACTTGTCAATCATTAAGCCATATTACCATATCCCAAGGACAATCAAACAATTTAGTTATCCAAGGGACTGATTTTTCAAAAGATTGGTTGTCCGAGGCACATTTTTTTTTAAATTTAAACTGCCGATACAATATTTTTACACAATAATTTATTAATAACTTACCTTAGTCATTCAAGTGACTGGTTGTCCGACGGACATTTTTTAATTTTTTTAAACCTTGAACTGTCTGATAAGACGTATTTTATTTTTTTATGCTCTCAGTAAAATTAAGATTAAATACGATCTCAAACACCATAAATTATTAAAAATACTAATTACTTACGTATCTCAGCTGGTTGTCACACTGACACATATTTAAGCCACCCACTCAACTAAGACGTTTAGGACAAACATATGTTCATATGAAGTTTTTCTTCCTATTTTTTATTGTAGAATCACCCCTTTAAGTTTGTCGGTTAAGTAACTGGATACCCTGTATATTTAGTGAATTATAGTATGTATTCCAAAACAACCACCCAGAGCACCGTTAGGTTAAGACGGTAAAACCCGGGGTTATCCATTTATTTGGAGACTCCGTAATTTTAAAGTAACCAGCCAAGTACTCGTTTCTTAGGCTCAAGAACATTACTTCTTATTATTATATATATATATATAATTTTTTTCTTTTTTTGTTTTTTATCAGGGACAGAGTAATTTCGCTCTTGGACAAATAAAAGTTGTTTGGCCCACTATTATTTTGCATTTGTTTAAAAAATCCAAAAATCTACTTTTTTTCGCAAATTTCAGAATAAAAATGTTTGTTTCCAAAGTGTTTCCCTTTAGAAAAATAACATCTGGTATATGTGTCTTTCCCGCTTACTTTTTAGATAAAATAATTTTAAAACTCTATCAACCCCAGTATTTGGACAAAGAATACCAATCCATAGAAGGCCACAATTGAGATTTCAGTTTACCCTGAAATTTTAGTACCTACCCTGACCACCAGATAGCGAAAGTTGGCACCGAACCAATCAGAAAATTAATCAATGCCCATGTCGAGTTTCTATTGGTAGATTGGACTACTTTTGCTATCTGGTGCTCAGTGTAGGTAATAAAATTTCAGGGTACGCTCAAATCTCACTTGTGAGCTTCTTTGGTTTGGAGCAAAAGAAGTTTTGTTTGAAAGATGCAAATTAAAACGAATTTTTTAAAATTTGAAGTTTTTTCCAGCCAATAGTTGACTGATATTATTAGCGACTGTACAAAATAGTCGATAAAACATAAATCTTACATATTTCAATCAAAAAAATATATATATGTATTTTATCAAAAACTGCGTTTTAAAATGGAACTCCTCATATAATAAAAAAATATCTTTAAATCTTGTTTTAATCCAAAGTTGGGAGAACTCTTGAAAAACCTAAATATACAGGGGTGTTTCCTTCCGGTAAAAAAATTAAGGGTTAGTCATGCGCTAACATAAAAAAGTTTTTATCGACATGAATCCGCAAATGTTTCGTTCCTAACGTACAAATAAATAAACTTATTTTAGAAAAAATGATTTACTAGGTAAAAACGGTATTTAGTTAGATATTTGTTGTTGTTGTTACATAGTTGCTAATAAGAAATTATAAAACTAAATTTTAAAAATAAAAAGTTCTTTAATCTTTTCTGTATGGTCCAGGCATATGCAATTTGGCGGACTTTTTCTCGAATACAAAGTAAGCAAAGAAAAAAATTAAGTACAAAAAAGCTGTTATTTGCTTAATTTAAAGAAAAAAATAAATTGTACAAAAATCAATGTCGTACAATATTTTTGTCAAAAATACTTGCTCACCATCTGAGGTGCCACTGGATTTTGTAAATTTAATTAAGTTAGGGCTAAATTAACAATTCCCGTTAACACCGCCACACATTTTATTAAAATCGGATAAAGAAATATTTAACATATTAATAAAAATACCAAAGTTTAAAAAAATAATACCCTGTATCTTGGAACCAATGCATTTCCGGACCTATGTATAAACTTATGATAGTAAACGCTAAGGAATTATTCCTTTATACAGCAATTAGGAAATATCCTGTATATTTTCAAACAAATAGCCTAAAATCGAACAATAATTTATTTTAATTTGCTTTAGGACATGAGTAAAAAAAATTACCGATACGAATGCTGATACCGATACGGTTACTGATGCCGATACGGATACTGATGCCGATACGGATACTGATGCCGATACGGATACTGATGCCGATACAGGTACAGATTCCGATACTAATACCGATGAGAATAAAGTGAAACATTTCGATCTTCATCGAGCTTTACCATGGGAATCTGCATCATTAGATATAGTTAATAAAAAAAAGATAATGAAGCTTTATCAGATGACGAAAACTTATCATCGTTCCATGACGCAGCATCAAATATTACACAAATAGTTCAGGGTTCTTCTGATGACAAAACCATATCGTGGAATCCTACGTCATTGCATTTAGCAAATAAACTAAATTCAACACCACCAGCTATGGAAAATAAAAAAGATAGTGTTCCTGTAAAGACTCTTCCATGGAAAGATGAAGCAGCTAATATTCAGAATAATCATCTAGAGATTAACATGTTGCTTTTAGGGGAGTCAGGTGTTGGCAAGTCAACATTTATTAATTCTTTTGCAAATTATATGAAACATGAGAATTTTGAAGCTGTACAACAAAACGATTTGAGTGTTCTGATACCAGCAAGGTTTCATATTTTTGACAAGTAAGTAAAAAATTATCTTATAGATCTATGTATTTGTATTTCAAAATTAAATATGTAAATATGTAACAAAATAAAAAAATTCTATAATTTAATTTTTTAAGGATGATACTACAGCGTGGGTATTAATTATTGGTACACAGAGAAACAACAGTTGCTTTGCTCGATCGTAAGAAAAAACTCTGTATTGTTAATTTTTATCTGTTATCTAAAGAGTACCTACATTTCCTTGAATTTTTTTATAACGTCGCAACTTTATTGATTTCCTATTTATTATTGAACTATCTGAGAAAAACGGTGAACTCTTCTATGTGTTTTCCCAAAAAAGATATACTTTGTTAGAATCGGTCTAAGTAACCTTTTTCGAAATATTTTCTTCTATGTGTTTTAAGGAGATATACTTATTTTTGAAAATAACTTTTTATATTATTTACTTACAATGACGTAACAACATTAACAAATACTAAGTTAAATAATAATATAACACCTAAAAATCTAAACTAACAAATTTGGGTAAATTAAGTGTTTTTTAAACTTTTTATTTGTTTCTAAATATGAAATTTATATTATAACTAAATATTAAATTTTATTAAAAGTTGCAGATAGTTGCAGCTAATTAGTACAAAAAAATTTTTGCTTACTCTTCCATAAGTAAAATAAGCCCAAAAAAGAAATATGGTTTTTAATGTATTTTTGAAAATCCATACCAAATCTCTTGTTTGCTTTTAAGCTTATTACAATACAGATTTTAACAAGATATAATTTCATAAATAAAAAGTGTACATATAAAAATATTATTTTTAAAATACAAACCTTCTAGATTATCACCCATAAAAAACAATAGACACTTTTTTGTTATACTAATTGTAGTTAAACTTTAATTTTGAGAAGAAAATATCAAATGGCAAGGCACTTTTCTGTATTATAAAAAGGACCACATATAAAGCTACATATTTCTATATTGGTAAAGTAAAAAAGAAAACGAGTTGTCTTGTTATTATCTGGTTATCTACGATTAAAAATGCAGACATTTTAAGTTAAGTTATGAAAATATTGATTTCGGCATTTTTGTCCACATATCGACTCACTGTGCGCCGAGGCGAGTACATTTACAACATATTAGCTTTAACCAGAGGGATATTTTTCTAATTCTTCTGTCTTACAGCTGCTAACAAGCTTGTCTAACAGCTGACGTCATTATAATGTGAATCGAAAAATAAAAGCGCTTACCGCCAATGACAAATGACATAAAAAATAATAATAATATAACCTAAAAAATGGCAACTCCAGTATTAAAACAAAAATGCGCAATATCTTTAATGGCAGGTAAATAATCTTTCACATGGTTTCCCGCACATACTATTGTTACTGTTATTAGAATACATTTTTTAGTCAATTTTTAACCTAAAATTCGGCTATATTTCTCCCTCCTTGTTTTTCGTCTTGTTAGACGGTGGTTAAACATCTCCCGATGCCGCTAACAACCGCTGTGAGCTGCTGTTATAGCGGGTCCTCATGTGGCGTTCTAAACGCCGGCGTAACGACGTTCAAAGCTATGATTGGTTGAAACAATCCACGTGAATAGCGCGACGCTATGTTTATTTGGCTGTCAAAAGAACGCCGGACGTACGCCGAGAGTTGAATTATTTCAACTTTCCAGCGTTAACGCGGCGTGGCTTGTGTCACTTCTGTCATTTTTGTTGTTGTTTTTGTGTTTTCTTCAGTTTGTTTTCAAATATGAGTGAGGTATGAAAAATAAATTAATCTTTTTCCTTTCTGCATGAGAAATTTTCTTATTTCTATCAAAACAGCTGATTACACCAGTTTACGCGTTGATTTCAAATGCGCGTCATTGGGACGTTACGTCAAAACGCGCGCAACAACGCTGTCACGCGATACGCGGCTTTTAGCGCTACATGAGGACTCGCCTTAAGACTGACGCCATTGATTTGTAAAAAAATGAAAGTGCTATAAGCCAGAGTTTCTATATGAGAAGGGGTTTAGACATAAGAAAGACCGGCGATAGCTTTTGTCAGGGACGTGAGGGTGTGAGAATTACGATTTCGGTTGGCAGTTCTGTTCAAAGTGGGTAGCATTATCAGCTGATGACAGAGTCGTGCCTTGTCGAAGCTTTGTTTGGTAAAAACTGTGGACATTTGCCATTTTCATTTTGGTTTTATATTTTGCAAGGATTTCCAGTTGTTAATGTTTTTGGTTAGTTTAGAGACTTTACATATTATTGGTTCGGACTCGTTTTATTTTAGAGATTTTGATAGTGTTTAGTCGAATAGTTTTCAGTCATTCGTGTTTTTATATACATATAATACAGATGAGTGTCCGCTAATTAATGGTACTCAGAAAAAACACAGATTTCTTATGCGAAAATACCCATGTAGGATTTAAACAAACATACCTATATCCAAAAGTTAATGATAAGGAAGATACGGGGTGTTAAAGAGATATAAATATTTTTTATTCATGCATTTCGATAATTTTTGATGTTTTGAACATTTTAATAAAACTCGGTATCCAGGAGTTTTTAGATATCAGCTATTTATGTATATCTGCGCAGTTGTAATTATAGCTAATACGATGTTGTTGAAGGTACATACCTACATACTTTCGGGTGCTCTGAACAACTAAAATGTGAATACCTTAAAAACGGTTGTCAAGACCGATTCTTACTAAGTATACCTTTTTTGTGCAGAAAGCATAGATAAGCTTACTAGTTTACATACATACAGAGTAGTAACAAAAAATTGGGTAGTTTTAGAGTATTTTAAATAGTGTACCCATCGCCCTCTGGTCTACACACAAAAATTAATATTCGATCTGAAAAGCTAATGTTTAAAAACCCCTAGATACCGTTTTATTAAGATATTTAAAAAGGTGGGAACAATTATCGAAATAAATTTACTTTTTCTTTTTACTATGACACCCCCGTATCTTCCTCATTATAAACTTTTGGATATTAGGTATGTTTGGTTAAATCTTAATATTTTGGCATAAGGAATCTGTGGTTTTTCTGTGTACCATTCATTAGCGGACACCCTGTATACAAAGTTTTTAAAATGGTTTTTGACTTACGGAACCATGGAAAATGTTTTGCTCTGCCAGGTACCTCATCGTCCTGTCGTCGCTTTGATAATTTTTAATTTTCAATATTTAAACCACATTTATGTTTTTGTTTTAAGTTATGCCTTTTAAAATAATCCAATAAATTTTGTTTACAACATGCAGTTCTTTTTGTTTTCTCCTTAATTCTACGCCACTGATCTGCCTAAAATCAAACATGGCCGAAAATGGCCTGACTTGACGTCACAGCCGCACTAGCCAATATGGCGGATGTCGTGACCTTATCTCACCAATCGACTTTGCTGTAAGCAGCTAACAAAGAAAGAATCCCTCAGAACTGCCATCATACATAAATGATTTATTGTATTTCCATTTATTTTTTGGTTGAACTAAATAGTTAAACGCAAATATCTGGAGCAAAAGGTTGAGTCTTTATAGTCCAAGAGCCCGCGAGAGGCAGACCTTCGTTATTTTGTAAGAGCTAAAAGTTTGTCTGCGCATGCTTCCAACATAGGTAGAAGCAATGATAGACTATTAGGTTTGACACATAGTGGCTTTGGCAGGTACCAGGTATCAAAGTTTAATTAATGGAAACTTAACTTTCGTCATTTTGTAAAAGTTAAATTTTTTGTATTTTACTTGGGGACCTATAAAAAGATATTTCCTCAGTCACTAGACAGTTTTAACCGTTTTGATCCCTTGGCAAACAAACATGTTGGAGTGGCTCAATGGTGTCCAATATTTCCGTTGTATAACAAGATATGATAAAAAGTCTTAAGGGGGAGATACCTGTAAAATGCATTTTTTTTCATTATATGTTATTATAGTCCTTAATGAACACATCATTAAAATTTTAGAATACAATTTTCAGTATTTCTTATTATACAGAGTTGGTAAGTCATTATATTCAATAAATTTTTATGTTCAATCGTTAAACGCGTTATTCTCAATTTTTTTTTTTTAAATTGGCGGCACGATAACTAAAAAGTTATTGACTGATCGTCCTGAAATTTTGCACACATATTTTTAACAACAGTAGTTTCTATAGGTAAACCTACAAAATTCCATAAAAATTAAAATAAAAAAAAATAAAAAATAAGCAAAAACGATGGAACAATTGAGTCAAATAAGTAATTTTATTTTTTTCAAGCATTGTATTTCTCGGATTTATTTTATTTTTTAACTTTTTAAGGTTTACAGAAAAATTATAACATTAATAAACACAAAAAATTTAGTTTTTGATTTTCAAAAAATGTTTTTGGGACACTGTCTACATCTAAATATTTTTAGGACAAATCTATTTGAAAACCCTACAACTCTTATTATAAGACTTTTTGTCATGTCTTGGTAAATAATAGGAATATTGGACCATTGGGCCACCCCAAAAAGTTTGTTTGTCAAGGGGTTGAAACTGTCAAAACTGTCTGACGAATAAGAAAATTCTTCTAATAGGTACCTAAGTAACATATTGTTCCAAATCACCTCGTATAAAAACACGTGCCTTCGTTTTTATACTTTTATTAACAATGTAACGTAACTATGGTTACAATAACGGCAAAATCTTAAATTGTCAATGTCTCGAAGTTTACAGCACAAAAGTCGAATCTGTACTAACTGATCGGAGGTTTCCCGTCGCGCTTTTATAGCATGGTGGAAGAGTAAAGAATGATCTAGAATCTTCGAGAAATATCGTGAAAATTCCATAGTACAGGATGGCATAAAGGTTCTCAATGGATAATTCGGACGTTTTCGGAAACCTTCGAAACTGACGAAAGAACTTGGAAAATCTAAGGTAAATTATTCAAATAAATTATCAGACTAAATTAAAAGGTCCTAACTTTATACAATTCTATAAACTAACACTTATTTTTAATGTCCGTAACAATATATAAAATTCAGCGTTTACAAAATGACGAAAGTTAAGTTTCAAATATTTAACCTTCGGTACCTGGTACCTGACAAAGCCACTATGAGTCAAACTTCATAGTCTACCATCGCTTTCACCTACGTTGGGAGCATGCACTGACAAACTTTTAGCTTAAAATATCGAAGGTCGGACGCTCACGGGCCCTTACTCTATAAGATAGTATACCTTTTTTCTACTAACCAGAACACAGAAGACTAAAGCCGGATGTCCATGAGAGCGGTTTTCCGCCCGCGTATTACAAATACGCGCAGAAAATCCGCTGACACGTCCATTGTAGCGGAAAATATTAAAGCGTTTTGTTTTGAATATGGTGATTTTATGTTAGAATTTTCTTTGGTTGATTAGTATCGGTTGTGAAGGTCACTAGATGTAAATCATCATCTGTCTGTGGCATGGCAAATGGATTGAATAATGGATAATAATAAACAATTTTAATTTTATTATGTAAAAACCCACTTTTGTAATGCAAAGAAAATAACGAAATCTAGAATTTTTTTCTAAAAAATGTTTCTAACCCAAAACCTGTTCCTCTTTTTTTTTGGTCCTATTGAAAGTAGGATAAATATCTTTTTTTCGCCAAATATCATACTGAAGTAAATAATTAAAATAAGTGTGGTTAATGTCGTCCATAAATAACACTTCTTTTATTTAAAATGGATCTTTAACGTCTTGTCTTATCTTCAAGCAACAACTCATCAAGCTCATCAACTAGTTCAAGGTTATAGTTTCTGGCTATTAATTAAAAAAATCCGTACAATCTAGTGGAAAACGCATAAAAGTTAACTTCATCTCAACTTTTTGCGTATCCGCGTCAAAAATGGCAGGAAAAGCATTTTAAATTTGCACTAACCATTCACAACGCTGAATTATCATCCGCGAGCGGAAAACCGCTCTCATGGACAGCCGGCATAACGATAAAAACATTCTTTTAGGGAGTTTAAAAAACACGAAATTGCTATTGGAGCCAAAGATGAAAATGAATATTTAGGTGATGGGGCTGCAGCCACCCAAAATGTAAAGACATACGTGTTCTATATTACCCTGGAAAACAAATCTTACAAAGTTAGGTTAATAGATACGCCAGGAATGGGCGATCCCAGAGGTATCGACCAAGATAACAAAAACTGTGATTATGTATTGGATTATGTTGGAAGATTAGAAAAAATTCACGCCATTTGCCTTCTTTTAAAGCCAACAAACACTCGTTTGGATGTATTTTTAAACTATTGCGTTACACAGATCCTTTCACGTTTGGAGAAGTCAGCTACCGACAACATAGCATTTCTTTTTACGAATACAAGAGGACAAAATTATACACCTGGAGATACATATACGTCTTTGGAGGTTTTAGTAAATACAATAAAGGATACGAACAATGTAACGCTGCCGCTTAGTCATAAAAATGTATTCTGCTTTGATAACGAAGCTTTTCGATTTTTGGCCTCAATAAAACAGGGAGTCGAATTTAAAGAAGGAATTTTAAAAGCTAATATTGAAAGCTGGAAGTATTCTTATGAAGAAATTTACAGGTAAGTTGTCTTATCGTCAAAATAGGTCCCTTCAAATAACCCAGTAGTTCCGAATCCGAATAGGAAGCGATCTTTATCCATCTGTTTACCGGATAAAAACTTTTTTATATCAAAAATGGTTTTTAAATGAAGGTATCGCCATAGGGTTGCCTAAAAAATTTAGGTCAAATCTATTATTTCAATTTTAGGCGTTCAACCAATTATAACCGCGGTATTAATTGGTAAAAACTTTGACGTATAATACATTGTTTAAACATCAACATAACCGATTGGTAAATACCGTTTTAGAATTGGTTCTTCGTTTAAAATTGATCTGTCTGTCTGGGAGGTAGCTACGTCGAAAAAACAAGAATTTTAGGTTGGCTGATTTTTTGATATGTTGTTCTCCCTTCTCTTTCAGGTAGACCTCGACTGTCTGGCTGGCGGTAGCCGTTGCGTTGGCGCCCAGCTGTGACCTAGACATTTAGAGCTGTCACCTTGACATTTAGAGCTGTCACTAATACGTTAAAAAATGCAAACCTTTGTCATATATTATCTTTTTAAGTTTCATGAAAATATACCTAACGGTTTAAAAGTTACAAGGGGGACGACTGTATAGTTAGCAATGGTAAGTGTCTGGCAATAAAGAAATGTGTTTGGTGAACCTATCTAAAGACAACAAATTGAAAATTAGGTTTCTAAAAATATTTTTAAAACCTTGGATTATCGCCTGTACAGATGTGGCGAGCAGTGGTGCAGGGGCTAACGTGTCAGCCTCTCACCGGAGCGATCCGGGTTCGAATCTCGGTGTCGGACATCGGATTTTTCATTGCTCGTCACCTCACAGTTGGCAATGGCAAACCACTTTATAGTATTCTGCCATTCCTAGGTAGTAGTTATTTAAAAATAACGTCCGTGGTGGCACTACCGCGTTGTCTAAAAGGTGCAAAGGTGAAATGCAAAACTGCATGTTTCAGTGCTTCGATAACGTTGACAAAACACGACAATAATGGGTTAAACATCCAGTAACCCGGCACTCACGGTACACTGGTATTTAGGCATAAGCCTTCGTGAGATGTCATAAAGATAAAAATTCCGCTACCGCCAACCAGATAGCCCAGGGTCTACCCGGAAGAGGAAGGAGAACAACATATCAAAAAATAAGCTGACCAAAAACTCTTTCTTGAAAACGTTGCTAGCTCCTGTACTATACCGGGTGCCCACGAAATCACTTTCCGGCTGCCATTTTTTTATTTTCTTATTGATACTGATGAAACTTGGTGGGGTTGTTAGACTAACGAAAAGTCATTTTTAAGTATACATGATGGGCTTTTACGACTTCCGGTTTCACCGGAAATGAGTAGAACTTTTGATTTCTACATGAGACAGCCTATATATTTTTTGTTTTTGGATTCCCTAGATCATTTTTAGTAGGAATACAATATTTTTAAAACAAATTTTAGTCAAATTTTATTTTTAAATTAAATTTTTATTTTTTATCTAGACTGCCATGATTATTCTTAAATCACTCCCTGTAATTTACTTACTTTCAAAAAAATACAAAAACGATTTTGTCTTTTTAAACTTTTTACTAAAAGCTCTTAACTTTACTTTTTATTTTTTTTACCCTAACTCAAAAAACAAAATAGGACCATATCACTCTCATAATATTTCTAAATGCAGTATTTTAAAGCGAATCCAACGATGTAAAACACTAATAGAATATGTTGTCAAAACAATTGCATGTATTCCGTTAAAAGTTTAAAGAATACAAACGTTAGGTTGTATCTGTGTATCTCCCTCCTACAATGTGACAATAATTTTAAGTTGAATTTGGTACTAGGATACTTTTTTTATTGTTAATAACAAATTTAACCTAAAATTATTTTAACATTGTAGAAGACACATAAACACAAACTAATGTTTTTATTTTTTAAACTTTTAGCGAAACACAAGCAATTGATTTTACAACATATTCTATTAGTTTCTGTTTTGGTTAGTTCTGGTTAGTTGCGACGTACGCTCATCGTACGCCATTTAGTATCAAAAAGATCATTTACCTACATAATAAATGTTGCTAAAAGAAAATGAAGTAAAGTGTCGTAGGGTTTTACATCGTTGGATTCGTTTTAAAATACTACATTTAGAAATATTATAAAAGTGATACGGTCCTATTTTGGTTTTTAAGCTAGGGTAAAAAAACTAAAAAATTGAAGTTTAGAGCCCTTTTAGTTAAAAAGATAAAATCGAATTTGCATTTTTCTGAAAGTAAGTTAAGTATGAGGAGTGATTTTAGAATGATCATGACACTCTAGATGAAAAATAAAACATATTTTTATACTCCGCACTCAAAATTTTGCAGTAGGCCATGCAAACAAATGCTTTTGTTTTATTTAGGTTGTTGGACATTATTGTCAAAATGACCGGTGGTTACGTTCCGAAATGGCACCTCTGTGGTTAAGGGTTAATAAGTTGAGACCGGCCAACCTTACAGTATTTTTATTCGCCTCTTTATTAAATCATAAGTATGTTTATTTTTTTGGTTAACTTCTAGACTTCTTTCATACATCGTCAAGCTTAATCCACATGATCCCAAAAAAACGATCAGCATTAATCATGCAAGAAAAATGGTATTACAACTATCTCAACCCTTGGCAGAGATAGTCCAGTTGATTGGAGATAATATTTATAAATTAGACCAACATACGCATCAGCTTTTAATGGAAAATCAAACGATGGAAGGTCTAAAAAATGCCAGTGATAGATATAAGAGTTATGGAGTTGGATATGCCTGTTACTGTTTGCACAGCCCTAACTGCAGTACTATTTATAAGGTAAATAATACAATTATTCCCCATACCAAAAGTTGCCAAACTTATTTGTAGTATGACGCACTTGGACACTTGCCATTCTCACACGACGCCCTTACGCCTAAGTCAACTTTAAATTGGAAAATTTCTTATAATAAAAAACCGAAGAGCAAAAAAAAGGTCTTCAGGTACAGTTTTGCTGCCGGTGTATCATTAGGGTTAGTCCAACAATTATTTGCACCACAAAATATCCAGCAAATCCAAAAACCGCATATTGATTTCTTGATTTGTTCAAAAGTTATTGCAAAAACAGCCCTTTTATCAGTGCCGTATTAACCATTAGGCTGACTAGGCTACAGCCTAGGGTGCCATGAAAAAATAGGCGCCAGACAGGGTAGTAATAGGCGCTAGACAGGGAATTTTTAAAAAAGTTCAGGTCGGGTGGGGATATTTGGTGACCAATTTCTCTGTAAATAAGGTGCTTTGGAATGAAAAAGGCGCGAAAAGGAGGGAATGAACTTTTTGTTTTTTTTTTTTGCTCTTCAAAATTTTTTTGGTGGAAAATAGGCGCTCCGGAAATTCTAGCCTAGGGCGCCTCAAACAGTTAATACGGCCCTGCCTTTTATACTAAATTCGTTGTAAACAACAATCGAATTTTTAAATTTTTGTGATCTAGCATGCCATGACAAATAAAATATGTGCTCTCTAGCGGAAGCAACAAAAGGAAATATAATCAAGTTTGACTTTTTTCTTAATCAGTAAAGGTTCGTCTTTAAAATGAAACCCAGTTTGTTTAATTATATTATGGCAAACCAAAATTAAGAGCATTTTAAGCAGTAATAGCTCACCCTTCCCCACAGCCCTTATTTTACGCCCTACAAGGAAAAGTGATAAACCAAAATAATGTAGAATTTTAATAGCGATAATATATTTTTTTTTCTTACTTACACTGGATGATTTCCAAGAAAAATGTATAGTAAGGAACTTAAGAATAATTTACAGCGATTTCTCATAGTCGATTTTGTTTATAGAATTTTTTTCCCAATATTCTACGACCAGTACATTCCAAGATATGCTACCTATCCACCCTTAATACAATACCTGTATGAAGAAGGTTAATCTGGAAGTTTTTTTACCACTTTAGAATTAAGACCCTTACGAATCAGCATCTTACAAGGGGTCTTAGGGAACGGTCACTGAAGATCGCGCGAGCGAGGGATTTTTTCTTAAACCTAACGCGTAAATGCAAGTGGCCACACCGACAATCAGCGGGCGGGCGAAAATTAACATGCAGCCCTCGTACTGTAAAAAATCGCTCGCTCCCTTTCGCTCGCGCGCCGTTCAGTCTGGCCGTTCACTAAGTGTTTTGTTATCGCTGTAATCTCTCCGGGTCACGAAATTAAATAATTATAATTTCAGGTGGCTGACAAAAACAAATACCACTACAAACAACGGTGTCACAATCCATGCCATCTTAATAATGTTCCTAGAGAGATCGTTGGTGACCCTGCTATTTTAAAATGTACTGCCATGGGTGGGAGCGAGACCTGCAAAGAATGCAATTGTCGATTTAATACACATATGCATATTTACTATGAAACTAAGACTTTTGAAAACAAAATAGTCGATACAAATGTTTTAAAAAACATAACAACTAAAGAGGACGCTGCCAAAGAAAAAGAAAAAGTTATTAACAAAATATTGGATCACAAAGATCAATTGGAAGAAGAACACAAATACATTATTAAGTGTGTTGCTACGTTTGCTCATTTTCTACAACAAAATGCAATTACTCCTATTAATGACGCACTAAAAGAATATATTAATTATTTAATAGTAAGGTAAGTTAATCTTAAAAGTTACTACTTTAAATTTAGCCCCAGGAATGTACGGAAAAGAAGAAGAAATACATTTTTAACTTGTTTAAGAAAAGTACATTTTTAGATTTAAATATAATGATACCAAGAAAACCATTGATTTTACGCAAATAGTGTTTTGTTTAATGTTTTGAATCCTATATGACAGGGGTTTCCAAACTTATTTGTAGTGTGACACCCTTGGACACTTGCCATTTTCTTACGACGCTTTTGCGCCCTAAGCAACAGCAATGACAAAATTTCTTATTGTGACAATAAATAGAAGAGCTAAAAGAAGTTTTTAGGTACAAAGTTTCCCTCTTAATGTATCACTAGGATTGGGAAAACAATTATTTAAAACCACAAAAGATAACTCTTCTCCTTACTTTTTTTACCTTGCATGTGAGGAAAAATATCTAATTACTAATTTTTCTTATCAAATACCTTCACGCCATTTTTTTTATCCAACCAACACGCAACGCCCTTGGAATGATAATGCGACGCCCCTGGGCGTCTCTACGCACAGTTTGGGAAACCCTGCTATATGCTATTTTAGAAAATGTTATATCCTGATATTTAATGTAACTTTTTATCTGTGTGGAGAAGAGTAATTTTTTTTAAACAAGTTATTACACACAGGGCCACTGAGAACCGTCTCGGGCCCTGGTACAAGTAAAAGTATGGGCCCCCTTAATACTGGGAAAAAAAATTGAAAAGCTAAAAAAAGTCCTTACCTACTGCAAACCTATAATATTTTCATTTATTTGTGTTACGGGCTTACAGAATTACCCAAAAAAATTGATGAGCAAAAAAAAACAAAAAAAAACATTTATTCCGAGCCCCGATAATTTGTACCGCCTTTAATGCCCTCTCGTCGGGCCTGATTACACAACATAAATAATTTTATTTGACTCTTGAAACACTTAAAAACACGCTAAATAACTATAATTATGCCGCGATTTTGAATTACGCTAAAATTTAAAAGTTATTTTGGATAAATGCTCCATATTGTTTCCGTTTTATTAAAAAGTGTCCACTATAATCTCTTCACCTGCAGTTTCCCAACAGAGAAACTTGTGGTGCCGCACGTATGCATCCTTATACGGTCTAACTGGACAGGCCGCGAAGTTTCCACTTTGTTCCTTTTTTTATCCCTAGAGTTTTTAGATTGCCTGCGAAGGTATTCTCCTTTCCTTCAAACTTTTAAGTATTTAAGACTCGTATTTAGGCTTTCAGCCTTCGTGAAGTGTTTAAAGATTTTAAAAAATGTATTTACCCCCAAAAATACAATGTATCTTTAAGTAATTACAATATCTTAAAATAAAATAAAACTCTATGAGACAACAAAATGAGTTTCGCGAAATGTCCGGTCAATTTTTAAGAAATGTAATAAAGAAACAAAATAATCTGTGCTAGCCTGGAAAATAATTAAAGACATGTTAGTGCGCGAGATTCGAATAGGAAGAGACGTTCACCCATCTGTTTACCAGATAAAAACTGTTTAATATCAAATATAGTATTTAAACAAAGGTATCAACATAGGATTGCCCAGAAAATTATGGCCATGGATAAATTAAATTAAAAAAAAAAAAAAAAAAAAAAAAAATTGATACAATGTATAATAACAATATTATTTTTAAATACATGCTAATTCTAGTCAATTCTAGTTATTATATATATTATACATACCAATTTTATACATAAATAATACATTTTATAATACTACTAGCTATGATTCCCGGCTTCGCTCGGGAGTTTATATGAGACCCAAATAACCGTTGTTCTGAATGAAGTTCAACTACTCGACAACAGATGGCGCCACTACACATATTTTACATTTTTGCCACCCACAACCACCCACTTCCACCCACCCCGACCAAACTCCCTTACTCACAATGGGAGACCAAGGGGTATTTGTAACCCCGACGGGAAGTCGATCGGAGTTGCGGATGATAGCGAAAATCGTGGACACACGAACGTACATTAGCATTTTATATAATATATATTAGATTAGACTAGCTATGATTTCCGGCTTCGCTCGGGAGCTTATATGAGACCCAAATAACCGTTGTTCTGAATGAAGTTCAACTTCTCGACAACAGATGGCGCCACTACACATATTTTACATTTTTGCCGCCCACAACCACCCACTTCCACCCACCCCGACCAAACTCCCTTACTCACAATGGGAGACCAAGGGGTATTTGTAACCCCGACGGGAAGTCGATCGGAGTTGCGGATGATAGCGAAAATCGTGGACACACGAACGTACATTAGCATTTTATATAATATACTAGCTATGATTCCCGGCTTCGCTCGGGAGTTTATATGAGACCCAAATAACCGTTGTTCTGAATGAAGTTCAAAGTTCAACTACTCGACAACAGATGGCGCCACTACACATATTTTACATTTTTGCCACCCACAACCAGCCACTTCCACCCACCCCGACCAAACTCCCTTACTCACAATGGGAGACCAAGGGGTATTTGTAACCCCGACGGGAAGTCGATCGGAGTTGCGGATGATAGCGAAAATCGTGGACACACGAACGTACATTAGCATTTTATATAATATATTAGACTAGCTATGATTCCCGGCTTCGCTCGGGAGTTTATATGAGACCCAAATAACCGTTGTTCTGAATGAAGTTCAACTACTCGACAACAGATGGCGCCACTACACATATTTTACATTTTTGCCACCCACAACCACCCACTTCCACCTACCCCGACCAAACTCCCTTACTCACAATGGGAGACCAAGGGGTATTTGTAACCCCGACGGGAAGTCGATCGGAGTTGCGGATGATAGCGAAAATCGTGGACACACGAACGTACATTAGCATTTTATAAGCGAAAATCGTGGACACACGAACGTACATTAGCATTTTATATAATATATTAGATTAGATTTAGATTTTATACATAAATAATACAGAGTGTACCATAAAATTCTAATAAAAGTTTAAAATTTAAAAACCTTTCACGGCTTTGTTTTTAAAAGAAAAAAATACATAATACTGTCATGTTAGTAGGGGAGCCCACGATGCTAAATGGAGATTTACTCGAGCGTCATAGAGACCTATTGGGTTGCAAAGCCTGGAATATAAAAAGAGAAAATATTATATAATGTATACCTTTCTATCGGTGGGGAAAGCGGTAATAAATTTTTAAATATGTCAAGAAAATACCGATATTTTGGCTTGGTTGTGGAAATCGTTTTGATCGTATCGAATTATAAAGTTTTCGGTATCCTTAAATTATTTTCTTTAAAATAAAAAAAAATAGCCACGCTTGAGAATGTCAAAATTATGTTTTTTAACAGCTTTGTTAAAACCGGCCATGTACATTTAATTTACTGGCATTGCCAACACTCTTTAATGGCAAGGCATTGGCAAAAAGGTATCAAAAAGCCACGGAAGTGGGCAATTAGCCGTTATTGGGCCACGTGTTGCAGATAATGTGATGGCAATCTTCATTAATAGGTTATGATGAAAAAATGCATTTAGGATGGTGGCATCCATCATTAATAAGTTATTGGCAAAAGATAACAAAAATACACGAAATTTGCAGATACTGTGATGACATCCATGATTAATAAGTTAAGATGAAAAAATGCGTTTAGGATAATGGCATTTATTATTAAATAAGTATTGCAAGTTTTACAAGTTGAATATCCGAAAAGTTAAAAAACATATTTCGAATTTTGTAATCGAAAAAAATTAGAAAAAAGGCAAGAAAACTTTATCATTAAAAAATACATAATGTAAATTTTTATACAGTAACAATAAACCATAAAAAATTAAAAGTATGTAATAAAATTAAGAAAAAGATGGTAAATCAAAAGAAAATACTTTAAAATAGTAAGTATTCAAGGGACACTTACACTCAATTTTCAGATCCAAAACATGGGGAGAAATATTAAATATATATAATATTTTTATTAACACGTCTTTAAAACTTTTAATAAGGCAACTCATAATTTTTTTAAGTAACTACAAACTTAAAAGGTTTAAAAAAATGTTTTACAGCTCGTTACAGTCTACTTGAGTAACTCGCTTTCTCGACTAGCCATCACCGATTAATCTCACAACACACACTAATTAGGTAATGAATACACTTAATTATGTCTATAGAAAAAAAACTGTTTTCTTCAAAAAGAAACTAAATAGCTAGAAAACCACGTAGAAAAAAATTGCACAAAGCGGTCAAACAAAAACAATTTTTCTTCATCTGTCAAAATCATCAAATCTTGTATTTCGGCTAAGCGGGAAATTTGAATTTGTCACCTTCGGTCGAAATTAACCTAGCTAATTTTACCATCATTTTATTTTTATTCTCTTAAAAATACATAATAAGCATTTTTTTTGACTTAATTTTTATTTGCATGATTTGTAACAATAAAATGTTATACAAGGCCATTTCCCTTAAATTATGTAAAAACATAAAATAATGTTTAGCTGCCATTATAAATAAAACAGATGAAAAAAATTGTTCTAATATTAGTTAAATACCATTGTTAATAATATGGTTTGAAAAGTATGAATATGCGTTGAAGGTTTGCCTTCAAAAATCCAATATTTATTTGCCTGCAACAAAAAGCATGCTTTATTTAATCAGGATTGGTATGCCGCCATTTTTGTATGCTTGCCGGCAATTCGCCTGCATGTAAAATTTATTGGTAATTAAGTGTTTATTTAGGGTTGACTTTTTAATGCGTATTAGATGTTGGCATAATATTGCCACCAATGGACAATGCTTTACCATCAATGCCAATATGAAAAATGTATATTGCCGGCAAATAGTGTTTGCTGGGGTCCCAATGTATTTTTAATGCTAAATATAAATAAATATTTTTTAGGCGATGACTACATCCATAACAGGGTATTCAATCCTAAGAAAGAAATACATTAGATTTATAGTTTTTTTATTATTTCTTTAAAAAATGTGTACAAACAAAATCAGTTGAAATTGTACACTTTGAAACTCACCCCCTCCTTTGGTATAAAATAGTTTGTATCCTGTAAACAAATGGGTAAAGGTCGGATCTTGGACTATGTGGACAGTTTATATTTTTAATAATAATATTTTTATAAACTATTTAAGATTTAATTTTTTTCTCAATGTTATAAGTTTAGTTAATTGGTGTTGGTTAGAATGTAATATTTATATTATTTTTGTTTTATAGAGAGGAAAACCTTGGACCCCAGTCAAACAGAGCTACTCTTGCCCATCTAAAACGGCTCTTATCCGAATATGACCAAGAAAAAAAGATTCTTGATGAAGCATTGAAACATAGTACAACTGGAATTGTTGACTTAACTCCAAACGCAATAGAAGATAAAATAAGATATTTATTTACTTTAAAGAATTTTGGTAAGAAAATAAAGCAGCTGTATGACTTGCATAAAACTGGAGGTTTGAGAGAACACAAACAAAGCGAATTCGTTATTAATGAACAATACACTTTGGGTGTTGAGGATAAGGTCAAAAAGGTTATGGTATTTGAAAAGTCCAACAAACAACATCAATCAGAACTACAAGACAAAAAAATGCTTCAAAGAATGCGTTATATGCCTAGAGGACAAGAACAACAATTACATTCTGATATGCATGGTAATATAGAATTTGATGGAAATTACCAAGGTTTCTATAATTTCGATCCAAATATCCCAAGAACGCATCCTGATATGCATGGTAATATGGAATTTAATGGAAGTTACCAAAATTACTATAATTTAGATCCAAATATCCCAACAATGCATCCTGGTATGCATGGTAATATGGAATTTAATGGAAGTTACCAAAATTACTATAATTTAGATCCAAATATCCCAACAATGCATCCTGGTATGCATGGTAATATGGAATTTAATGGAAGTTACCAAAATTACTATAATTTAGATCCAAATATCCCAAAAATGCATCCTGATATGCATGGTAATATGGAATTTAATGGAAGTTACCAAAATTACTATAATTTAGATCCAAATATCCCAACAATGCATCCTGGTATGCATGGTAATATAGAATTTAATGGAAATTACCACGACTACTATAATTTTGATTTAAATATACCAAGGAAACTTGACTATTATGACGGAAGCGACTATCTAACTTGGCTATCACAACGACGTTCTTCAAAAGAAGTGAAATATGATATCTCAAGGGATAGTAATGAAGCCACTTTTATTAGTTATTCTGCTCAAACATATAATGGAAGTCGCAAAGAGGATTTTGATAAAACTCCAGAATCGAGATCGGAAAACATGGAAAAGAGACTGGCCGAACGGAGACGACAGGCTAAGGATAATTTGAATACTGAAACTTCTCCAGCCCTGAAACATTCCAAGAATGCCACTAATAAAAAAATAAAACTCAAAAGAGTGCTCCAAATATTACAAATAAAAAGTTAGCTATTGAACCCGCTGGAAACACTGACTCTCTTATTGACAAAGACGAAGATGTGAATATTGTTAGAAAATTATATGGTATTAGTTCTAGGTGTACATTAAGCTAGCTACCAAATCCAACTAGCGTCTTATAAATAAATATACAGGGTGTTCAAGAATATGTGGGCAATCTCTCGGATTCATATAGAACACGTTAAAATAATGTTACAAGTTCCTATAAATGTTTTTCCTAAAGCCCCTCTTTACAGAAATATGTGCCCTTAAAGGACGCCACTGAAAAACGGTTTTTCTTGAATTACTTTTATAAAACTTGGTATGATAAAATAATTTTTTAATATTGTGAACACCTAGTATAAAAAAGTATACATTTTGGGAATTTTAAAAATATAAATTTTTGGGAAATTTAAATTTTAATTGGGTTACTTAACATTGGGAAATTTGGTACATAAAACAATACGTGAGGTGTCAAGGTTTAAAAAGTATAAATCAAAATTTTCTAGGTTACTCTTATAATAATAAAATAAAAACATTAAACAAGCTGAGTCGCCTAGAAATGCAAAACAAACACTGGTAAATTTAATATTTAAAGAGAACAAAATTTTAAGACGGGAAATTGTTTATCAGAGAAGAAGTAGTTAGTAAAGTCAAGCATAAAGTTAAAGTTTTAGTTAAGCCCCGTACGGGCTATCCCTAGGGATATGCCCATACTACATTTAGTTAATCAAATAAGTTAAGTTGTTAAAAAAATGCAAAGTTAGTTTTGATGGTCCACCGGTCCCATGGTCCCAAGAAGATAGTTCCATATGGTACATTTGCCCCAGTGACGTAAAAAGTGGCCCTATTTATATGTATATTGCAAAATATATACGTCACAATATGACAGTAGAAAGTAGGGACCCCTTAAAATGGTATCCTTGTAAAACATTTGCCTTAATTAGTTCGCCAGGGGCGGACTAACCCTTACACAATAGTGTTAATTATTTTTACACCCTGTATAATAAAGAAATGAAATAAGTATTTTTAGGTAGCCTAAATCCTTGGCTGAAAAAAAGGTACTTTTGTTAGATGTCGATGAATTAAAGCGTTTTTGACAAAAATAAGTTTTTGTTAAGTAAGGACATCTAAAGACATTAGGTTATACCGTTTGTTAATGGTACTAAAAGACCTTGTAAAAAAATATTATTTTTATTTTCACGAAACTTAAAAATAATGCTGCAGAATTGTGGAGGGTCCCATAATCTTCGATAATTAAAGCTAGAGGGAATGCATAAAATAAAAGGGAGCCTATGTTGAACCGACAAACAAAATTATTAAATTCAACCCTATTTAATCAAATTGTTGTTTTTCTCGAAAACGCTTTACTTTATTAATTTTAAACACAAGTACATTTTTTACTAAGGGTTTAAGCTATGTTAAAATGATATTTTTATTCCTTTATTATACAGGGTGTAAAAATAATTAATACTATAGAGTAAGGGTTAGTCCGCCCCTGGCGAACTAATAAAAGCAAATATTTTACAAGGATACCATTTCAAGGAGTCCCAACTGGTATTTATCATATTAAAAGTTTATTTTATTATACCAAGTGATATAAAAGTTATTGAAGAAAAACCGATTTCCAGTGGCGTCCTTTAAGGGCACATATCTCAATAAAAAGGGACTTTAGAAAAACATTTTATATGAACTTGTTACATTATTTTTATGTGTTTTATATGAATCAGAGAGATTGCCCACATATTCTTAGATACCTTGTATTTATGCCTTAAAAGGAATGAAAAAATTGTTAATTGTACTTTTTTAGTACTTAGTTTTTAGTCCCATTTTATACAATAAATATTCCTAGAAATTTCATTAAGGACATTTCACGGTATGTGAAGGACACCAATAGTCAACGGCTATTGGTTTCTTTCTCACTCATTAGTGCTGTCTTACTTTACCGACTATCGCTCACTTATTACTTCCACTCACATGTATCATCGAAAGTCACCAACTCCAAACATTATTATTAAAAATCATATACCTACCGCTTGTTTACGTTTTTTTTTTTTTTTTTGTAAAAAATACTTGTTACCTATAACTTTCATTATTAATTCTAAGTTTTTAAAAACAATCGTAAGAAAAGTATGGATCTTATGGTTATTGTTACTCAAACTACGGTCGGGATAGAGAATACGTGTTAAAGGTACGATGTTCGATTGCTAATATTTCGAAATTTGACACTGCAACAATTAAGAAAAATCTCCATATAAAGGGCATTTAAAAGTATGTTTATTTCAAAATTAAAACCTATTGCAAAATAATTTCTTTTACCCGTAAACGTCCTTAACATATTAAGGAAGACAAATATTACAATTTCTATACAAAAGTTCAGAAAACGTGTATTTGTACTTTATATTTTAAATTTTTAAAAATATATACATATAAAATATGATTTATTTTATTTCTAAAAATGATTTAAGAGTTTAAATATTTGTATGGATATTATTTGTAGATAAAAATAAAATTACTCAAAAAAAAAAAAATATCCGTTATTTGTAGTAGTCATATTTGTAAAGCCGTTAAAGAAAGATATAGCAAATGTAATTTTTAAAAGTTTTTAAAAGATCGTTTATATTTTTGGTGATGCCAAATGCAGAACATTTATTTAAAAAAAATCTTAGTTCTCTTGGTACTTTTTATACCTTAAGAAATAATACATTTCTAACACAATTAATACAAACCCAATACGAAAAAGTGATATTTTATTTATTTTGCTATTAAAAATAATTAAAAAATAAGGTTGGTGCAATGGGTTGGTGTAAAATTAAGAACTTTAAACTAGGTAGTAAATTTATTTCGTTATTGCTAAAACGATCCGCCCGTGAAAAGAAAAACATAGAATGTATTTCTATTTCTATTTTTTGTTTCTTGGTTTTGGTCCCTTCAGGTCCAATCCACCACTCTTCCCCTTCCGGACTATGCTTTCCAGGGCTTCGTCGGCGGAAAATCTGGATAATCGAGCTCGTAGCTCCCAGAAATTGCATTCCTGTTTTTTCCTACGCGCTCAGTTCGTTCTGTTCATTCGGGCTAAAATGTTCAAGTCTGGACCCACCTTAAAACGTACGTTTTCTAAACATTGTGTGTTATTAGGAAGATATATGGCCATTTAAATTAAAATATTTTTGTATTAAAGCTTATGAAGAAAATTAAGCATATGCGATAATTTTGGCGGGGTGTGTATATTTTTATTTAATTTTTAGGTCTTCGATTCGGAATAATGCAATCCAAAATAGCGCTTGTCCGATTACTTACAAATTTTAAGTTTAGCATAAGTCCAAAGACAAAAATGCCATTAACCATCGATCCCACTAGATTCCTTTTAAAGACTCGAGAAACCTTATACTTGATGGTTGAAAAAATTAATTAAAACAGCTAATAAAAATACAGGGTTAGTAGAAAAACCGAAACGGTGGATTATCTCAGCAACCGTTAAATATAGGGTGATTCAAAAATCGATCACGAAACTTAAGGGGGTGATTTTACTTGACAAAATAAGAGTAGAGCTTCATATAATTTTTTTCAGAATGTAATTCGTTTTCGAGTTACAACCCGTCAAAGTTCAATTTTTATTTTGGCTTTTTGCCATATTGCATTTATTTTTTAACCAATTCAGTTGATATTTGGACCACAAATCAAGCTTTGCAGATTCTAAAATTTTAAGATAAAAGGACTTTTTAAAATACCGCCAGAGGACACTTTACCTAAAACTTAAAATGTATTCACATCATAACTTTTATTTTGACAATCAAAAGCTTAAAAATGTTTCAACTATACAGGGTGGGCCAAATTCGACGCTTTAAATAGGAAACTCATGTTTCTGTATGTTTTACAAAAAACTGACCCCCATTTGCGAGGCTCAAATTTCAAGCCAAATTTACTAGTGAAAACCGCAATTCGCTATTATGCGTCGTTTACTCGCTACAGCGTGTTTATTAATTTATAATGTTTTCTTTATTCCTTTATAACTTTTTATTTTTAAATATTTTTTAATTCTGTAAAAACATTTTTACAGCAACTTTTTATGCAGATTGTAGATATAATTTTGTTTTTTTCTAGGGCTTTGCATTTCTGATTTATTTATTTATTTCTGAAAATTTTAAATAGGGTATAATTTTTCACTATTAAAATGGTTAATATTTTTTTCATAAATGTTTAATACTTTATATTTCTTCCCAGCCGTTCTGAGATATTGCATATTTTGTTATTTATGACTGATATTAGTTAGATAGTAGGCTATGACAAAAGTAATTATGTTTTACTTTAAACAATTTTGTCATAACTTTTGTTTTTGGACTGCAATGAAGGGAAACCATTTTTATTAATAATTTAATAACGCAAATAAGGGTATAAATAATCCTATTTTATGAGTATTTTAAATTATTATGTTAATATATTGCCCCAGAAACATTTTGATCAGGTTTTCTTAATACGTGATATTTTATGTAAAAAACAACCATTATTTTTTGTATACAGGTTAGTAAAAGATCGCCATGAAAAACAAACACAAGCTAAATTAAACCCTTTTAACTAAAAGCTGGCATTTGTTTTCCATGGTTATCTTTAATTTACTAAAATATAAAAAATAATGGTTGTTTGTTACATTAAATATTAAGGTTTTAATAAAACCTGATTAAAAAGTTCCTGGGGCGAAATAATAACAAAATAATTTAAAATACCAAAAATTAGGATAATTTTTTACCCCTATTTGCGTTAATAAATTATTAATAAAAATTGTTTCCCGCCATTGCAGTCAATAAAAACAAAAGTTATAACAATATTGTTTAAAACAAAACATAATTACTTTTTTATGGCCCACTATCTCAACAATATCAGTCATAAATGACAAAATATGCAATATCTCAGAAACGGCTGAGAAGAAATATAAATTGTAACCCATTTTTAAAACGGTAATTTTTAACCATTTTAATAGTAGAAAAATATACAGGGTGTTCCATTTAAGATTTTCAAAAATAAATAAATACGTCAAAAATGTGCCACTCTAGAAAAAAACTAAAATAATATCGGCAATCTGCATAAAAGTTGCTGCGGAAATATTTTTACAGAATTAAAAATATTTAAAAATAAAAAGTTATAAAGGATAAAAGAAAACGCAAAAAATAAGAAACACGCTGTAGCGAGTAAACGACGCAAGATAGCGAATTGCGGATTTCACTAGTAAATTTAGCTTGAAATTTGAGCCTCCCAAATGGGGGTTAGTTTTTGTAAAACATACAGAAACATGAGTTTCTTATTAAAAGCGCCGAATTTGGCCCACCCTGTACATGTAACGGAAATTTCATTTATAATCGCAGCCCATGCATCGAAAACCAATTTTCTGTTTTTATGTTTAACATGTTATGGATTTCAAATAAATCAAATACTTTTTATACAGCGTGTCCACTCAAGTTTGCACCATATAGAAAACTTTTTATTGTTAGTTTTACCATAAAGCAACATATTTACGGATAAGAGAAACCATGGCATGCTAAAATTTTCGTACCGCTTTTGCGGCAGGCTCAGCGCTGCCTGGCGGCAGGCTTGTCATTTTTGCCAGTTTACACTTTAAATGCGTCGGTCGAAGCCTCGCCTCGTGTAACATCAGCTGTGGGGAGACACGTAAGCTTACTGAAATGACTAACTGGTGGTATTTCAACGAGAAACAAATAAAATTATATTGGGAGTTTTCGCATGACTTGTCCTTAAATCGGCTATTCCATGATAACACTTATAATTTCCTTACTCTATGGTTTTACGAAAAAAAGTTATTCCTAATAAGAAGTTCTGCATGGTCGAAAACCTAAAATAAAATCTTCAGATATTAATTTTTGCAGTGGTATACAGGGTATGTCAAAAAATGTGAATTTTGCTCAAAAGAAAAGTACCCTTATTTATTTTAATATATTTTTTTTTATAAAGAATAGATATTTGGGGTTAAAAATAAAAATAACATTCAAATATAAATACTTGTTCATTTTTCAGATTAAAAAAAAATTATGCGTTAAGGGTTAAAGTTTAAGTTTGTATATTAACCAGTGCATACTTATTTTGAAATCTAATATGTAAAGACAGCTAAATAACTGTCAAAACAGCCAAAAGTCACAGGAACGCTCGCTATCGCAGAAAAAATGTAAAAATATCTTTAAAAAAAAACGATTTAAATACTTGAAAGGTATTTTTAATCCTAAACATCTATTTCGTATAATGATATATTAATTATTCGATATAATGAAAAATATACCTTTATTTTTGAGCAAAATTTATATTTTTGACATCCATAATTTTTAGAAAAACATTCTATTTAAGTGGATGCCGTAGCACGTTAAACTGAGCTAAAGCGCGATTCGCTGCCGTTTTTAAATATTTGTTTTGGAAAAAAGTTTTATATAGAAAAGTTTTTTAAATGATACAAAGATTATCGGAAAGTAGTTATTTCTATGGTTTTGTAATTTTGGGAAATTTAATGTGATGATTATAAACATTACCAAAAGACAATTACCATTCCCATAATCTTTAACCAATTTTAGACATACTTTAAATAAAACATTTTTCTTTAAAATGAATAGTTTTTATATGGCATGTAATTTTAGATTTTTACATGCCATTCAAAAACTATTCATTTTAAAGAAAAACGTTTTATTTAAAGTATGTCCAAAATTGGTTAAAGATTATCGGAATGTTAATTGATTTTTGGTAATGTTTATAATTACCACATTAATTTTCCCGAAATGACAAAACCGTAAAAATACCCACTTTCCAATAATCTTTGGATTAATTAAAAAAATTATATACAACTTTTTTCCAAAACAAATATTTAGAAAATGGCAGCGAATCGCGTTTTAGCTCAATTTAACCCATATATGCCTAAATCTTAATTTCGGTAAAATTTTGTAATTTTATGCAATAACTCCTCTATAAATAAGACACATTAATGATTCTTTTCGTTTAATTTAATATTGCTTTCTTTTTTTTCGTTTTACAAGACGGACTATATATAGGACATTAGGTATATACAAGGATATCTATTTACAGTGTACGATAAGCTACAAAACATTTCACATGCACACCAATGTCGCATTTTCTGCATCGTGTGGTGGTTTTGTCATGACAATAAGCACATCTGGTTTGTTTTCCTTGTGGATTTACTAAATGGTCCAAACGATCGTATCTGAAATTAGCTACGTTACGTGACCATCCTTTTTGGTAAACAAAAGCTTTTTTATTTTGTTCTAAAATGGTTGTAGCCACACTTCTTCTGAATGCTAACTGATCCATATGATTTCCTCTATTTTTGTATACATACCAAGCATTTAACAAAGCCATATTTATACAATGCGAAATCAATGAAAAATACCATTTTTTACCACGTACTTGCACTTGTACTGAGCTATATTTTGGTCCGATCTGTCGACACCGCCCATATTCTTATTATACTGTTTGACAACTTGGGGCTGATCTACGTACACCAATTTTTTTAAATGATTTTTGCAAATCATTTTCTGAGCTCCAAACATCTTATTTCTTTCTTTTATTTTCCTGTAATTTTACAGGCAATTCATTTTTATATTTATCTCAACCTCAGTTTGCATAATTATGATATCTACCTGATCCTCATCACCCGAATCCTCAACTGTTACATTACCGCATGCATTAACAGGGGGTAGCAAAGTAATTGCCTCAGCCTCTATTTCGTCATCCTCAAGCATTGCTAATGCTTCATGAAAAGAAAACCCTCTGAAATAAAGAGTTAACAGTAACTTATCTGACAAAATAAAGGATAAAAAGCAAATTTTAGCTTTATTAGGTAATGGTCAGGTTAGGTTAGATATGGTTAAGATATCAGTCAATTTGAACTAAAATTTGATATCGTATTGTATACTAACAATAACTTAGATAACGCCATAACGTGCCAATAGACGATATGTAACCTAAACCTAAATAAAAAATTGTTTAGGTACCAATATTCCTATTGTACTAAATATAGGACGACTAAGTTTCATGCAAAATTATAAATCACTGGATAATAAGTATCATTTTTAATAGCAAAAATAAGGATACTGCATGTTTCTACAATAGGTTCTCACGAAAATCAAAACCACATTTTATTTTTTTAAAAGAAATTTGATGTTACCTTGCAAAACGCACTCCATATTAACCATTATCAAATGATTGAATACCACTTATATTCACTAACACTCGTTACTCGTCAAGAATAAACGTTTAACTGACGCTTCAGGCAAAAAAGTAAAAGAAATTATATCTGCGGCGACAGGAATCGACAAGTTTAAACCGTACTACCTGTAGGTCATTAGGTATATGTATATGGGTTAACGTGTTACGGCATCCACTTAAAGAAAACTATAGAAAACCATGTATTAAACTGATACCTTCAAAATTTAAAATTCAGTAATAATTTTGGTTACACTTTTATACACGGTTTTCTACTATTGTATACATACTGATTTTGGACACTGTTTTAAGTATAAACACATTGGCGCTGATCCAAAATGTTTATAGTCCCAGAGCTAGTTAACCCTTTGAGTAACGTTAGACCTGTAGTAGGATGGAAATTTGTATAGTGATGAGTTATAGCATGCTAAGTACGACAATCATCACCTGGCAGGCATCAGCCGTGCACATCATCACCCTGTTTATTTTTGAAAGTTTAAAAAAATAATAAAAACAAAAACTGTGAGCTTGAAATTTTTCTAGGATTTAGTGCATTTATAGTAAGGTTAAAAAAATAACAGGCGTTTTCGATAAGCACAAGTACCTACCAGGCGAACTGAAAGGTGTGGTTGATTTGGATGGCCATATTTCCAAAACCATAAGAGATAGAAATATCAAATGTGGTATTGCTCTTATAAAGATCTTTTTAATGGTAATATAATATACAGGGTGTCTCATTAAAAAAAAAACCTTTTTTTACCCTGTATAATATCACCAGTATCACCGTTAAAAATATCTTTAAAAAGCGCTTTAAGAAAATACCACATTTGATATGTCTATCTGAATATAGTTTTAAAAAATGGCCATTCAAATCAGCCACACCTTTCAGTTCGCCTAGCAGGTACTTGTGCTCATCGAAAATAAAAATTATTTAAACAGTGTTCGTCATGTTTAAATATTTTTTAACACACATTAATACACAAGAACCAACAATTAAGTTTACGTTAGAAAAGGAAAACAGCTCACAACTACCATTTCTTGACATTTTAATAAAAAAGATTTAAACAATTTTGAAACAAAAATCTACAGAAAACCTACACATACAAATAGATACTTAAATTTTAACTCAAATCACCCAATAATGGTTAAAAGGGAGTTGTAAAAAGTCTATTTGATAGAATTAAAGTCATTTGTTCTAATCAAAATATAAATATTGAAAAAGATTATTTAAAAAATATTTTAATTCAAAAAAATTATCCTCTTGATTTTATAAATAATTGTTTCCTTGAATTTGAAACTCCAGTTATAAGACAAAATCAAAATAGAGCTATTACAAATCTATTTTTATTATACATTCCCGGACTATCAAATAAAATTCAACGAATAGGGCATAAATTTAATATTCGCACAATCTTTAAAACACAAAACACAATCAGATCTCAATTAACAAAAACAAAACCATACAACTTAAATGAAAATACAAAAAATGTCATTTATAAAATACCTTGCGAATGCAATAAGTTTTATATAGGTGAAACTTGTAGACCATTAGCCAAACGCATAAAAGAACACATATCATACATTAAAAACATGAAACTATGATAACAATCATAGAAGCAAAGGAAACTTGTTCTAAAAAACGCAAAATCAAAGAAAGTGCGTATATATTATTAAATAAAGATAATTGTGTAGCATCAATTTCAGTTAATTTAAATAACACTTGGTTGCCTTTGCTTGATACTGAAGTATCTTCAGGAAGACTAAAAATTAACCAACTATTCACCTTTTTTTAAAATAAACAATCAATACACCAGCAACCAATTATCTATGTCACGATGACACTATAACCAAACAAACATGTTTTGACATTTAATGTCAAAGTTTTCGGAATATCCGAGAAAAACATAAAAATATTGAATTTTAAAACCTAAATAATAGTAAGTTTTTATTTTTATTATTTTTATTCCATTTGTCTTGACAACGGTGGCAAATTTGCCACCGAAACGTCGATTTTTAATTATCTTTTTACTTGTTTAAATTTTTTTGGTTTTTAGTACTTTTAATTTAATTTTGGCGTGTACCCAAATAAATACCATCCATTACATATATCATGGCCCACTAGGCCAAATTCAATTAATTAAAAACATCAATTTAAGATCTATAAATACAAAAAAACCATTAGGTATTATACATTTTTGAAAAGCTCTCATCCGCTATAATTTATTGAATAAAATATATACAGGATGTTCCATTTAAAATATCTAAGTTTGGTTTACACCTCGAAAAATATAAAACTAAACAAAAAATCTAATTACACCAATGGATTCTACGTAAAAATAGAAAATTATTGCAAGTTGCCTTATTAAGCTCGGGAATTATTAATACCGGCCTTATTTAAATAGTGCTTGTACCCATAATTTAGAGTTATTGCAAATCATGTTAATAGTACCATTAACCTAAAAAAAGGGAAACAAATTTTAGTAGATTTTTTTTATTATTTGGTGTTGTAGGGTTTTGTTTAACACAAATAAAGAAATACATTTGAAAAAGCAAGGTTTTAAGTATTTTTACTTCTAAAAACTTTTCAATTTTGTGCTCGGTAGCCGTTCGGTTTACACGAACAGTTCCGAAGTTAAAATAAGACCAAAATAAGGCACGACCTAAAACCGACATAAATAAAGGCAGGCACTATTCTTATTAAGGGAGTCCTTATCCTATACCACGCATCTGCGCAAGCTCAGATGTCAAAATAAGGCCGGTATTATTAGTGCCTGACCTTATTTCACTGTGCAATAATTCTCTAATAACTTCTAATATTAGTTTTTACTTGTGTTCTAAATTACAAGACAAGTGAAATACGAGGGGTGTTCAAAAATGAAATAAAAAATAAAGAATTTCGCCCTATATGTCAGAAACGAAAAGGGCCATAAAAAATATTTTAGTGTCATCTTTTATTTCATCAAAAGGTAGCAACAATTCGCGAAAACCGCAAGTCTCTATCTCTAATAATAACCAAGATACCCTACAATTCCAAAGAAATCCGGACACCCTGTACATTTTGCAACAATAAACAAACATCAATTAACAATATCGTGTCTGTGTTAGAGTCGCAATGGCATAATAACATAACAACCTATTTTACATAAATAACAATTATGTTGTCAGGATTCTATAAATAAACTAATGTAAGTTGGTTTTACTGCAAAATGTAGCCTATTTAGTTTACTGCAGATATAATAATAAACAAGTTTGATGTAATGCAAACATCCTGTTTGACTTCGTTTTTTTTTAAAGCAAATTATTGAAAAACTGACGGTGAGAAAAAAACTTTTTTGTATTAATATCAAAACCAAGTGTTTAATTTTGTCTTAGGTCATATTAACATATAAATCTAACTTCTTAATTTATTTGTGCTAAAAGTTAACTTACGGGACACCACGCTGATTTTAATGATTTTTTGCATACGGCGGTTTTTGGAACCCGAGCGCTATTTGTCGGTAGTTTTTGAGTTAAGAATCCTCCTGTTAAACTAATCCAAAAATAAAAGTGTGCTTGGTTTTTCGTTTTTAACATTTTATTTATCATGAATTAGAAACACATTTACGTATACACATATACCAATAGCTTATATTTAATATACAACATTTAGGTATTGAAAGTGCTTTTTCTTCTATAATAAGCAATAAAATATTGTAAATATTAGTGTATTTTTTATACGTAAGTGTCCAATCAGTGTATGTTCCAGTTTGATGGAAATCACTTTCAAGTAGAAGTTTTTATATTGCTCGTTTTGAGGTTAATCCACTTAAAGACATATAACTCAAAACTACTAACAAAGAAATTAGTGATCTGTGCCTCAAAAAAACTTAGTGTGCAAAAAAAAATTAAACATCGGCATAGTAGGTAAACATCTACCATATGTTTAAAACTGCTTTGTTTTAGTAATAGATTTGAAAATAAATAAAAAAATTGTTCTGAGTTATAGTGTATAGTGTATATTATTTTATAAGTTAACTGGTAAGCATACTTAATGGTATAACAAAAATACCTAGATATTCGCAGTTTAACAAAACCAATTTATCATAAATTAAAGGGTATACCGAAACGACGTTCTAACCTACAGTCTGGTCTAAAGTTAAATTTCTATTAAAAAAACACGCCCATACGCATAGGTCCACACCGTTTCACGCAAATCTCCCACAATTTTGTCCTTGTGGAGATGTCAAAGCGATTACACAAATCTTTATATCCACGTAACAGCGATAAAATAGTATATTATATACCTAGGGTGAGAAGTGAGCTCTATATATATATATATATATATATATATTGTGAACACCTAGTATAAAAAAGTATACATTTTGGGGATTTTAAAAATATACATTTTTGGGAAATTTAAATTTTAATTGGGTTACTTTAACATTGGGAAATTTGGTACATAAAACAATACGTGAATTGTCAAGGTTTAAAAAGTAGAAATCAAACAATTTTCTAGGTTACTCTTATAATAATAAAACAAAAACATTAAACAAGCGAGTTACCTAGAAATGTAAAACAAATACTAAAAAATTTAATATTTAAAGGAGAACAAAATTTTAAGACGGGGAGTAGAATCCTGACTTCGAAGAAATACTGGGTGTTCCCATTGTCCAAAGAGTTTAAGGGAAGAAAGGGGATGTTGACAATATTTTACTGGTAAAATTGTAATTTTATTTAGTACAAAATATAATATTTTTTATTTATTTTTAAAGTGAGTTTAAAGTGCCCAATACCCCATCCGAGTTACGCACCCCAGGCGACGTATTTGGCTAAAGAAAAATACGTTGTCACAATTATATATATATATATATATATATATATATATATATATATATATATATATATATATATATATATATATATATATTTATAAAACCGACTATACAGACCCAAAATGCTATAAAGGACCGCTTTCTCGAGCCAAAACGACGTTGTCAAGCCCGGCTCTGGGCTCGACAACGTTTACCTATATTTTCATTAAGGACGGGGTAAGGGGAAAAAGGGGAACCAAAAATTAGACGGGCTTGAAAAGTATGTTTTATGTATATTTTTATACAGATTTAGTTCAAACGTAGTTCGTCTAGGCGGCGCGACCGATTTATACGGTTTGGTGTATATATTTTACCTACGGGCTTCCGACGCTTTGAAGCCTTACATTTGGCAACATCTAAAATACAAAATCTGAGCATTGTTTAACATTGATCATTCAGTATTCCGAAGGAAATTTTATACCTGGTGGTGCGTCGCCCAGCTTTTGCTTGGCGACGTCAAAGGAAATTTTCCATGTACATTTTAAAGGGGTCAATAATTGGATCCCCTATACATTTTACAGAAAAATTGAAGGATAACCATTTATATAGAGACGAATCTAACAAACCCTCGTGCTAAGTTATAATAAATTTTATCAAGCGAATTTGCAATTATTCAATAAATTTATTTTTTAAGATTCGCATGATAAAATGAGAATTTCAACATAATTTATTAGGACCTTGCATTTTGGTTTAACAATATATTTTATTCTTTGTATACAAAAATATTTGTAATTTTTGTACACAATTTTTTTTTAAGTTGCTTATTCAGCATTTTATTTATTATTCTAAAGGCTGCTCTACACGCTGGCCCATTGTTGACCATTACCATCATGGCCAATCGTGCCCAATTCAATACCATCCATTTTATATTATCTGGCCATCGTGCCATCCACACGATGGTAATGGCGCTTAATGACCCAGTGTTATACCCATATGGATTTAAAGACACTCCTAAAAAAACATTCGATTGAATTTTTAACTTAAGATTTTGATTAAAAACGGTTGTCATATAAAAATCATAAAAACAGTAAAAATTAACGCCTAAAAAAATAAAACTTGCCAGTTTCTAAAGCTATTTAAAATAAAATTTACCACCCAACAATTTTGTCAAAATATTACAAGGCAATTTTGACATGCAATAATCAAATTATTTTACACGGTAAGTATTAAAAACCAAGGTCTTAATTTTTAACCAGTCTTTTACATTACAAATTCCAGGATTTTGCTCTATAAATTTAACGCAATCTTGTTTGTTTGGAGATATTTTCTGATCAACATGTTTTTTAAAAATTTTAAAACAAGGTTTTTGTTTGTTTTTGTCCAACGCATCCGGCCGCGAACGTTAGTTTTTTGGTTCTCAACTAAATCGGTGTGAATTTTTGTACTAATATTATCATTAGACTTTGAACAAGAGGGCTGATTATCATATTTAATGCCCGTATTTATAGTCAAACTTGAGGAATCCTCAATATTTAAATCTCAAATTTATTAAAAGTTCAGAGAAAAACGTTAAATGAACTGAAAAATAAATACTAATAGAGTCTCTTATGATGCTTTCCTTTACTAGGCTAATTTTACAATGGTAAATGGTCCAAAAGCTGTAAAACGTTTTACTGGTGCAACTTAAATGGAATAGAATTTTAAACGAATTTAACGTTTTAAATAATTCTATTTAATTTTAGTTGAACCAGTATTTTTTTTTACTTAAACCAAAAATTACAAGCATAAACTTTAAATTAATTTAGTTTATTCTCAATCAGCCAAATAATTTAATTTTTTTCATGTCCACTAAGCATTGTTAACTTAAACAGTTTGCAAAAACTAAAGACTGACTAAAGATTTAATTTTTGAAAAATTTACAATTTTTCATAATTTAATAAATTATGTAAAATGTTTGTTATGCGAAACTCAAAATTATACAAAACTGTAAACAGAATATAGCATTATCCAACGACAGATACACCGCGTTTTGCACTAAGTACCGCCCATGTAATGAAAGGAAAAGGCTATAATATTGCTATTAATTTTATTAGCTTAGGTTCCTATACATGGGTGTTCCAAAACTATGCCAAACTTCAACAGCAGCTAAATCTTGCAAAAAAAAAAGTTTTTACAAACGTAAGTTCAAAATTGGTTTTTTTTGGCAATACATGCAGGGAGTTAATAGTGTAAAGTTGCATATTTCAATTATGATAAAAACGGTACGCCACTGTTTTTTCTCAATTCAAAATTATTTTCGTAATCTTTAGTTAGTTCCTACCAAAAACGACTTCCTGACTTTTTTCTGCCCGACGAATCGTTTTGGAGTAAAAACAGAAATACTCTTATCTGCATTTGTCGTGCATCTTTAACGATTAGGCAATTTATTTTATTTTTTTACTCAATAACCGTTTGATGGGCAGAAAAACGTCAAGAGGTTGTTTTCATTAGAAATTAAACAAAAATTAAGGAAATATTTTTTTTTGAAAAAAAGCAGTGGCTTATCGGTTTTTTAGTTTAATTAAAATATGGAACTTAGGACTTTTGACGCCCTGTACTTCCAAAAGGAACCATTTTCGGACTTACGAGTATGATCATAAAAACTTTTTTCTTATTTTTGCAAGATCTAGCACTGTTAAAGTTTGGCACAATAGTTTCGGAACACAGGGTGTTCCGACGGGTAATAATACTGGTATTACCTGTAAAATTCTCGATGCGTTTTCTCCGTATGTCCCATAAATCGCGCAATTTGCTCCATCTCATCACCCTGAAAGTTTATAAGTTGCAAGATTGTAGCAATTTGTTTTCTAAATCTTGTTGACGTTAGTAACTCGGGTTTTTTAGCTCCACACTTGTAGGCAAATTTTCTTAACACGTATGCTCCAGACATCCAAGAGTCGGCAGTATAGGGATTTGCAAATAAGTACTTATTTGATTTGGGAACAATGTTAGTTTCATCCCGGATTTTAATTATTAGTTCCAAATATTTCTGCATTTGTTTTGTAAATAATATCGGAACAGGTTTACTTCCTTTTCCTAGTACAATTATTCTTTTAAAATTTGAACTCATGGTTTTTTCAAACTCAGTTAAATTTTGTGCAAACTCCTCTTGTGTGAGACTACAAAAGTCTTTTTTATACGACTCAATGGTCATAAATTGAACTTCTCCTGTTCTTTTTCTATTGAAAACTAATACAAGACACAAGGTAGTTTCTGCAAGAATTTTATAGTTATTTAAATTTTTTTCTATTTTCAATTTTTCATATGCATTTAATGCAAGAGCAGACACATAACTATTAAAGCATTTAATGTCTTCAGTTAGTGGAACTAATAAAGGTTTCTCTAATTGAACTTCATGTAAAGCCTTATTGGCTAAGCTCGAAATGTCATTACACCAGTGTCCATTAATCATGTCGCGTGTCTCAGATATTTCTTTGAGTTTTGCGTCCCTTTCTGCGCCATCTTTTATAGGAAATAAGGGATTTTTTGTAAGAACAGCCTTTTGGCAACATCACAAAGAAACTTTAAGTTTGTACCCATATGCAGAGCTAGAGATGAAGCTTTAAATGTTTTAGTATCTCCATTATAACCGCTGATTATTTTACACGCAGCCACGATATGTTCTGTACATTTCAGGTTTTAAAAATCAATGCATTGTTCAATTGTTGTATATTTCTGCAATGCTATCTTAAGCCTAGCCATTTCACGAATTCTGTTGGAAACTACTACATTAATTTGCTTACGCTTGTGTTTACCCAAATACGACTCACCATAAAGACATATTAGGGATCAGATTTAGCAGTTAAACTGATTTCATCTCCCCTCATAATTGGAAAAACTTCTGATTTAAGACAAGTTTTATCTAACCATCCGCATATTTAACATATATATATATATATATATATATATATATATATATATATATATATATATATATATATATATATATATATATATATATATATATATATATATATATATCTAACATAGGCAAATTAAAATCCTAACCTCTTTTTTCACGCCACGTGCAATATTTCCAACGGTCTTTAAATTATATTGACCTTTAGACGGCAACGCTGCAGGGATTGAAAACGTCGGTTCGCCATGTAAATCAGTATATTTTCGGGTTCGAGATTGCGGTTCCATGTATCGGGCTCAATAACGTGTATTCAATATGGACAAAAGTAAATAAACAAAGATTTTTTTACCCCTCTTGATTTGCTCTTCTTTATTGTATACATAATTAAATAGCTAAACATTATATACTCCTCTATTCTTAGTATTTCAATAGGGTCTGAGGTTGCCTGTTGGACATATCGGGTCTAAGAACGTCGGCTTTACACGTATGTATATATATATATATATATATATATATATATATATATATATATATATATATATATATATATATATATACAAATACAATTTTCATATATATATATGTATATGTACAGGGTGTTCATTTGAAAACTTCCCACACAGATTTATCAAAAACCACCGATTAAAAGGAAAACGCCGAAATACGTCAAAAGGTTTGTCAAGGGGTACAACTGTCTAACCTAAGATTACTTCACCCCTTTCACTCCCTGCCCCACAGGCCCATCCCCTTAAAAATTTTAAATGGCAAGGGGTATCGTAAGTGATAGCTTGTTTAAAAGGCCCTTCGAAGTCTTTTATTTTGACGTTTGATTTTTTTAAATCGGTCGATTCGTTTTCGAGAAAATTAGAAAAATCTTTGTTTATCTTAATTTGTTCAGATAGAAAACAAAAACATGAAAATATCAGTTTTTATTTCAATAAGTGTTAAATAACTGTCAAAAATGCGCAACATCCCTATTAAACAACCGGATTTAGTGCATTTATAGTAAGGTTAAAAAAAAATTACAGGCATTTTCGATAAGCACAAGTACCTACCAGGCGAACACGAACTGAAAGGTGTGGTTGATTTGGATGGCCATATTTCCAAAACTAGAGAGATAAAATATCAAATGTGGTATTGCTCTTATAAAGATCTTTTTAATGGTAATATAATATACAGGGTGCTCATTTAAAAAAAAACCTTTTTTTTTCTACCCTGTATAATACAAAACAAAACATGAAAATATCAGTTTTTATTTTAATAAGTGTTAAATAACTGTCAAAAATGCGCAACATCCCTATTAAACAACCGCGATTTTGTTTATCCTTGTCAAAATGTCAAAAATGTACGCGTCTGAGAAGCTAGCAATCGAATTTTTCGAAAGAGCAAAAACGTTTTATTTTTTCACTCTCTATCCGAATGCAACATTAGTTTTTCGAAATTCAAAAAAATTATTACTCGCTCGCTTCATTTGTGACAGCTGAGTAAAAAAATTTTTTCTCCGATTTTCCTGAAAATTTGGTCAAAGGGATTTTAGACCGTGCCGATTCGATCCCGCTAATCCAAATTGTGGATTTCGAAAAATTTTGGTAACTTTTTTCTGAGCCACCCTGTATATTTCGAAATTACATTTTCTTCATAATGACGTCACGATCTATCGAAAAGGTCCTATACATGTTCGCTCTATCTCGAATAATAAAAAGTTTTACAAATGACAGCTGTCAAATTTTGACATTTCGACTATAATGTCAAGAGTGAAAAAGTAAATATTTTTCGATTTTACATAGGATTGCTTGGTTTTTTTCGATTTTTTCGATTTTTTTTTGTTACTTTCTCGCGTCGTTTATGTAAGTGTTTAAACAAAGATTTTTCTAATTTTCTCGAAAACAAATCGACCGATTTAAAAAAATCAAACGTCAAAATAAAAGACTTCGAAGGGCCTTTAAATAAGCTATTACTCGATACCCCTTGCCATTTAAAATTTTTAAGGGGATGACCCTGGGGGCAGAGGGTAAAAGGGGTGAAGTAATTTTAGGTTAGACAGTTGTCCCCCTTGACAAACCTTTTGACGTATTTCGGCGTTTTTTCTTTTAATCAGTGGTTTTAGATAAATCCGTGGTGGGACGTTTTCAAATGAACACCCTGTATATATATATATATATATATATATATATATATATATATATATATATATATATATATATATATATATATATATATATATATATATATATATATATATATATATATAATATGAGAATTGTTCTCATACCTAGGTTTTTTTTTATTATCATTACTTACCTGGGGTGAGAGATATTAGGGGAATAGAGTAAATAATAGCAATTTCTCAGGTTAGCAGTTAAAAATATATTATATTTTTAAAACTTTACCACCCTGTATCTCTGGTCTTAGGACTTTAAGCATTATTTCGGCATGCTTTTTAAATTACAAGACGTGTTTGGTGAAGTAAACATACCGGGTTACCGAAGAACGACCATAAAATATACATTAGAAACAACTGGTTTCTGCACTAAACTTAAAACTGTGTTTCTTAAATCATGATAGCTAGAGAAGGTATTATAAATTCAAAAAAGGTTTTATTACAGGGCAAGTCTTTAAAGTCTTTTCAATATAAACCAACGACTAAACAGGTAGTTTTTAGGTATTTGATCCTACACACTCTGTAAATGATACAATACAATAGGGGAATAAACATGTTAACAATGGTTTAGTTGAATATTTTTAGAAAATAAACTACCAGTGTCGGAGCATGTTGAGTGCAAGTTTTACGGCATAAAAATGGGAAAATGATATTAGATAGTGGTATTATAATAAGTTATTTGTAACCTGTACATAGTCTAAAAGTTTTAAAGTTAAAGAAAATGAAACAAATAGGAATTAAAATAAAATATTTAAAAAAAATATAGGGAAAATATTTTTGATCGATAAAGATTGCGTAAAATTTATAGTTGTAAAAATTATTAATATATTTTTAAAATAATTATATAAGATCAAAAAAAAATTATCGATTAAATAGAGTTTTTTTTACAAATTTTCATATTTAATTTTTTGCCTAGGTCTATTTTGGATCTTCTTTACATTTTTATGTAAATTTACAATAAAACTTTTACAAATAAGAAGTTACAAGTTAATATTCATACATTCGATAAAAGTTTACCATTTTATTTGGAAATGATTTGGCGATATTTCTTAATAAAGCATTGAAATAAATGGGTAAAATTAATTAAAATTAGTTAGGTGACAAACTTGCTACCGAAACGTCGATTTTAAAAGAGACATTTATGCCGGTGCCGGTGACGGCTCCTGCGGTACCGTATAACATATCTTTTTACATGGAACCGTCAAATAAGTCGGGCCGGGGGTTTATTTCCGTTTGAGAACTTCTCATTTGGCACCTAATAAAATTTTACCTCACCTGCCCCTTTTTTTCTGATTTCGTCACCTCAACAAAAATGCATAATTATTTCTTCTTGTTTGGTACCCGAAAGGTGGGAATAGAATTCTTACTTAGACTTATAAAGTGTGTTTTAATTAAGGAATTAAAAAAAAGGATTTGCTTACCAAAACTATGACCCCCACCCCATCTACATATACTCTGTAATAATACCAGAACTATTGTAATGCAATAAGACTGACACCGATTTAAAAGTCATTACACATGGGTTTTATTTAAATTTGCATTTGGCTTATGCGCCTTACAGCGACCATGTAAACTTAGAATGAATATGTCTGTCTAAAATATTCAATTATTGGCACACCTTTGGGGTACCAAACAAGAAGAAATATTTATGCATTTTGGAGACCAAACCAGAAAAAAAAGTCAGGTCAGGTAAAATTTTATTAGGTGTCCAAACAGGAATACACCGGCCAAGTTGTGAGTAAAAGTACTAATTTATTTATATTAAATTTGGCGTCGGTGCCGTTACCTGGCCCCGACATTGCCTGTGTGTGTAAAAACGCACTAAGTTTTCTAGTTACTTATTTTAAATTTTTTGGGTTTTTGGGGGTTTTTCTTAATATTTTTTTATGAAAATAAATAGTATTACCATCAATTAAATGAATCTGCCGAACCAATACAAAATAGAATCTTTTTTTAATGCCTGTTAATGGGTAAATACATGCCGCGCCCAGGGTAATTCGTAAAAGCCTATAAAAATGCCATATAACCCAGAGTTTCTTTATGAGAAGGGGTTTAGACATAAGCAAGACCGGTGATAGCTTTTGTCAGGGACGTGAGGGTGTGAGAATTACGATTTCGGTTGGCAGTTCTGTTCAAAGTTGGTAGCATTATCAGCTGATGACAGAGTAGTGCCTTGTCGAAGCTTTGTTTGGTAAAAACTGTGGAAATTTGCCATTTTCATTTTGGTTGTATATTTTGCAAAGATTTTCAGTTTTTAATGTATTTGGTTAGTTTAGAGACTTCACATATTATTGGTTCGGACTCGTTTTATTTTAGAGATTTTGATAGTGTTTAGTCGAATAGTTTTCCGTCATTCGTGTTTTTATATACATATGATACTGATGAGTGTCCGCTAATTAATGGTACACAGAAAAACCACAGATTTCTTATGCGAAAATACCCATTTAGGATTTAAACAAACATACCTATATCCAAAAATTAATGATAAGGAAGAAACGGGGTGTTAAAAGGATATAAATATTTTTTCGATAATTTCTGATATGTTTTAAACATTTTAATAAAACTCGGTATCCAGGAGTTTTTAGCTATCAGCTATTTATATCTGAGCAGTTGTAATTATAGCTAATACGATGTTATTGAAGGTACATACTTTCGGGTGCACTGAACAACTAAAACGTGAATACCTTCAAAATGGTTGTCAAGACCGATTCTTACTAAGTATTCCTTTTTTGTGCAGAAAGCATAAAGAAGCTTACTAGTTTACATACATACAGAGTAGTAACAAAAAATTGGGTAGTTTTAGAGAATTTAAAATAGTGTACAATAGTGTACCCATCGCCCTCCAGTCCACACACAAAAATTATTATTCGATCTGAAAAGCTAATGTTTAAAAACCCCGAGATACCATTTTATTAAGATATTTAAAAAGGGGGAACAATTATCGAAATAAATTTACTTTTTCTTTTTACTATGACACCCCCGTATCTTCCTTATTATAAACTTTTGAATATTAGGTATGTTTGGTTAGATCTTAATATTTTGGCATAAGGAATCTGTGGTTTTTCTGTGTACCATTCATTAGCGAACACCTTGTATACAAAGTTTTTAAAATGGTTTTTGACTTACGGAACCATGGAAAATGTTTACTCTGCCAGGTACCTCATCGTCCTGTACCTCATCGTCCTGTCGTCGCTTTGATAATTTTTAATTTTCAATATTTAAACAACATTTATCTTTTTGTTTTAAGCTATACCTATTAAAATAATCCAATAAATTTTGTTTACAATATATAGTTCTTTTTGTTTTCTCCTTAATTCTACGCCACTGATCTGCCTAAAATCAAACATGGCCGAAAATGGCCCGACTTGACGTCACAGCCGCGCTAGCCAATATGGCGAATGTCGTGACCTTATCTCATCAATCGACTTTGATATAACCATTAAATAAATACTAGACCTTAAACATGACTTTTCTTTCTTAAAATTGAGTTTTAAGTATTTTAGCTCTAAGAATATGTGTATTTTGGGTATTAAGAAACGTGACGCCAATGGTTTATGACTAGTTTGTGATCCATTTAGGACGAAAGTGCCATTTTCTAGCTATCACGAAATAAGAAATAAAGTATAATTTTTCCTCCTAAAATTAAACACACACAGGCGCATTATAAATAACCGATTTTTACATTAAAAAGTTAGTTTAGATAAATACAACTAAAAATCGCTGTCCCATTTTTGCCAAAAATGCCAATTATTTCGTTTCTAAAATATACGATTAAATTTATAGTTGTTTTATGCAAAAAAATATAATATATATAATATAGAAAATAAGGAAATGATTCTCAAGATAATTTTCCGCCTTATCTATTCTAATTACCTTGTTTACCTTAACTTGTCATTAAAATGTTAATTATTACTAATTATATTGTATTTTTCCGCAGCAAATTAATTTAATCATTAAATTATGGTTTTTATTGTATACATATAAAATGTGTTAATATAAATTCCGTTACATAAGACGTATGAACGCCCTACGCATGACAAAAGTTTTACGCTGAGAGTAATGTAACCTAACCACTGATCTCGATGGATTGCTAATGTTATACAGAAGCGGCTAAATGTGGACGACCCGGGTCGTCCTCATCGCCGCTACATTTAGCCGCTCCTATGTTATACCCCCTTGCGAAACAAAAGTTACTTTTCATGGGCGAAAAAATGGGTTTGTGCGCTTGAATATCACTCATCCCCGAGTATTGACGCGCAGGCGCCAAACAGAATATCCGTTTAAGAACAAAGCTAAATAACAAGTTTTGATGATATTTTGTATATCTATTTGTACTCTATTATAAGTTGTTTTATAATCTGTTTACTATAAATTGAGAAAAATACCTGAACAAAAAATGTATTTTATTGGTTTAAAACTACAGTAACCGGAGTTACTTACTGGGTATTCATTATCAATTTATAGTGGCCGTAAGTATAATTTGTGTGTTTATTTTTACACGATTAGAAATAACTAAGGCTTTTAGTCATTATTCTAAATTAATTCTGACACAAGTGTCCCGACATTTATTACTCGTTGCCCAGACCCTTTATTTGTTAAAAAAATCGGTTGTCTGCAAAGTCGGTTTACTGACTATAGTTAAACGTGACAACGTCGAAAGAATCATTACCTTTATCGCCGCAATTATCGTTGCTATAAACAATTTACACCACATTCACTTTTTTCTGCACGCTCACTCAAGTAGGAGAGAAACAGATGTCGAACGCTAACGAACACGGAGATTGTGCCTCTTTGTCGCTCGTTCCGCGCTCTCCCTTGCACTTCAAGCCTTAAATTGAACGCGCGAGGTAACGCCGCATGAGTCATGTTTTTGGTGCGTGCAGCCGGGTCCATCGAATTATAAGACGTAAAATATAATGTATCTAATGCCGGCTTGGGATTTGTGTGCACTCGAAGAGTTAACAATGAAGTTTTATTATTATTTGGCAAGTCATTCTTTTTTTAATTTTAAAATAGGTCTAATTGGTACCCAGTGCCGGATTAACCAATAAGCAAATTAAGCAATTTCTTAGGGCATCACGTTGTGGGGGCACCATAAAGAGTACAAACGAAACAAAATCCATTTTGTGTGTGTTTTTTAAAGGTAAGGCCCCTTTTTTTACTCCTCAAAAATTTTAAACGCAAAACAAACGTTTGACGGTAGCATAGCTAGGGTTACCCACATGAGTAAATTGCTTAGGGCTTCAGATATTCCTAATCCGGCACTGCTGGTACCATTAAGCCTAATTCCTTAACCAAAGCAAGTATATATATATATATATATATATATATATATATATATATATATATATATATATATATATATATATATACATATATATTTAGGTACTTACATGTGTATTAGGGTGTCCGATATTTTTCAAATTATTTTTTATTTTTATTTTTGCGATCGCCTCTTAACTTTTAGTTTATAGCCTAAAAGATATATCTAATGTAAAAATACTCCTAATTCTTAATTTAAACCGTGCCAAAATCATGATGCTTTTCCCAATTAAATAACATGTTATTTTTAAACTTTTTGTATTATTTTTTTCTCAGACACAAATAGATGACAAAATCTATTCATCGCATATTCTGATGCGAAATTTAAAGCTCTACAAAAACTTTTCTTACAAATTTTCGATTAAGTCACTCTTTTTAGAGTTATTTACCGTCAAACGCTAAGTTAAGATTGAGTTGTGGCCATCCTCGGGAATTTAATAGTAAACCGGCATATTTTAAATAAAACACTTTGTATATTCCATTAAATAGATATTTTAAAGAGCTTTAAGAAAATACTACATTTATTATGTCTATTTCTTATAGTTTAAAAAATTTAGCCATTAAAAAATCTGAAAACTATGTTTAATTTTCATTATATCTTTAGCTCTAAACTATAAGCAATAAGTTTATTTAAAATAGACTATAATCTAATTTTTTTTTGCGTTTGGATGGCCATATTTCCAAAACTATAAAAAATAGACATATCAAATGTGATATTTTCTTAAAGCTTTTTAAAATATCTATTAAATGGTGATGTAATATACAGAGTGTTTTTTAAATGCCGGTTTACTATTAAATTTTCCGAGAATGGCCAAAACTCAATCTTAACTCAACGTTTGACGGCAAATAACTCTTAAAAGAGTGACTTAATCGAAAATTCGTAAGACAACTTTTTGTAGAGCGTTAAGATTTTCCATCAGAATATGCGATGAGTAGATTTTTCTATCCATTTTTGTCTGAGAAAAATAATAAAAGAAAAAAGTCCAAAAATCCCAGTTTATTTAAATGGGAAAAGCAACATGATTCGGCACGGTTTAAATCGGAATTTAGATCATTTTTATATTAGATATTTTTTAGGCTATAAACTAAAAGTTCAGGGGGCTATCAGTAAAAAAAAATCGATTTGGGAAATAACGGACACACTCCTGTGTAGTAACATTTACTAAAGTTTTAATTTTTAGGATAAAAAGCGCATTTAAATATGCCTTTAACAACTGGATGTCTCCTTTGTGACCTTCTATTTGTCTTGGCTGCTGGACTGTTGTGCTTATATGTGTATTTTAAATATTCTTACCAATACTGGAAAAAGAAGGGAGTACCATATTTAGAACCAACATTTCCATTAGGTAAAAAATTAAATTATTTTTTTCATTTTCAAAAATTCATTTTTAAAAAAGGATCGGTCAATATCTACCCGAGTTCATAAATTGATCGGATCTTGGGTAGGGGGTTGCCATTATACAAGGTGTGTCAAAAAGTTTGAGGGTAATTTTGTAAATTAAATATGACCTTGACAACAGATGGGTGAAGGTAGCTTCCTATGCTGATCTCGTACTCGAATGTTTTTACTTTTATTCGATTTAAGTTGATCAACTAAAATTAGCCCGTGACAGTGCACATTTGCAATTTTACGAACCAAAATTGTACGAACTAATATGTCCTTGTACGAGACTTGCAAACCAGATAGATTACTATTATTCTTTTATTATTATTAATTTTAATTCTATGCAATCAGTTAACCTTGACAAATGCGTGGCAAAAATACCATTCGCATAAGTTTATTTTGTGCAGTTTTATAAATATTGAAATAGAACAAACACTGAAGTATGGTCGGAAAAACTTGCTTTTTCAATACATACAGAGTGTTGTAAAATTTGGTACAAAAATTTTAAGAAAGTATTTTGGGGTGAAAAAAACGTATTTCCTTTAAACATGTGTCCTGAAATACACCAGAAAATAAAACCAAAACAACAGTGAAAAATACATTGTGGTGATTTGCCAAAATGGCGGAACACCTAAGATGGCGGACTAGTTATTTTATGGGTATTAAATGAAAGGGCTTGCTGAGAGTACCACAAGAATAAAGTGACAACAATCCAATATCGCGGACCAAGTTTCTTATGCTTTTCTACAATATAAGTATCAAGTAAAAGGATAAAAGGAATCCTCGATGCAAATGCCTCATTATATTGCAGCTAGAGTATTTAAAATTAAAGAAACCTTTTCAGCGATAACTAAACAGTAAAAAATAAATAAAAAGTAAAAAACAATTTTTAAAACAAGCTTTTATTTAAATGCAAAAAGAATAAAATAAACTTTTTCTTTAAAACGTTTACTATAAAAATATAGCGCCATTACCATGGGCGTAGCCAGGCACCCTAGCCATGGACAAGTTAAATATTTTTTTGTTGATGTTAAAATTATACATAGATTTAAGAACTCCGCAACGATACATACATTAAAAATATACAGGGTGTTTCCCAATTGCAGTAAAAAATTAAAGGCATATTTATGAGCAAATTTTAGGCCAAAAAAGTTCATATGAACATAAATCCGGAAATGTATTGTTTTCAAGATACAGTGTGTTAAATTAAAAAAAAAAAATCGTATTATTTATATCTTAAATATTCCTTACCCGATTTTTATAAAATTTTATATTATGGTGTCGTAGTATTAAACTTTTTGTTTGTAGTATTAACTTAGCCTCAACTTAGCCTATTAAATTTATTAAATTAATAACCTCATAAATTGTTATTATTAGTTAGTTTATTAACTATTTAATTAACTGCTTTTTGTAAAATACCGCTTCTGTGATACTAAATTGTTTGGAATTGCCTGAAAAGTAGGAGGACTGTGCGGGCCGTCGGGCCCCAAAGAAGGAAAAAGGGGCCTACAAGTGTTTAAAAAGATCGTACTGTCCGAAAAAAAAAATGCTATCGCCCTTTTAACAGGTATGTTTTCACCTGAAGACTTTTTTTGGAAAAATTTGTATGCAAAAAAATAACAACTGTAAAGTAAAGGACCCCCACTAACAATTTAGCCCAGGTGTCTGCTACCTGAAATGGATTGTTTGCTGGAAGTGGCGCCTAAGCCGGCTTACCTGGAGGTGTTTTTTGGTTGGTACTTTTTGTCCCCCCAAATTAATTTCTGCGTACGGCGCTGAACTTATATTTCCCTCCCCGGGCCGTTTACCTTTAAAAGACACCGGGTACATTATTACTATTTCTTTGCCCCCCTCATAAGCAAAATCCTGGCTACGCCATGGTCATTACCCGATTTATATACTAGCCAACACATGGCCACTTCGTTGGGCGTTAATTATATTTTTTCCGACCTTTTTGTTTAATCATATTAAAATATAACCAAAAGTATTCCTAAATAGTGTAGCTTTCTGATTGTGAAAGAATTTTCATGATCGGTTTAGTATTTCCAAAAATTAGCCTTTACAAACAAACAATCAGAGTTACAAACTTTACCTCTTTATTTATATTATTAGTATAAATAAAAATCAAAGATGAATCCACTTAAAATAAGTAAATTTGTTGATTTTCTTGTATCTGTTTTTATAAAAAAAATCTGCAACCACAGAAAATCGAACTCTGACCGCCCGCGTGACAGGCGAGCATCCTACCACTGGACTACCGGTGCTTACACATCCATAACCTCTTTATGTATAGATTGATATGATCGGTTTAGTATTTCCGAAGATTCGCTTTTAGAAAGTTATAGTTTATCCAAGATAGCCGACCCGTACCCACCTCCTTTGGGTAATATTTGAACTTTTTGCCTAATTATAATAAAATATAGCCTATAACACTCCTGAATAATATAGCTTTCTAATTGTGAAAGAATTTTTATGATCGGTCAGTATTTACGAAGACTAGCGGCTACAAACAAACAAAGTTATAAATTTTGCCTCTTTATATTAGTATAGATAAAACTTGTCCATGTTTCCATAATGATAAATATAAAGTAAGTTTAATTTGTATTTTTAGGAAATAACACCTATATATTACCAAAATCAGAAACATTTGCAGGTGAAGCCAAAGTATGGTATGACGAATTGAAAAAGAGGGGTCACAAATTCGGTGGCGTTTACGCTTTTTCCCGAAGTGTTTTGGTACTGGTTGATCCAGATTATATCAAAGATATTTTAACCCAGGTAAAATAGATGTTAACTCCGGCAAATAATGCATTATTAAAAAAATATATATGGTAATTGTTTGCAAACCGGGCCCGTCGCCAATATTATTGAAATTTGGTAATATGAAAGATTTTTATTTTCGAGATATATATCATTATATTTTTATGGGTTATCTCAGTTATTACTGGAGTTATTTAAAAACCGGTGTAGGAATTATGGCCTCGATTTTAAAGAATACGAGGGGAAATTGAAAAATTGACGTTTTTGATTTAACCATATATATTCTTTAACACAAAAATACCAAAAACCATAAGGACAATATTTGTAGAACTTTTTACGTAGAATCTACAAAAAGTATTTACTTTTTTATACAGGGTTGCGTTAAAAGTTACAATCCTTTAAAAGTGTAAACAGTAAAAAAAATGTGGTTTAGCATATACATTTATGTTGGTATTAATTTTTGTTTATTGTGTTTATACTTTTTAAAGAATATTAAGGTTAGTATAATTCTTTAAAAAAATGTCTTTTTAATTACATTTAGAAAGAAATAATAATACGATGTTATATATATATATATATATATATATATATATATATATATATATATATATATATATATATATATATATATATAATAATAAGAAAGTAATTTTCTTGAGCCTTAGAATAAACAATTTAATAAGAGTTTTAAATTCTTGGGCATAGAGGCTCCCAAATGACAAAAAGAAAAGAAAACAAATACATAACCTGGTAGAAACGACTACTTGGCTGGTTACTTTAAAATTACGGAGTCTCCAAATAAATGGGTGACCCCGGGTCGCAATGAAGACGGTGACACGTGTTTCATCCTTGTTGGGAATCATCACAACCGCTGTACATTGCCGACAACTTGGCTATGTTTTTCTAGTCGCTAAACATAATTCTTGTCGGAACAAGGAAGTAAGTTCAGCGGCCAGAGCCATCTCGCCAAGCAATTTCAAAACAACCAGCCAGAGCATTCGTTAGGTTAAAACGGTAAAAGAGGGTGCCATCTAGTAGTAGTCGTTTCTACCAGGTTATGTATTTGTTTTCTTTTCTTTTTGTCATTTGGGAGCCTCTATGCCCAAGAATTTAAAACTCTTATTATATATGTATATATATATATATATATATATATATATATATATATATATATATATATATATATATATATATAACATCGTATTATTATTTCTTTCTAAATGTAATTAAAAAGACATTTTTTAAAGAATTATACTAACCTTAATATTCTTTAAAAGTATAAACACAATAAACAAAAATTAATACCAACATAAATGTGTATATATATATATATATATATATATATATATATATATATATATATATATATATATATATATATATATATATATAATAATAATAATAATAATAACTTTTATTGCCAACCAAATGATTCAATCATCACAAAGCAACGTCAAAAGTGGTTTACAACGATACATATAAATAAATTAAAATAAAAATTAAAATAATATAACAACTAACATAAAGTTAAAATATCATCACTAGTAGTGGAAGTAAAAAGAAACAAATTAAGTTACAAAGTACAAATTCAAAAGCCTTACTTAAAAAATTAAGGCTTATAACCTTTCAATATTAAGCGAGTACAAACATTTATCTATTAAAAATTCATTTACCTTGGATTTAAACCTTTTCATTTCATTAATGCTCCTGATGTTATTAGGCAGCATATTATATGCTTTAATTGCTTTAAAATAAGGACCTTTTTCAAAAAAGTTGAAGTGTGGAAAGGAATACTTAGGCCGTCCCTTCCCCTTGTTACCATCGTCATTTCATCCGCGTAGTGATTGGCGTTTGTTTGAAATAGATCAGGATACTTTTTCACAAATACCACTAATGCTTTAAAATAAAGGGATGGGACAGTAAGCACTCCCAACCTTAAAAAGTAAGGTCTACAAGATGTTCTTGGATGTAGTTGATATATAGTCCTAATAATTCGTTTCTGGGCTATAAAAACATTTGAAGCATTTCCAGAGGCACCCCAGAACAATATGCCATAGGTTATAATTGACTGTACACAGGCAAAATAGAACATTCTAACAGTCTCGACAGTCAGCACATCACGTATTCTGCGAAGAAGAGCACAGTAACTATTTAATTTTGATGTCAACCCATCAATATGTTTTACCCAATTCAGTACTGGATCTATATAGACTCCCAAAAATTTAATGTTGTCTAGTAATGGTATTGATTTATTATTTAGTCGTGCAAGAACAGACTTATTTTGATTTGTTTTACTAAACTGAATTAGGCCGGTCTTTTCTTCGTTAAGTTTTAAATGGTTTTCCTGCACCATGCCTGCATCTCTTCCGCAGCATGCGAACATTCAGCAGACAGACCAGCCATGGTGGGATCTTCCAGAATTACTGTTGTGTCATCGGCATACTGACAAACCAATCCAGTGATAAAGCCATCACATAGACTATTTGCATATAATAAAAATAGCAGAGGTCCCAGGATTGAACCCTGTGCAACTCCCTGCTTTAATTCCACAGGCTCTGAGAAATACTGCCTGCCATTTTCCGTGACACATACTACCTGCTGTCTCTCTGTTATATAGGATTTAATTAGTGATGCACTTATTCCTCTTATTCCATATATTTCAAGCTTTTTCATTAGTAGTGAGTGATCAATCGTGTCAAAAGCTTTGGACAAGTCAAAAAATAACCCAGCGACCTTTTCATTTTGGTCCAGTTTATCAAATATAAATTTTAATGTTTTGTAGATTGCCAATTCGGTAGAACTGTCTGGAATAAAGCCATGTTGTTGTGTAGCCAATATGTTATTAAGACGTAAAAACTCCATAAGTCTATTAAAAATGGCCCTCCCAATGACTTTCGACACTGGTGGCAGTAGTGACACTCCTCTATAGTTACCTACATTATGCGGATCTCCCTGTTTGTGTATTGGAACCACTTTTGCTCTTTTTAACTGTGACGGAAATGTACCTGTGGTAAAACATTCGTTAGTAATATCAGCGAGGGGACAGCAAATGGATTCTGCCACATATTTTAACATACAGACAGGCACCTCATCCAGTCCTGTTGAGAATTTATTTGGAAGACTCATAATGATATTAAAGATTTCCTGTTCATCGACAGGTGTTAGAAAAAATGTAGGTATTTGTTTGTTAGAGCTCGGTTGTCTTTCCTCACGAGGTGAGAATGGCAAATTAAACTGACGGCTAAACATTTCAGCCACCAACTGTGGATCCTCCACTAGTATATCATTTTCTTTTAAAGTAATGTTGGAGCTAGATTTACTTTTGTTAGTTTCATTGTTAAATATATTCCAAGCTGACTTAGCTTTGTTTTTGGAATTAAGAATCTTATTTTCATTAATACTTTTTTGTAGTTTGTTAGGAATTTTCGATAATTTGTACGCTCTACCTTATAGTGTCTATATACTTCAGCACTATTTTTCTGTTTATACCATACATACAGATCTTTCACATAATTGGAATAGTTTTTATTTCTGGAGTAACCCAGTTGGTGTTTGAAACATTCACCCTACACATTTTCATAGGAAACGCGCCATCGAAGTGGTAGAAAAATATTCTGTAAAAGTATTGTATTTTTGGTCTACACCCAAAGTTTCTAAGACTTCCCTGAATCGTTCCTCTCTTACATTGTTCATAAAACGAACTATATTAGCATTATTGTAACAACGCCGTCTTGTGCATGTTGTTCCACGCTCGCATGTTTTAGTTTTAAAGTTTAAGATCTGACCATAATGATCGGATATGTTAGATATATAAATCTTACATCCAAGATCATCCTGGTTTAAATTACTAAAAATATTGTCTATCTGAGTTGTGGATGTGGTGGTGACTCTGGTTGCACCCCTTACATGTTGTACCATTCCAAAGCTCAGAAAGATCTGGGATATTGCGTTTACAGTATCGGAGTCTATCAAAAAATCTATGTTAAAATCTCCACCTAAAATAATAAACCCACGAGGAGTATACACCAATGTTAAAATTTCGCTTGATTTGCTAATGAAAAGGTCTAAATCGCCAGTAGGAGATCTATATAAGCATATAAATATGTATGTCTTATTGTTAATTCTAAGTTCACTTATACAGTATTCAAAATGTTTCTCTACAGCAGCGACATTAGTAACCACCTCCGAGATATCCAAACCTTGTTTGGCAAAAATCGCAGTACCACCTCCCCGCAAGGAACATCTGGCCGAGTAACTGCTAAGTTTGTAGTTTAAAATATTTACTCTTTTTATTTCTTCTCTCTGTAACCAATGCTCGGTGAAACAAACAATATTTGGGGCTATGTCAGATAGCATAACATCAAGCTCCAGGACCTTGCTGTTTATGCTTCGCACATTAATATGAAACAAAGCTAATTCCCTACTAATTCCCTACAGGGGTTATATATATATATATTTGTTATCGTAGTGACAAGGGCTATTAATTAATTAATTAAAAATATACAGGGTGTTCCATAAAAAACAACAAGTTGGCATTGTAACTTTTTAATAGAACCCTGTATAAAAATTAAATACTTTTTGTAGATTGTACGTAAGAAGTTCTACAAAAATTGTCTTTATGGTTTTTGGCTATTTTTTGTATTAAAGGATATATAGGGTAAAATCAAAAACGTCAATTTTTTTATTTCCCCTCGTATCTCTTAGATACAAATTTTTATTAAAATTCTAACTACGCCACTTTTAGTTTCTCCAAAATCGAGCCCATAGTACCTATATCGGTTTTTTAATAACTCCAGTAATATCTGAGATAGTCCATAAAAACGTCCAACTTTGCCCACCCTGTACATAGTGATTTATAGGTGCAAGGATTTTTATTTTTTCAGTTTAACAGATTTATTGTCTAAAAATGTAAAATATTTGGGGTTTTCCAGGATTTCCAGTATTTTACTGATCGTGACTTTTATTCAAACGAAAAATATGATCCAATGGCCACAGATCTTTTCAACATTAAAAATCCCGGTTGGAAATCTTTAAGACAGAAGCTAACTCCCACTTTCACATCTGGAAAAATGAAAATGATGTTCAACAGTGTTCTAAATTGTAGTAACTACATGATTGGATATTTGGAAAAATGCGAGAAAATGAGAGATGATGTGAACATTAGGGAGGTAAAAATATTTTTAAACTATAATTTTCTATACAGTGAATTACCTCGTATAATTCCGTTATACACTTTTAAAAACAAAGCAGTACACAGAAAGTGGTTTGGGGGATGCAAATAACCAAAAAAAAAAAAAAAGTATCAAGATAAATCAACGAAGCGGCTAAGGGGTCACCTCCAGGGGCAATTGCCCCCATCAGTTCGTTCGGTTCGGTTATGTTTTAAAAAACGTGAAACACGTTAATTTTTATTTTTAAGGGAGCCCATTTTCGGGTTAGAATATACCTGTTCATGGTTATCCTCTTCTTCCCCCACCAACCGTTTAAAAATTCAAATGGGAAAGGGGGTAAAGTGGCACCCAATCTTAAAGGGTTTTTAATTCTTTAATGGTCTTTAGTTTTTTTTTAATCGGGACAGTAGTTTTCGAAAAAATTTAATATAAATAGTGAAGTCCATAGTAGGTGGCTGGCAGATTTATAATTTCTTATTGTTTAAAATGTCAAAATAAGACTTGGTACGTAGGTATATCACATAAATGTGCATTGTTTTAAAAATTCAGTAGTTTTCCATTAATTCCGGTTTAGCCAAAAATACTTTTTTATTTTAAACGGGGCACTCACCCAACACGTTCTGTAATTATTATTTTTTTGGGGTTTTGGGGGGTTCTTTATTTTGTTTCAGGCGACCGGCCAGTTCATAGGGGTTTATAGGGCTGACAGGGTCAGCTCGCTATACTCCGGTACCAGAACCGAAGCGGTCCCATTCTTTCTAGTTAGACTTTTGACGTGTACCTGTGTGTAACCAAAAAAAAACACTGAATAAATGAATCCGCCTAACCATTATAGAGCATATCTTCAAAATTTAATGTGTTTTAGGATCTTTTTAGAAGTGTACAATAACAATATTACACAAAGTGTCTCATTTTAATTAACTTTCACTGTATAATGATATCAGGCGCAGCTCGTTCATAGGGTCATTCGGTCTATAATCCACCTAATGTGTAATCAAATCAAAAAATTATAGCAAGCAATTAATCCTAACAGCCTAACAAACATTTTGCGAAAACTCCCTAATAATCAATTCAAACAACAAAAACTACACACGGTCAGTGTATTGTATGACCGGATTTTTTGAATGAAAATGCAAGATGCCTCAAGCCAAAAACAAGAAGAACGAATACGCAAAATACAATAATAAAGGGTCAACGCCTAGCCGTAGTCGCCTAGCGACAACTAAACAAAAGATTTCGTTTTCGGCGCGTTTCATCAGTTATGGGCAGGCAACTCAAAATACTCAGTGAATGCTGCTGCCTCTTTCCGTCATTTTTAATTTTTCTTAGGTTATGTGCTGTTTATTTATTTATTATCTTATGGTAATGTGCTAACCTTTTTGTATTTGGTGGTAATGTGTTTGTTGGCCGTTGGTGTTGAATTGTATCTTTGTGTCATTTTATCGCATATTGCCCGTTTTTTTTTTTAATTAAGAATGGGTTCAACAATGCAAGTTGTTCTTTAACATTTAAAAAGTGATTAGATATGAAAGAAACGGGACGTCCGAAACCTGCCCTAAAGCTAAAACAGACCACCAACCAACAAGAATTCAGATTGGATTTGCGCGTGCAATATAAAAACTATATTTTTTTTTATTTTTCATTTATTTTATATAGTACAGATACTAATAATGCTTTATCGACTTAAAAGGGCGTTAATACCTAAAAAATTAAAAAAAAAGTGACAAGTCATGGCAGCTGTGTTACCCATATGAACATTTCTCCAAACAGAAGTATAGAAGGACCAATTTGATATATAAACACAAGTGTAAGATGAAAGTAAGCTCTGCCTGTATATTAAAAAAAAAAATTAAGTCATAACGGTCATACCATTAAAACTGTTTGCATTTACATAATAAAAAAAATTCATTTAGTATTTTATAGTTTTTGCAATGGTTATTTGTATAGGTAGGTACACTTTTGTTCGGCAGAAGTAAAAACATCATAATATTAAAGTCCCTCCATTAAAGTAATATATTGTTTTACAAGATAAAAAAGTAACACGTTGTATAGCGAGAAATTATTACAAACTCAAAGAATTTGACCCACCTAAAAAAAACTTACCAGCCGCGCCTGAATAATAGAACTTGAAAAGTAAAATTTAGATATTTTGTTAAAATAAAAATGCACATTTTATTTTAAGGTTTTAGCTTCCTTTACCACTGACGTAATAGGTTGTGTGGCTTTTGGAATAGACTGCAATAGTTTTGATGACACACATGCAGAATTTAGAAAGGAAGGAAAGGACATGTTTAACGTGACGATAATTGAGTATATGAAAACCTTATTTATCAAAGGTTTTCCCAAACTTGCTGAAAATGTTGGAGTGACATGTAAGAAAAAACATTTTTACAAATTTTATTTTTAAAATAGGCACTGGCTAAACGACCACCGGCGGTTTTGCTCAATTGTTTATATAGGAAACTAGAGCTTATTTTGGACGTAGGGAATGCCATTAAAATTTTATGCAGAAATTTCGAAAAACGCTATACAGGGTGTTTCCTAACTACGCTACGAATCTTAAGGGTTGCTTTCTAATGTCTTTTTATGAAAAAAAGTTTTAATAAGCATAAGTCTGGACTTGTTAATTGTGCGATACAGGGCGTTAAAGTTCTCAAAAAATCTGTATTTTTATTTAATATTGGTATATCTTAGGAGCCCTTTAGCCGATTTGGATAAAATTTGGAAAATAACTTAATTAAATAGAGCGTTTGTAAATCTTTACCTGAATTAGGATTTTGGGTCCAGGTGCGTCTCAGTGAAAACTACAACCAATATTATTGTGGAAAAAGTACGCCACTGACTTTTCTCAAGTTTATTTACTATTTTTTTTTGATTAAGCAATTAACAATTTAACTTTTTAGTCTCACGTATTTTGTTCGTATCTACCTTTGTTTTCTAGAAAAAGCATTAAAGCTAGTTTTACTTCTTTTAAAAAGTATCTATAGACAACATGATATAAAAAGCAAAAATAAAACAATTATTTGCCTTAAGATAAATAGACAGTTGTGTATTTTATGAAAAATTGTTATTTTTTTAGTTATCAAGGTCGAAATTTTTTATTTTTAAAATTTTGAATTTTATTTTATGATTTTTTAAAATGACTTAAAGTGGTTTCATTTTTTTTCTCAAAAACGATGCTTTGAAGAAAATACAAGAGACTAAAGTTGCACCTTTTATTGCTTAATCTGGAAAATACATGAAAACTTCATAAAGGGTCAATAGCGTACTTTTTTTCTGTTTTATTGATTAATCTAGGTAAAACTTTACAACTGCCTTATTACATTAAATAAGTGTACCGAATTTTATCCAAATCAATTTAAAGGCTCCTAAAATATTTAAGAAATACCTACTTTTTAAAAACTTTACGCCCGGTATCTCAGAAATGAAACGAGTCCGAAAAAGACATAAGAACTTAACCCCTTAAGTTTTGTATCGTAGTTATTAAACGTCCTGTATAATTTGGACAATTTTTGAAAACCGCTTATCAAAAAAAAGATTTTTTGATCTTATCCCAGAAAAAATGGAAGAAGAGCAACTTCAACAACTTCACCTAAAAACCAACCTGAAGGAATGTATTTAACTTTTACTTTCTTAATTTTGCACGTCGCTTTACGGATTAACGCACGGGCACTGCGTGTAAAGGTCTGGCCACACGTAGCCAGTTTTGATATTTTCCGAATTAATCTGCCCCACTTTTCCCCACCATTATTAAACCGAGTTTGCACGGGCTCGGTGCGGTTATGTGTGGTCAGACCTTAAAGAAGAGTATCTAAAGCAGGACCACATTGTTTTTTTAATATAAATAGTACGAGTTGAAACGTAGCACAATATAGTTTATTAGTTTTTTCCAAATGTATTTTTAAAATTGAACCTGTTTCAGGGCCGTATTAACTGTTTGAGGCGCAGTAGGCTAGCCTATTTGCCTATTTCATTCCAAAGCACCTTATTTACAGAGAAATTAGTCACCACAAATCCTCACTCAACCTAAACTTTTTTAAACTCCCCTGTCTAGCGCCTATTACTCCCCTGTCTGGCGCCTACTTTTTTCATGGCGCCCTAGGCTGTAGCCTAGTCAGCCTAATGTATAATACGGCCCTGACCTGTTTATTAATTTGTAGTCAATTACAACTAAAAATTTAACTAAAACTTTTTGGTCTCAAGTTTATTATTCTGTATTTAAAGCCGCGTCCAGACTTGCCACAATGCGCCGTGCCGCTCCACGCCGCATACCCCGCCACATAGCACGAACGTGAACGTGGACGAAATTCACGTCGTTTCAAGGGCTTGGCGAATGATTCGTAGTGATTCAGAGCTTGCCGATTTTTTGGCTCAAAGAAGCGCGCAAACAGGTTGGTTAGTTTGAACGGATGTTCGGCGAATTGTTGCCTGGACCCGGCTTAACATTTACCTTGATATATTTCTTAACGGAATGAGAAAAAGACACTTAAATTGCATTTTAATATTTACTACATTAGAGCAGTCTGCGGGTTTTAAATGGATTCGTTTTTTAACTAATGCCCGCTAGTGATCGACACATCGAAATTCAATTGAAAAAATGTTTGGCATCAGTGATAATTTGTTGTTGTTTTTAGTGGGAAAACAAAAATCAAAAGATTTCTTTGCGAATGCAGTAAGAGAATCAATGGAATACAGGCAAAAAAATAATATTAGAAGGCCAGACTTCTTGCAGATACTTATTGATATGAATAATGAAAGTCAAGCTAAGGAAAAGCCATTTACTTTTGAACAAATAGTAGCAAATACCATTTTATTCTTTGTAGCAGGTATGTCTGGAGTTACATTATAAATGTAAATATTAAGAATTCCCATATACAAACAGGTCCACGCTACTAAAAACATACACTGGGAATTGATGAATTTACTACTGTCTGCTTCGATTAAAAACGTATCCGCATGACTAAGTGGAATAAATCTTACGACCTTCATTGCTAATACGTAGTAAGTATCGAAGAAGGCAGTAGTAAATTCATCAGTTCCCAGTGTATTTTTTTAGTAGCGTCGACCTGTCTGTATGTACAGGGTCTGGCAACCAAGACTAAACATTGTCATTGTCATACAGGGTGCTTCATTAGTGCGTTGGGCCTCTATACCGCCTAAACTATAGCAGTTATCGATTTTGTTTAAAGTGGTATATGAACTAGAGATAAATCTCTATTAAAAAAAAATATTTTCATATACAGTGTACTCAAATTGGCCCTACCAGAATTTGACCATTTTTTTAAAATCAAACACTCCGAATTTTTTGTATATTTAGTACTCTTATATGTTTATCCATATATGTATACAATATTAGACTTATCAATTTATGAGTTTTTAAGAAAATGATGTTTCTTAAAAAGATAATTTAATTTTCTTAAAAACGTATAAATTGATAAGTCTAATATTGTGCACGTGGATAGACAAACATAAAAGAGTCCCAAATATGCAAAAATATTTGAGGTGTTCCGAATAAAAATATTAATTAAACTTTAGTGTGTTCATTTATTTAAATAATTTACCTTAATTTTTCCAAGTTCTTTCATCACTTTCGAAGGTTTCCGAAAACGCCCGAATTATCCATTGAAAACTTTCATGCTATCCCCTACTATGGAATGTTCGCGATATTTCTCTAAAATTCTAGATCATTCTTCACTCTTTCACCATACTATAAAAGGGCGGCGGAAACCTCCGTTGGATTAGTATAGTTCCAACTGCTGTGGTGTAAACTTTAAGACATTAGTTGTATTCTTTCGAGAAATTATCAGTGATCAAACTGATATAAGTGAAACTGATACCATTCTTTTACCGGGGTATATACGGTCATACAAACCACGTACTTGCTTGAATGCAAATGTCAAATGAAGCTTTTGATACACACGATTCAGATGTACCTGTCAGTTTAGCATCAGTTTTGGCAGCTGGTGGTGTGATCAACTTGAAAAGCGTAATTCAGCGAAATATTTTTTTATTTTTATCATTTCATTACTTTTAACTTTCCAAAAGCATAGATAACCTTGGTACATAACTATAAAATCACGCAATACATCTTCCTGGCGCCAAAGAGCCATTTTTTTTAACTTAAAACCAACAAGAAAACCCCGTAAACGACCTTCCTGAACTAAAACGTTAATTGACATGTCCTACATATGCACAAGTTTGCATGACCGTGTATACCTCGGTTTTCGAAACCTCTGTGGCAAAGTTCATTCTGAATGTTCCTTTTTTTAATTGACCGGAAAATTGAATTTTCCACTCAATTTTTTAAGCGGAAAATGCTATTTTACTTTCCGGTCCCTGATATCAAAAAATCCTGTTAGCCATGACAAAATTGTCAGAGTTCAATTGTTACTATTTGACAGTTCAAGATATTGTAAAGTAAAGAAAGCATCATTTTGCCAAAATGGAGTCAGACATGGAAAATCCAGATGAAATAATTGGAAGCAGCCTTGCCTTATTGTCGTTTAAATATAACACTAAAAATTTACACAGTTTTTGTTTTCCGGTCAATTAAAAAAAAAAATTATGTACGATACTCGACCGGAAATAATTTTACGGGTCTCGCCTACGGCTCGCCCTGTAAATGTTTTTCGTCGACCCGTAAAATACCATTTTCCGTTCTAGTAACGTAAATAGCTATTATATTTCATATGGCATCTGTGACGTGATTTAATGATCATAATCAGTTGCAAGTGATAGAACTGATAAAAAGTGAAACTGATAATTTTTCAAAGGAATACCACTATTAAAGCTGAATTTATAGATTGACGTTTCTGTTTCCGTTTGCCATTTGAGGTTTTCAGTTAAAAAATGAAACATCAACTTTGCATTTGTCAATTTATAGTTTTTGTTTCCCGTTTTCATATACCATATCAGAAACCGAAACGGAACGATCGATAACGGAAACGTCAATCTATACATTCAGCTTGACAACTAAAGATTTTCCATAGATTTTCTCGTAATTGTAACCGCATACTTACGTTTTATTGTTTATAAAGGTAAATAAATAATAGTTTAAAAAAACTAAAAAAAACACGCTTTTATATGCAACCGAACTAAAAATTAGAAAATATTTTTTATTACAAAAGAGTTTGTCACTTCAGAGTAAAAAGCGTGGGGTGTATTTTACTATTTTTTTCATAACTTTTCCCTCATAGATATTTGCAAATAGAATAATTATAACATTTAATATATTAAGCACCCCACGCTTTTATTCTGAAGTGACAAACTCTTTGTAACGAAAATTATTTTCTAATTTTTAGTTCGGTTGCATATAAAAGCGTGTTTTTTAGTTTTTTTAACTATTATTTATTTTTCATTTTTAGTTCGATATGCATGTATGTATGTATGCATGTATGTATGTATGTATGTATGCATGTAAGACTGAAACTGCACGCATGCGCAGATCACTCGCCTAGCTCTAGTTCGCTTACTCTTTCACAGAGGATCTGTAAAGGAATTTAATTATCCTGGCGGTCCTAATGAGGATAACGGGATACTGTTTTTAAATTATTGCATTATCATCGGTCCTTGATACGTGTGCAAAGTTTCAAAGAAATTGAATCGCTGGGAGTTGGTAAAAATTAGGCTCAAAGATTCCGTTACATAGATAGATAGATAGATAGATACAACCCAAGCTAATAAAAAGCGTGTTAAAAACGAGGGCATATGTTTTTTTATACGAGGTGTTTGAGAACAGTATATACAAAATATTTTTTCAATAGAGTTTTATCTCTATTTCATACAGGTGTGAAAAACAACTCTTCGACCATAGGAAATAAAAGCATAGTAAATATTTGAGGTGGGATCCGGCCATAGATGAAAGCGGTGTGCCGGCGGCAGCCTCTAGTCGTTCTGCCCATGGGCGTGCTCGAGTAAATAGTAGTTTGGCGGAGTGCATCATACCCACTGATTTTGCTAAGGACGGCGGTTTGGTTTTAATACCGGTATACAATTTTAAATAAAATCTTTAACTGCCATAGTTTAGGCGCTATGGATGCCCGGACGCACCAATGAAGCAGCCTGTATTTTTTGCTTTCCTATATTTTTAAAAAACAAATAAAAAATAGTCCTCTTATGTATTTTTTTGCTTCCATTTTCTAGGTTTTGATACCTCCTCTACCGTGATGACCTTTACACTCTACGAACTGGCAAAAAATCCAGATATACAAGAGGAAGTTCGTCAAGAAATTAATACCGTTTTAAAAAAAATATAATGGGGAAATAACTTATGAGGCTATTAAAGACATGACCTATCTAAGAGAAGTAATGGATGGTAAATTTCTAGATTATTACTATCATCATACTTTTATATTTGAAGAGTTAAAGTATAATTAATATAAACAAGATAATGTTTTTGTCTTGTATTTACAGTTCTTATATGGAATGGTTTTCGCATAAAAAAGTGTCTTGAGTCATAGGCGGGTTTTTTCCGAATTTCCGATGTTTCTTATTATCTTTCTCTAAAATATTATCACCTTTTGGAACATATTTCTGTACTAAAACTCTCGTATCTTCTCCTTTATTTCGTTGAATTTAATGGGAAAAAACAGCTGCATATTTGTATTTGGTAATGAGAAAATGCTGCTGTCATTTTTTTAGTAGAAAATTTGCTATATGCTGAAGGAAGCGTCGACCTACAGAATTCAATTTAAAATAGAGCAAACCTAAATATTTTTTTTTTAATATTATAAAGCTATAAATAGGGGCTTAAAATGTTCGGTAAAAACCATAATAATATCCTGAGTAATATAAACAAGGCATTTTTTTTGGATTTCAACAAATAAAACTATTAGACTATACACTCAACTGTTAGTTTGCAGCAGATGTTTCCCACGTGGTATATAAGTATATATAGATAATTTATACCTTTAGTGCAAAACTCACACCAATCCGGACTTGTCCGCTATCTGCTCCAAACTATATCGTCGACTATGTCCAAAATTCTGATAGAGATGTTAATATGTTTTTGCCCCAAAATATGTCGTCAGCAATGTTTAAAATTCTGATAGCAACATTAATATGCTTCGGACTTGTACGATTTTTGCACCACTGTATGGGCCTTTTTAAGAGAATACGACTACGTGAAAATGTCAATTTCGCCCAAAAATGGACTTGTCCTGTTAGCTTCAAAGTATCAGAGCTGTTGAAAGTGTAAGTCAGGCCTATTATTTTTCAGATCAGTGGTCAGGCCGTGTATTGTAAAATTTAATAACCCAAATCATTTTTTTTAGTTTTAATTTAAATGTTTGATAGTACAGTAAATGCAGCATTTCACGTCGCAATTTTTTGCTTGTTCATCGATTTACTTGAAATTTTAACAAAGGGTATTGCCCAAGAATCAAAAACTATATTTAACCGCAGGGCGTCAAAACCCTGGGTTAGTTAGTTAGTTAGTTAATTATTCGCGTTTCAACCAAAATATCCACATTTTAATGGCTTTTTTGCGAGTAACTCGAAAGTTTTTTTTAATTGTACAGGGTGGTTTTTTTGGTTGGTATTATAGGGTACAGGCTAGACGGTAAGAGATATGTACCAAAAAACAAAGATACGTGTCTCGTTCTCTTTTTAGTGTTTAGTTTAGTGGAGCAATTAGATCTAAGCTTACTTTATTGCTTTAGAAGATTTAGGGGGATTCTCTAAATTCTTCGATTTTTATTATGTCTTCTTACTCGGACATTTATGGAGACAGAAAGAAACTTTAAATGCAAAAGTTTTATAACTTTTTACGGAGAATTCAGTGGCGTACCTAAAATAAATATGAATGTTTTAAATCTTGAGATATAACCTAAATTTGAATTTGTTTAAATGGGACAGTCTGTATCTGAGTATCTTAAAAAATGTTTCTTTTTCTTGCGATTACAACAATATATAACACTTAATATGTTGCATTGTCTACACAGCCAATTTAACAAGAAAACTTTAAAAAACATAGTTAGCCATGGATGGAATTAATATTCATTTATTTTTTAAGGAATATGTATATAAAAAACCCTTCTAATAACCCGACACCCACGATACTCTGGTATTTAGGCATATGCCTTCGTGGGATGTCAAAAGATTTAACAAAAGTTATTCCCGAAAAACCGCGAATTTGCGAAAAATTGTTGGTTCAAACGCAAATAGTTACAGGCTCCTAAAAGTGGGACAAACTAAAATGATGTACAAGAATTTTTACCATTAAATTTACATAGTACAGAAAGCATTTAGAATGTGTTTTGTGGTATAATATTGTGGAGGTATATATCTAGTTTGAAATGCCATAATTAGTTTAAATTTTTAAAAATGGACAGAATGCATGTAGAAAGTCTGCTCCTCATTTGTTTATTATTATTTAAGTATTAGGTATATTAATTTTGTTTTTTATAGAAACTATGAGGCTTTATCCACCGGTAATATCATTGGCAAGAATTTGTGTCAAAGATTATCAACTTAGAGATACTAATATCATCATAGAGAAAGGAACGCCTGTAGTTATTTCTACACTTGGACTGGGAAGAGATCCAGAATTCTATCCCGACCCGATGAAATTTGATCCATCTAGGTTCAGTCGTGAAGAAGTTCAAAATCGGCATCCATATATCCATATTCCTTTTGGAGAAGGACCCCGAAGTTGTATAGGTGGGTAATTAGCAAGGAATATAAACTTTTTAATAAGGAGCGCTCGATTTTTATATTTCTCCGAAAATATAGGTTATATTTGTGACGTCACCTTTTTGCCATTATATTTTTTTATGTGATAAAATAAACCAATACTTGCATAAAATAAAATTAAATTACTCAAAAACATTTAAAAAACTGGTATCTTACTCTTAATAACGATTTAAACGTAAATTTCCTTTAAAAAATATCCAAAGGTCAGTGACCCCTGTTTACAGGTTTTAAAATTCTCTGTAACTGCAGTACTAATAACTACTCAATTTAACTATAAACATTAAAAACTAAACATATATAAAAGTCCAATAACTAAAAAGCAAAAAATAACACCAAAACCGGGAAAAAAGCTTCCAGTACGATTGTAAACAAAGAATTACGGAAAAAGATTACGACACAAAGTTTAGGGAACATAGGCTTAAATGGGATCGAGCGCCCTTATTAACAAGTTTATTTCCTGAAGTAATAACTATATCCTAAAGCCGCGTCCAGACTTGCAACATTTGACCGTGCCGCCCCACGCCGCATACCGCGCCAAATAGCGCGGACGTTGTCGTGGACAGAATGCACGTCGTTTCAAGGGGTTGGCGAATGATTCGCCGGTGATTATCGGTTTTTTGACGTCAAAGAAGGGCGCAAACAGGTTGGTTAGTTTGGACGGATGTTTGGCGAATTGTTGCATGTCTGGACGCAGCCTGACATGTTAAAAGTGTATAAAAATAATGAAACCGAGAATTACTAAAATAGAAGAGACATAATCTAAAGAAAAAAAGTGAGAACAACTCTAGGCAAATAAATGGGTAATTTGAATTAATTGTGGTGTCTCACTGACATGGGCCCCTTGGAACGGAGTCTCCGCTAATTAATGGTACACAGAAAAACCACAGATTTCCTGTGTCAAAATTTAACCAAACATATATATATATATATATATATATATATATATATATATATATATATATATATATATATATATATATATATATATATATATATATATATATATATCCAAAAGTTAATAATAAGAAAGATAAAGGGCGTGTAAGAAAAAACATTTATAATTTGTTTCAATGGAAATTGATATGTTTTGAATATTTTAATAAAACTAAGTACATAGGGATTTTTTGACATGAACCATTTAGATCTGGTTAGTTCTGGTTATATTAATTTTTATGTGTTCACTAGTTGACGCTATATACACTACTTTAAATTTTTGCTAAGCTTTGCAACTTTTTGTGCTACCCTCTATATACCATCTAAGTGTACCCGGAAGCTCTCTTATCCTTTTTACTTTTTACATAAAAAGGTGTACTTTGTAAGAGTCTCTGAGCAACAGATTTCAAGATATTTGCGTTTAAAATGTTTAGTGCAACAAAAAAGTATATGGAAGAATACATTAGACCATTCGCATATGATGTGGCGATAAAGTTATTCCGGGATACAGACGACAGGACCGTATTAACTGTTTGAGGCTCCCTAGGCTAAAATTCCCGGAGCGCCTATTTCCCAAAAGAATCTTTGAAGGCCAAAAAGAAAAGGTCATTTCCTCCTTTTCACGCCTATTTCATGTCTGGCGCCTATTTTTCCATGGCGCCCTAGGCTGTAGCCTAGTGGATAATACGGCACTGACAGACGATCGTGTAAAACTGTCATATTTGCATGAAAAGCCAATGCAAATATGGTCGTGTGCGTGTGTAGTGTATTACAAAATACATTAACTTTACACGAAGAAGTTACCTAATACCGTATCTGAAAAGTTTATGTCAAAAACCCTTTAATATATTTTTTCACTTTAACACCCTGTATCTTCCTAATATTTACTTTTGGATATTTAAATTTCAAAATTTTAGTATGAGAAATCTGTAATTTATCTGTGTACGATTAGCGGACACCATGTATATTTAGTACTTAGGAGTACCATGTAAAATACTTAAAAGTACTTTTGACAGGCTTAATGCTTCTACTTTATGTTTTTTTCTGTATAAACCAACTTTTTCTGTCTTTTTCAGGTATGCGGTTTGGAGAAATGCAAGCTAAAATTGGCCTTGTACGAATACTGGTAAAATTTAGACTCAAAATGAGTCCCAAGACCAAACAGCCATTAACAATAGATCCAACAATGTTTCTTCTTAAAGAGAACGAAACACTTTATCTTAATGCAGAGAAAATTTACTAGATTTAAGTACCTTTAACATTAATCTTGAGATATACAGTGTGGGCCTTAACTGTATGAGCAGTTTTAATATCCAATAAAAAAACATTACAAAATTTACATATATTTTATTCATATTATTAACTACCATATTGTAATTTTTTATGATTATAATTATAAATCATGTTGTCCAAGTGTGTACAGGGTGTTAAAGTTTTAAGAAAAATATGCCTTTTTTAATCCTAATCTTCTTACCACTCAAAATATTTACACAAAAGTTGGTATACTTCTTTTGACCATTACATTACATGTTTTACTGTACAAGTTAAAAAAAATACCAGTGGCGTTCGAAGAAGATTTGTATTAAATTAAAAAAATGTTACGCCACTGCTTTTTCTTCGAATCAATCATATTTTTATTATTATTATTTACTTTGGGGTTAATTTGGTCTTCTGTTATCTTTTCGTACAACGCACTATTTGTTAAAAAATAAATATTAACCATTTTGATGCATGGCAAAATAATTAAAATCTGATAGGGTGTTCCGTACGGAAAATTCGTTTTTGACAATAGTTTTGTTCCAGCAAAATGTTGGAAACATGTTAGCAACAATCGTAAAACGCAGAAATTGTTACAAACATGAGTCCGAAATGTTGGCAACAGCTTTGTGCTGGAACGAAAAATAAACAAGGCTTGCATACTGCTTATACGTCAATACAAGAAAGGTTATGTTAAAGATTGTCAGTAATATTTGAAAAAAGTTTGCAAACTTTTCAAACAGTTTCCAACATGTTTCCAACATCTTAAAACTACTGCTGGAACAACAAAAAACTGTATAATGTTACAAACATGGCACTGCTGGAACGACAAATTGGACGTGCGCAGAATCTGAACGGTTGCAAACATGTCAGACAGCCTGCTGGAACAAACCTAATATGTAATAAAATAAGCTCATACACTTGATAATGTAAGCTGTGTGTGTGTTGTACACTTACTAAACTTCTTGACAAATAAGTTTGATCAAATATTTAATACAATTTGTTTGAAGACAGAAGTGTATTTAATGGAAAGGTCCTTAAATTTTCTACTTAACGCCACTTTGTTTTTGAAAACCGGCAAGGCCGTTCTAGACTACAAGCCAATTTCAAACGGTTCTAAGTGTGGAACGGCTGGGCCGATTTTCAAAAACAAAGCGGCGTTGAGTAAAGACTTAAAGGACCTTTAAAACGAGGTTCTACATGATTTCCATTTCTATTTGAAAAAAAGTCTCAAAGGCAAAGTGGAAACTTTTTTAATACCATCGCTGTATCTTATTTTGTTAATAAATGATATACATTTGGTCATTAAAATTTTAAATAGGTACACATAACTGAGGGGAAAAAATTTGGAATTTTTTAAACATTTTATTAGAATATTTTATTGTATATTTAAATTTTACACTAAAATCCGTTTCTAATGACATAGCGCAAGATACTGGTAATTCTTAATATTGCGACCATAGATCATTTATTTAAGATTTCCATAATTCGGATTACTTGAATATGAGCTGACTAAATAATTTATATAAATGGAATGGTTTTTTGAACATGACTTTTTGCGTTCAATTAGCAGGTTTGGGAAAACGGTTGGGCGAGAGCAATTTAGGTTGGGCGCTCGCCACACCGCGCCCACCCCTGGCGCCGCCACTGCACTGGTAACATTTTTTTAAAAACTTGTACAGGAAAAAATGTCATGTAATGGTCAAAAGCAGTATATTAAATTTTGTGGAAATATCTGGAGTGGTAGGAGTGTAATAAAAAGACATTTTTTCTTAAAACTTTAACACTTTGTATTTCGGAAACGAAACATTTTTCAACATAATTTTATTGAACAATGTTCTTATTTTCTTGCATTCTATACAGTGTTAATAGAAAAATATTAACTTAAAAATAACCAAGTATGGCCTCCGATAACAAATTTAGCATTGTTTTGTGTGTATAGTCAACACTCATAGTAAAAAACTACATTTTTTTGGTATTGTATAGCTGCTAATATCGTTTTATTATATTTTTGAAATAAAAATGTTTGTATTATTTCCCTTATTGCATCTCTAAATAAATGACCATAAGGCCACATTATATTGTATATTCGTAGCACATTGTGCCCGGCTATATGCTTTCAATTGAGTTTTTATGTGTTGAACACTAGCAGGTAAAGATCAGACAGAGAACGCATGACTCAGGAACTGAAGCCCATGCACGATGGGTTGATGCATCAGTCCCGCTTGTCGTTGCTTTCTGCCACTCGTGCGTACGCTCTAAACGCTTAAAATTTTTCAAAAATAATTACCACTAAAGTAATGGTCGGTACAGATTAGTAGATACCGATTGCACGATAGTGGCTGCCGGTCGTCAATAGAGAATTATTGCGAGTTGCTTTATTAAGCTCGGTAATTATTAATACCAGCCTTATTTAAATAGTGCTTGTACCCATAATTTAGAGTTATTACAAATCATGTTGACAGTACCATTAACCTAAAAAAAAGGGAAAAAAATTTAGTAGATTTTTTTATTGTTTTGTGGTATGGTGTTTTGTTTAACACAAATACAGAAATACATTTGAAAAAGCAACGTTTTAAGTATTTTTACTTCTAAAAACTTTTCGACTTTATGGTCGGCAGCCGTTCGGTTAGACGAACAGTTCCGAAGTTAAAATAAGACTAAAATGTTCTAAAACCGACAATGTGTTATAAAAAAATCATATCTTTGGATTTACAAAGAATGGTGCTTATTCGTTCGCTACCCTCCCCCGGAGTAAATCCTGCATAGGCGTATCCTTTTATGCATATGTCTGGCTGTTGCCCCCAAAATCATATTTTGCGTACGGCCCTGTTGAAGACAGTCTGTACCACAAAGTAATAATATGGTTATTGGTTATTTAATCTGTGAGAAAATTTACTAGATTTAAGTACCTTTAACATTAATCTTGAGATATACAGTGTGGGCCTTAACTGTATGAGCAGTTTTAATATCCAATAAAAAAACATTACAAAATTTACATATATTTTATTCATATTATTAACTACCATATTGTAATTTTTATGATTATAATTATAAATCATGTTGTCCAAGTGTGTACAGGGTGTTAAAGTTTTAAGAAAAATATGCCTTTTTTAATCCTAATCTTCTTACCACTCAAAATATTTACACAAAAGTTGGTATACTTCTTTTGACCATTACATTACATGTTTTACTGTACAAGTTAAAAAAAATACCAGTGGCGTTCGAAGATTTGTATTAAATAAAAAAATGTTACGCCACTGCTTTTTTCTTCGAATCAATCATATTTTTATTATTATTATTTACTTTGGGGTTAATTTGGTCTTCTGTTATCTTTTCGTACAACGCACTATTTGTTAAAAATAAATATTAACCATTTTGATGCATGGCAAAATAATTAAAATCTGATAGGGTGTTCCGTACGGAAAATTCGTTTTTGACAATAGTTTTGTTCCAGCAAAATGTTGGAAACATGTTAGCAACAATCGTAAAACGCAGAAATTGTTACAAACATGAGTCCGAAATGTTGGCAACAGCTTTGTGCTGGAACGAAAAATAAACAAGGCTTGCATACTGCTTATACGTCAATACAAGAAAGGTTATGTTAAAGATTGTCAGTAATATTTAAAAAAGTTTGCAAACTTTTCAAACAGTTTCCAACATGTTTCCAACATCTTAAAACTACTGCTGGAACAACAAAAAACTGTATAATGTTACAAACATGGCACTGCTGGAACGACAAATTGGACGTGCGCAGAATCTGAACGGTTGCAAACATGTCAGACAGCCTGCTGGAACAAACCTAATATGTAATAAAATAAGCTCATACACTTGATAATGTAAGCTGTGTGTGTGTTGTACACTTACTAAACTTCTTGACAAATAAGTTTGATCAAATATTTAATACAATTTGTTTGAAGACAGAAGTGTATTTAATGGAAAGGTCCTTAAATTTTCTACTTAACGCCACTTTGTTTTTGAAAACCGGCAAGGCCGTTCTAGACTACAAGCCAATTTCAAACGGTTCTAAGTGTGGAACGGCTGGGCCGATTTTCAAAAACAAAGCGGCGTTGAGTAAAGACTTAAAGGACCTTTAAAACGAGGTTCTACATGATTTCCATTTCTATTTGAAAAAAGTCTCAAAGGCAAAGTGGAAACTTTTTTAATACCATCGCTGTATCTTATTTTGTTAATAAATGATATACATTTGGTCATTAAAATTTTAAATAGGTACACATAACTGAGGGGAAAAAATTTGGAATTTTTTAAACATTTTATTAGAATATTTTATTGTATATTTAAATTTTACACTAAAATCCGTTTCTAATGACATAGCGCAAGATACTGGTAATTCTTAATATTGCGACCATAGATCATTTATTTAAGATTTCCATAATTCGGATTACTTGAATATGAGCTGACTAAATAATTTATATAAATGGAATGGTTTTTTGAACATGACTTTTTGCGTTCAATTAGCAGGTTTGGGAAAACGGTTGGGCGAGAGCAATTTAGGTTGGGCGCTCGCCACACCGCGCCCACCCCTGGCGCCGCCACTGCACTGGTAACATTTTTTTAAAAACTTGTACAGGAAAAAATGTCATGTAATGGTCAAAAGCAGTATATTAAATTTTGTGGAAATATCTGGAGTGGTAGGAGTGTAATAAAAAGACATTTTTTTCTTAAAACTTTAACACTTTGTATTTCGGAAACGAAACATTTTTCAACATAATTTTATTGAACAATGTTCTTATTTTCTTGCATTCTATACAGTGTTAATAGAAAAATATTAACTTAAAAATAACCAAGTATGGCCTCCGATAACAAATTTAGCATTGTTTTGTGTGTATAGTCAACACTCATAGTAAAAACTACATTTTTTGGTATTGTATAGCTGCTAATATCGTTTTATTATATTTTTGAAATAAAAATGTTTGTATTATTTCCCTTATTGCATCTCTAAATAAATGACCATAAGGCCACATTATATTGTATATTCGTAGCACATTGTGCCCGGCTATATGCTTTCAATTGAGTTTTTATGTGTTGAACACTAGCAGGTAAAGATCAGACAGAGAACGCATGACTCAGGAACTGAAGCCCATGCACGATGGGTTGATGCATCAGTCCCGCTTGTCGTTGCTTTCTGCCACTCGTGCGTACGCTCTAAACGCTTAAAATTTTTCAAAAATAATTACCACTAAAGTAATGGTCGGTACAGATTAGTAGATACCGATTGCACGATAGTGGCTGCCGGTCGTCAATAGAGAATTATTGCGAGTTGCTTTATTAAGCTCGGTAATTATTAATACCAGCCTTATTTAAATAGTGCTTGTACCCATAATTTAGAGTTATTACAAATCATGTTGACAGTACCATTAACCTAAAAAAAAAGGGAAAAAAATTTAGTAGATTTTTTTATTGTTTTGTGGTATGGTGTTTTGTTTAACACAAATACAGAAATACATTTGAAAAAGCAACGTTTTAAGTATTTTTACTTCTAAAAACTTTTCGACTTTATGGTCGGCAGCCGTTCGGTTAGACGAACAGTTCCGAAGTTAAAATAAGACTAAAATGTTCTAAAACCGACAATGTGTTATAAAAAAATCATATCTTTGGATTTACAAAGAATGGTGCTTATTCGTTCGCTACCCTCCCCCCGGAGTAAATCCTGCATAGGCGTATCCTTTTATGCATATGTCTGGCTGTTGCCCCCAAAATCATATTTTGCGTACGGCCCTGTTGAAGACAGTCTGTACCACAAAGTAATAATATGGTTATTGGTTATTTAATCTGTGGTCTGTACAGTGTGTTCCAGGATTGGTGTTTAAGGTGTTACAAGAGGACAAATGGACCGAAAGTTTTGGAATTTTTAAACGTCCTTTGGGAAAAACTGGTCGCATGGTCTAGAATAAATAAATACAAAATTTTACTCCGATTAGTAATATACAGGGCGAGTTATAACTAAAAATATGAAAAAGGACCAAGTAAAGTACCTTTATTTATAAAAATAGGAAAAAATTGTATAGGTAAATGTTGTAGAGAATTAAATTTTATGGTAATTGTCTAGAAAGTGGGAGCAACTCCGATTTTGGGCCCTGATCACAAATCTATAGGAATTTGTTTTTCGGAAACGTTTCGTTCCCGAGATATCAATCATCAAAGTGAAAAATTAAACTAATCTTATTTTTACCATATTTCCCCTTCTTTTTTCACAAAATTCTTAATTTTGGGCTAAAGTGGAACACAATATTTGATTTTTAAGATTAAAAATCTCATTTTTTATTTATTTTAACTCTTTTTTTAATAAAATTGCAAACCTCCATTTTCAATCGTCCAAAGTTATGGCGAATGCGCCGGACAGTGTTTCATGGCTTGCTTCGTTTTTAAAAGGGAATCTTCGCAATTTATTTGATAAAAAGTGTAAAATACAAAGAAAACGGGGTTTTAAAAGGTGAAAATTAAATATTGTGAGCCACTTTATCTTTAAATCAAGAATATTGTGCAAAAAGAAGGGGGAATATAGTAAAATTAAGATTACTTTAATTTTCCACTTAGTTGATGGACATCTCGGGAACGAAACGTTTCCGAAAAAAATCCTCAGATTTGTGATTAGCGCCCCATAAAAAAGCCCATATGCCAAAATTTTGTCAAAATCGGAGTAGCTCCCACTTTCTAGACAATTACCAATTTTATTTTAAAATTTAAAGTTAAAGAATTAAGAATTAAAGTAAAAAAATAGGTACCTACATATATATTTTTGTCAATTTTTTACATTATGCATTAGCAGTTTTTAAAATACTTGGCTTAAAGCAGCGAATTTAAAAATATATTCAGAAATATTAAATTTTCTATTAAATTTTGCTCCCTCTTGCCCATTATTTAGGTTGTTCTTAAAATTCGATAATTTTTGTCCCATTTGTAACACCTGACACCTATCCTGGGACACACTGTATAATAAATTATTAAATATTTAAAAAATCATGTCAAAAAAAAATGAAAATACCTTTGGATTTGTAAAAATAGTTTAAATTTTTTTTTAATTTAAGTAAAGCTTGTCTCAGTTCCAATAATATTACAAAAATTGTGAGAAACAACAAACCTTAGAAACAGTGCCACGGTGCAACTCCGATGAGAAATACATAATAATTTCTTACAATTAAAAGAAAATATATACACAAGTTATCAAACATGACAGAGTCACTTAGGTGTCCAGCAAGTAAGTAAACAATAGCTGACAGGTACAAAAAAGTGAAAAAATTACAATGGTTTACATTACAATGTTTGTTTTTTACTTTTCTTTTAATATTTTGTGATTTTAAAACTCAGTAGCCCCAAAATTCCGAAAAGTCAGTAATTTGTGCCCAATGGAAAATATCGGATCAAATAGGCACGGCTGAATCGCTGAATCGAGACTACAGTAAAAAGCACAGGGGCGTGAATTTGATTGGTCTGGGTCTGAAGTGCATGCAAAACTGTCACAGTGGGAGGGGGTCATGGTTAGTTAAATCTAGAAATTAAAAACAAACATAAATTACCCCCCACCCCCGCCCTCCCCCTCTTCAATGTGACAATTTTGCATGACCGTCTGTAGCGTTTCAAACCAATCAAATTAAACGTCCCTGTGCTTTTACCTGTAGTCGCTGAATCCGTAAATGGAAGGTTGGCTCAGTTGGCTGAATCGTCCTCTGTAGCCCACAGCTCTCATAAAATTTTTAGGGGTTTTCTGTAGCCTCTGCACAGCTCTATAGTACTAACCTTCGTAGTTTTTTTTTATCTTTTTATGACATCTCACGAAGGCTTCTGCCTAAATAGGTACCAGTGTACCGTGACTGCCGGGTTACTGGATGTTTAACCCATTATTGTCGTGTCCCGTCAACGTTATCCAAGCACTGAAACATGCAGACTTGCATTTCACAGCACCTTTTAGACAACGCGGTAGTGCCACCACGGTCGTTATTCTTTAAATAACTACTACCTAGAAATGGCAGAATACTACACAGTGGTTTGCAATTGCCAACTGTGAGGTGACGAGTAATGAAAAATCCGATGTCCGACTCCGAGATTCAAACCCGGATCACCGCGGTGAGAGGCTGACACGCTAGCCACTGCACCACTGCTCGCCACGACGTAGTAACCCGGTTAGTGTAACCTTGTGGTGTAACCCGTTGAGTGTAACCGTGGTGTAACCTCCCATCTACGTAATAACCGTAGTAACATAACCTCAGATTTTAATAAGAAAGCTTTGTTGTAGCCGTAGCGTAGTCTGTTAATTGTAAATAAAAAATAGAACCTTTATAAGTACTTAATACCAGCTAAATTTAGTTTATACACCAAGCTAAAACGTTTTTTTATTATAAATTAAGAAACTTTAAATTTAAAACAAACATCAACAATGAAACTATTTAAAAGTACCGCCGCGCACTTGAAAACAATACTTTGCATCGCTGGAGAAATAATTGTTTTTAATTGCTCCAAAAAACGATTGGAAATCGACGAAGTCAAGTGAAGGTGAAAGCGATAACCTAAACGATCGATCTGGAACATTCCGTTATCAAAAAACGCGTTATCACCACTAAGCAAACGAGTTCTCCATTAAGGCGCCGGTCCAACTAGCTAAGTAAATTGTTTTTCATATTTCTTTATAATTTAACATGTCAGAACCTCAGTGCAAAAGAAGCAAGATGACCAGCACCTTGGAACAACTCAAGGCCCTTACTACAGTTGTGGCAGATACAGGGGATTTTGAAGGTAAGTACCTTTTTCTACATACTAAGTTTTTAGGTTATATTGCTTATATGCATCTGTGTGCTCGTCGTGTTGGGATTTAAATTTCTGTAGCTTGGATTATTTTTTTATACAATAAAAACAATACACTATTTTTATGACATTTTATATAATTAGAACAATACCTATATACCAATAACTGTAGGTACTGACTGTTTAAACCAATGTAATGCAATTTTTGTTTGTGTTTTTCTTTTACAGTTGCTTCTGCTACTGCTAAACAAAAATAGCAGTTAAAAATAGCTGCTATTTTAATAGCATATGCTTATTTAGTATAATTTTATACATAATATTTCTTAATTATTGTTTAGTGTAATATTAGCCGAGTAACAAACAAAATCATATTATAGGATGTATAAAAAAGAGTCAAAATTTTCTATCAGCACACAGCATTGACATTACCCATTTGCAGTAGTTAATCGCAATATATTTAAACATAATCGAATAATAATTGCAGCGAATAGCAATCGATAGTAGCCGATGGCAGCTGATCTCAATCTGCTCCGCCATCGCCTGTTAGTTTTTTCTATCTCGCCATGTATATTAATTGCTACATAAATAAATGCTAATTTTAAAGCACATAGCAGTTAAAAAATGTATACACCAGATAGCAGCTAAAAAAAAAGCAGATTGCTAGTTAGCAACCCACCTCTAATTTACTTATTTATTTATTATTATTATCTGCAGCATTAACATATCAATAAATACAATAATTAAAGTTAAATTATCTAATTTACAAACGAAAAGATTACTAATCCTAGGACATATACTTTGATAAATACTAAGATAATTCTATTGATAAATTGCAACACAACACTTGGATGACTGAACCTCCGTTGTGCAGATGTTGCTATCTGTCTACAAAATGCAAATAATATCCACAACACCCCTCCCTCCCTACAAAGACAAAAGACAAAATTCCAATTGGTATACTTTAAAAAAGCTGCCTAAATCTCAATCATTTTTTTTAATATATGTTTTACATTTTAGCTTAATAATTTTAATCTTTATAGAATTTTTAATTTCAGTAGATATGAGGTTATATATTTTAGGTGCATAATAGTTTAAAAATCTCATATTTGCATTTGTTAGCTCCTGGGCAATTCAATAAAATTATTTGTCTTATTTCTTGTTTGATGGTCATGATTGACATAACTTTTTAGATCCTCATTCCTATAAACAAAAGTGCATACCTCGTAAACATACACAGACCGTACATTAAACACATCGCATAACTACAATAATCT